>JAMPIV010002397.1:0-153244 GCA_024509875.1 Oreohelix idahoensis
GAAATAACATCCAAAACGATACAGACTTTTAAAAGAGGGTGCTTGCATAGAAAAGAATGATCAGAAATGGTATTACAAAGTCCACAAATGTGTAAATTGATAACAAGGAACCAAGTGGAACTAAGATTTGAGAATGGACAAAATGCTGGGATGGCGATGGGATAGAACAACACATAGAGGAAAACCTGTTGATAGCATTTACAAGGCAGTCCTTGTTCTGCTGAATCCACAGGAAAGAGGAGGCAGATGGAAGACCAAAACACACATGGAGAAGAGAACTGGATACGAGAGTGGCAAATGATGAGGAAAAACATGGAAAGAACTAGTATCGCAGTATTGCACATGACCGGAAGACTCTTGGCATGTGTTTTGTTAAAGGCCTATTCTCTCCATATATTTCCATACAATGAAATACCTCCCGTTAAAAAACCTTGCATTGCACTTTGCCTGTTTACACAAGGTTTGAAGCTGTATAAAACACGTTAGTGATTTTTTTGTCGAAGTTTTTCATATGAATAGTGAGGACACCATGGACTATAATATTCTTGCATGGAAATGACGCGAGAATTGGAAAGCAGTGATGGATAGTAGTGGGTGAACAAAATGAACAAGATTCAGAACTAAGACAGTGGACACTAGTGATAAACAATGTTGAAACTGGAGTGTAGTGTTTACAGTATGTAACATTTGTTGTGGGCAAATACATTTTTAGATTGACATCTTTCATTTTTAAAATTTTTAATTCCCCTTATAGGCATTATGTGTGTTTTTCTTCAAATTATTAGATTTTATGACTTCATATTGCTGTGATTAACTTATGCATCAAGATGCTGAGTACCTGAAACAATGAGGTTATAGGCAAAAATAATGACACAGACAAGAATAAATCAAGGTAAACATGAAATTTACATTTACATTTATTTTCTTTTTAGCTGTTTTGTAAATGTCATCCAATGTTATGCACCAACTAATGACAAAGATGAGTCTGTGAAAGAAGCATTTTATACTAGACTACAGGAAATTATGGAAAAAGTAAAAAGAAGAGACATCACAATTTTGATGGGTGACATGAATACAAAGATAGGTACAGTCAACAACCGGCTTTGAAGAAGTCATGTGAAAACAGGGGCTAGGAATAATGAATGAAAATGGGGAACTATTCTCAAACTTCTGTGCTTCAAATCAACTGGCTATAGGAGGAAGCATATTTCGACATAAGAGAATACACAAGGCAACATGGATATCACCAGACCATAGAACAGAAAATCAGATTGATCATAAATGCATAAACAAGATGTTTAGATCATCATTGCAGGATGTAAAGGTATATAGAGGAGCAGATGTGGCATCAGATCACCACCTTCTGATTAGCCAAAGTAAAAATGAAACTCAAGAGATATGCAACAATGCATAATTATAGACAACAATTTAATGTAGGACATCTAAGAAATCAAGAAACAAGAGACAAATTTGCGGTCACAATATCCAACAAATTCCAAGTGCTCCAACAGCTGGAAGATGTAGAGAATACAAAAGACTATTGGCAGCAAATCAAAACGGTATGGAATGAGACATGTGAAGAAATACTGGGGAAAAGGGAATGACAACAAAAAGCATGGATAACAACAAAAACCATCAATAAGATAAAAGACAGAAAAAACAAGAAAGCAGATTTAAACATAAGCAAAACCAGAAGTTCCAAAGCCAAGGCTCAAGAAGTGTACACAGAAGCAAACAAAGAAGTTAAAAGAAGTATCAAAAGAGACAAGAGGAAGTATATTGAGGAGTTGGCAAGAGAGGCAGAAAATGCTGCAGCCAAAGGAAATATGAGAGAACTGTATAACAGCACAAAGAAGCTGACAGGGAAATTCAAGCAAACAAATTGCCTCATAAAAGACAAGAATGGAAAACTGCTCAGCAATATACAAGAGCAAATGAAGAGGTGGACAGATTATTTTGAGGACCTTCTCAATAGACCAGCTCCACAAAACCCCCCGAACATCCAGCCAGCAGAAGAAGAGCTACAAATTAACGGTGAAAGACCAACGAAGGAAGAAATAAAGAAAGCCATAAAGCTTCTAAGAGATGGAAAAGCAGCTGGACCTGATGGCATTCCAGCAGAGGCCATCAAAGCAGATATCGACACGGCTACAGAGATGTTATATAAATTACTTGGTAAAGTCTGGGAAAAGGAAGAGATACCAGCAGAATGGAAGGAAGGATATCTGGTTAAGTTGCCTAAGAAAGGAAATTTACAAGAGTGCACAAATTATAGAGGAATAATGTTACTATCAGTGCCAGGAAAAGTATTAAATAGGATTATTCTTGAGAGATTAAAAAGAGTCCATAGACAAGAAACTGAGAGATGAACAAGCAGGTTTTCGACAAAACAGATCTGTACAGACCAGATAGCCACTTTGAGAATAATAGTTGAACAAAGTCTGAAATGGAATTCACCATTATACATCGGATTTGTGGACTACGAAAAGGCATTTGACAGTGTAGACAGAGAATCACTCTGGAAATTGATGAGGCATTATGGAGTTCCCCTGAAGATCATTAATTTAATAAAGGAAACATATGAAGACATGACGTGCAGAGTTCTTCGTGAAGGACAGCTTGTCTCCATTTCTTTTCTAATTAGCAATAGACTGGGTTATGAGAACATCAACAACACACAACAGAAATGGAATCCAGTGGACTCTGACTAAGCAGTTGGATGATCTGGATTTTGCTGATGACTTGGCTCTTCTGTCCCATAACCGTAATCAGATGCAGGACAAATTGAAAACACTCGATGAGAGGTCACAGCAATTGGGTCTGAAAATACACAGGGAAAAGACAAAGATAATGAGAATAAATGCAGGTAATGAAAACAGGGTTGAACTTGAAGAAGCACCAATACAAGATGTAGAATCATACTCAAATCTTGGCAGCAATATAGACAAAGTTGGAGGGACAGACAGTGATATCAAAATAAGAATACAAAAAGCAAGAGGAGCTTTCATTGCATTGGGAAATATATGGAGGTCAAGAGAAATCGGATCCAACATGAAAATAAGAATCTTCAACTCAAATGTGAAGTCAGTCCTATTGTATGGCTCTGAGACATGGAGAACAACAAAGAAAACAACCAAAAAGCTAGACTTTCATAAATGGGTGCTTGCGTAGAATAGAGAGATTAAAATGGTATGACAAGGTTACCAACATGGAACTGATGACAACAACTAGACAAGTGCCAGTGGAACAAGAGATGAGAAGAAGACGATGGATAGGAGACACACTGAGGTAACCTATTGATAGCATTACAAGGCAGTCCTTGTTCTGGAACCCCCAGGGCAAGAGAGGCAGAGGTAGACCAAGAAGCACATGGAGAAGAGAGCTGGAAACAGAGATGAAAATGATAAGGAAAACGTGGAAGGAACTTGAGATGATGGCATGTGACAAGAGGACTTGGCATGTGTTTGTTGAAGGCCTATGCTCCTTTGGGAGTGGAGAGTTATGAATGAATATGAAACATGAAATTATTCACTTTTTTCTTTATTTTTTCAAATTTCTCTTCTTTTTAAAAATTCAATTCATATTTTAAAACAAAAACATCTGTCATTGTTAAGATCATTCAATTTCCTTCGAGAAAATGAATGGTTTTGTCAATCTATGTGTCCAAAATAAGAATGTTATTGAGACATTTCTACAACTACCTGATTTTGTTGCCATTTCCTCAGGAGGGAGAACTGTAAGGGGTAAACAGTGCAAGGAACTGGCATGCGAAAGGGTTAAGACAAAATATAAGAATTAAATGTCTATGGACTAGCTCTAATGGTATCTGATGAAAGGCTCATAAGACTGACAGGTAACAGTGCAATGCGACTCTAACATGATATAAGAAATTTGTCAGTGTGACGAAAGTACTGAGATTCTGTCTTTCAAATGGCCCATGTCTTTTTCTCCTTGCATTTTGTTCACTATTTTTGGAGGGATTACAGAAAAATCCTTCTCCATGTTTCTTCTCCTTCTATTATTTACGTTTTTTTCAAGATGAGATCACGATGGAGTTTGATCTATGTGTTTAGAATGGGGGTGTAGGGAATTAGACAGTATTTTTCTAGAAGAAAGATTATAGAGGCTAGATCAGGATTTGCACCAGTGTCCTTTTTTTAAAGATATTGCGTGGCCATATACGCATTTTTTCGGGAGTTAAATTATTTGCGGCCATTTTTTTGCTTCATTTCCGCAGTATAGGGCTAGGACCAATTCCGGTTCTTTTGTCTAGCAGAAACTGGTTGCAACAGAAAGATCTAAGGTTATGATTGGCAACTGAAGTTGAAATGCCGAGATCCAATTGGCTTTAGAACCACGCCGCGCATATGACGTCATGAAGTCGGCGCGTGGGGGTCTTGATTATAAAAAGGCCTATATTTCATAGCTTCTTTCTCTTTTAATGAAAAAAATTGCCAAAGCCGGGTTGCCAGAGTCAAGTCGATTGCCCTTCAGTTGGACATTCGAGATTTGGTAAGCATGAATTTTTGCGTGAGGACTTTATTTAATTTTTCTAGTCCTAGCCGATCATTTAAGTCTCTGTGGGAAGTTTTAGTTTAATTTAATTCTTAACTCCAGAGCCATCAATTCGATCTGAGTGATAGACATGAGAAACTAGGTCCATTTAATTCCTTATTTCAGGAATAGCGGTATTTAAGATGATTTGAAAGTTGCGAGGTTTCGGCCATGCTTGGATCTATTTCAAAAACAGGTCTGCAGAGAAACCCGCATCTGCGAATTTTATTTATTTACAGAATAGTCGGGAGCGTGTGTAATGTGTATTTTTATTTGTGATTTTAGTGAGAGTATTGATGCTCGCTATTTATATAGTTTACGCATATAACTGTGGACGGAAGTGATAGAGGTATTTAATTGGAGCACGTTGGTGTGCTATCAGTAAAGAATGTATGCAGGAGCGCGTGGTTGAAAAAAACTGCTCCAGGGCACCACGTGGCTGAACTACGGGGTTTTCAATTTGATAATCGGGGGTTATGTATAACTTTTGACGGCAGGTAGATGCTAGCGTAAACAGGATTATATGTTATTGATTGTGCATTATTGTTCTGTGAATTCAGAAGATGGGAGAAGTAATTTTAAAGGGAATTATTTTGTATTACATTTTGAATGTGATTACTATTATTGACGGGAATTTTAGGAATTCCTAGAGAGGGCTAGTTTTAGTTGTGTTAAACATTACGGCATTAGTGTCAGCGTAAGAAGTAGGCCACAGTACGTCTGCCCAGACGGGCCAGTGAAAATATTGTTGTTGCTCGGAGTTAGTCAGGCAGAACAAGCGATCTGGGTTAGCCAATGTTTACTTTGTAGGCTCAGGTAGAGAGGGGAGTTATGTGGTGAAGAGTAAGGAAGTTAATTGTTATTTGAAATGTATTATTATGGTTTGTTTAGCTGTTGTTTTGTTTTGTCTAAAACAGCAGGTACCGGCTTTGTGGGAATGAGAGCGGAATTTTGAGACCACAAAATTTCTCCCACGGCAAAGTTGGGGCATTCGCAGAACCGCAAGGGTTTTACGTTAGTTGCCAGTAGTGGATGGAGAGTAATAAAATACTTCTCCCCAGCCAGGTGTAGACATTTTTCAGCGTATAGTATTGTTGTGGATAAATCCTGAGCTCTGACGCTAGTTACACTCGCAGATTTGGGAGGCTGCTAGTGTTGTAATTTTTATGTTCGTTTCTACACAGCCATAATAAAGCCTACGGCCCAGTTATAGGTACGCTGGCAGGTATTTTCAGAGTGGTAGAAGTCCGCTACAGTTCGAGTCCAGAATCCAGTGGGGTTCTGTTAAACCTCAGTCATCAATTCCAGAGTTAGTGGAGAGAGAGAGGGTAAACATTCTCTCTACTGAAGTCAGCACAGATAGGTAGAACTGTTAGTTTTGGTGAATCATAGCAGAGGACAGCTGCTGAAGTTTAGAGGTGCAGTTAGTTGTGTTCAGGAGATTCCAGGATAGGCTGTGTAGAACCGAAGTCTGTGCAGAGATTGTGTAGTCACTTCGCCGTCGTTCCAGCTATCAGTGGACTTAGAGTTAGAATTTAGAACAGCTAGTTTGGAGTGTAGGTGACATCAAGTGCAGTGTAGTTCATTTCAGTTAACCTTACCTTCTTTCTCCATACAGGTTGCAATTGTGGGAGAAGGGTTGGGGTTGATGCATTTTTAACTGTGCTTGATTTTGTTTCAGGTGTGCATCCTCGCACTTCATGTATTTTGACATGTATATGAGTTTGTGTATAGGTGTATAATAAACTTGTATAAATTGTAGCTGGCATCAGTCATTTCCTTTAGTACAGTAGCTATATGTTGTCTGTACCTTGGTGTTTGTGAATCTTAATTGAACCTTATCCCCATAGGGTAGTTAGAGGTGGTTCGAGGCCATAGCAATTTAAAACGTCCGAAGTGGCGAGGAAAGAATCAACCTCGGTTCTCAACCTCGGAGCCAATGGTCTCAACTTTCACAGTTTGCACTATATTTCTATCTGAATCTATCATTTCAGTCTTTCTTCTTACTATTGTCTTGTCACTATATGTAGACAGTCTCTAGTCCTAAATCCATTTCGTGACAAAGTGGGTGCTATCGTCCCGGGATCATCTTTGTTACGTTCAATTCTGTGATCTTGACAAAGTGGGTGGCGTCGTCCTTGGGATCATCTTTGTTGGGATCAATTCTAGATTCATAAATTGTCTCTGAAGAAAGTTCTGGAAATAGATTTCTTATAAATCCCCTAGACTTGAGCTATATTAAGACTGATCCAGCTATAAGTTTTTTTTCCACAGGTTCCAGTTAGTATAGATGATAGTGGTTGTAAGGTTGTTTATGACTTAGAAGTAATTGATGGCTAATGGAATTTTTTTCTTGACAGGAAAGTAAATTCGGGTTTTGGGTAGCTGGATAACTTGAATTTTTTTCAGGTAGTTATTAGTCAGACTTGGTGTTAGTCTGAGTTCGGGTTTTTGCGACAGCATTTTTCCTAGTAGGTAACGGGAAGTTATGGGGCCTTCACGTCTCTATATTTGTGAGCTTACGGCAGAATTTGCAGGTAACATGGCTGATCTCGATAAAGTACATAAGATTGCACTTGAGGTAGCTAAGTTCATGGAGTATGGTGACAGCGAAATTCCACCCCTTCTGGAATATGCAGAAAGCCTGCAGGGGCAATATGAGGTAGACAACTTATTTGGCAATCGTCTAGCGTTGGCATGGACCTGTGCAAAAGCTGGGGACAGCGAAGCATTCATCCGAGAGTTCATAGAACAAGGAATAGAAATGGTCCAGAAATCGGAAAGAAGAAAACAAGAACGGGAAATAGAAAGACAACAATGGGAAAAGGAGCGACTAGAAAGGGACAACCCCTCTGAAAATCTTGTGCCAGTAAAGGATAACTTGTCGGCTCAAACTGCACCCCAACTCCAGGAAAAGGACTTTCCGTTGGAAATGGACCCGAAGCCCAAACAAGGAAAGGATTCAGCTAAGGAAAGCAGCCCTTACAACGCTGGGAAGATTACGAAGCGATCCCAGGCGTGGAAACTGCATAACAGGGGGAATAATGCAAGCAAGCATTATAATTCGGATGGCTACCGATTCTCCCATGCTCGTGAGAGAGCACAACATACTCGACACGGAAAGTCGAGGTCAGGGTTCGAATCCCTAATAAGGCATGTTTCGCCAGCTCCCCAGTGGGACAGCGAAAAACGACAGGCAGAGGCGCATTCGCCTGACATCCCTGTGCAGCCTAATGGCAAAACAGTGGTGATTGTGGAAGTACATTCTTTGTCGTCGGGAATTAGGCCCCCGATGGTATTAGCTCCTTCAGGAGAGGGACATACTGACAAGAACTGTATTCAAGGAACATTGGAACCAGTCACTGAGAGCTTTATCTCAGATTCTCCGCGATCTAACGGGATCTTAAACCGTCAAGTGTCACTGCAGGACACATTCCAACTGACGCCAGTAACTCTCACAGGGGAGGGCAAGGTTGAAGGTAGAACCAGGGTGTTAGACGGAGAGCTCCCGTGGTCTACATTTTCATCTCACCAACTTTTCAGGCCAGAAAAGAGTGAGAAAAGCGACCTTACGCATTTGCAAGGAGCTATTTTGGAGAGCTCTGTCCCGCTTCAGATTGGTAGGGGAAGAGCGAGTCCAGAACCACTGCCAGGGGCAGATCTTACCTACCTTTCTTCAAAGGTAGAAGCTATTGAGGTCGATCGTGATCCAATAGACACCCAGCAAGAAATCGGAGGCTCTACACCAGAGGAACCCGAGACGTTGCATCGTTCTCGCACGGTACCAGCAGTCACAACCCTGCTGACGCGCAGCGAGGAAGTCGCCATCGCCAGGTCGCCACAGCGCCCGCCGGTCACATCAGCTGACCAGCAAGCCTTTTGACGGTCATAGCAAGGGAAAGTTCAGACCCGCCATTAGACGGCACAGGTCTGAAGAGAGATCAACTCTCCCAACGGAGCATAGGAGCTCATTCTAGGAGAGGAAGAAGGAGGAAACGCAAAAGAGGAAGGTCGAAGAACACTGAATAGGAGGGGTAAGGACAGACAGCCTTGTAGACAGAGTTAAGGGCCAGTGTGAAACACAGAGATTTCAGTAATGAGATCGATGCTCAATCTTCGAAGGTGGGAGTGATGTGACGAAAGTACTGAGATTCTGTCTTTCAAATGGCCCATGTCTTTTTCTCCTTGCATTTTGTTCACTATTTTTTGGAGGGATTACAGAAAAATCCTTCCCCATGTTTCTTCTCCTTCTATTATTTACGTTTTTTTTTAAGATGAGATCACGAAGGAGTTTGATCTCATCTGCTTTATGGTTCTTCTTTATGTGTTTAGAATGGGGGTGTAGGGAATTAGACAGTATTTTTCTAGAAGAAAGATTATAGAGGCTAGATCAGGATTTGCACCAGTGTCCTTTTTTTAAAGATATTGCGTGGCCATATACGCATTTTTCGGGAGTTAAATTATTTGCGGCCATTTTTGCTTCATTTCCGCAGTATAGGGCTAGGACCAATTCCCGGTTCTTTGTCTAGCAGAAACTGGTTGCATCAGAAAGATCTAAGGTTCTGATTGGCAACTGCAGTTGAAATGCCGAGCTCCGATTGGCTTTAGAACCACGCCGCGCATATGACGTCATGAAGTCGGCGCGTGGGGGTCTTGATTATAAAAAGGCCTATATTTCATAGCTTCTTTCTCTTTTAATGAAAAAAATTGCCAAAGCCGGGTTGCCAGAGCAAGTCGATTGCCCTTCAGTTGGACATTCGAGATTTGGTAAGCATGAATTTTTGCGTGAGGACTTTATTTAATTTTTCTAGTCCTAGCCGATCATTTAAGTCTCTGTGGGAAGTTTTAGTTTAATTTAATTCTTAACTCCAGAGCCATCAATTCGATCTGAGTGATAGACATGAGAAACTAGGTCCATTTAATTCCTTATTTCAGGAATAGCGGTATTTAGATGATTTGAAAGTTGCGAGGTTTCGGCCATGCTTGGATCTATTTCAAAAACAGGTCTGCAGAGAAACCCGCATCTGCGAATTTTATTTATTTACAGAATAGTCGGGAGCGTGTATGTGTATTTTCATTTGTGATTTTAGTGAGAGTATTGATGCTCGCTATTTATATAGTTACGCATATAACTGTGGACGGAAGTGATAGAGGTATTAATTGGAGCACGTGTGTGCTATCAGTAATGAATGTATGCAGGAGCGCGTGGTTGAAAAACTGCGGCACCACGTGGCTGAACTACGGGGTTTTCAATTTGATAATCGGGGGTTATGTATAACTTTTGACGGCAGGTAGATGCTAGCGTAAACAGGATTATATGTTATTGATTGTGCATTATTGTTCTGTGAATTCAGAAGATGGGAGAAGTAATTTTAAAGGGAATTATTTTGTATTACATTTTGAATGTGATTACTATTATTGACGGGAATTTTAGGAATTCCTAGAGAGGGCTAGTTTTAGTTGTGTTAAACATTACGGCATTAGTGTCAGCGTAAGAAGTAGGCCACAGTACGTCTGCCCAGACGGGCCAGTGAAAATATTGTTGTTGCTCGGAGTTAGTCAGGCAGAACAAGCGATCTGGGTTAGCCAATGTTTACTTTGTAGGCTCAGGTAGAGAGGGGAGTTACGTGGTGAAGAGTAAGGAAGTTAATTGTTATTTGAAATGTATTATTATGGTTTGTTTAGCTGTTGTTTTGTTTTGTCTAAAACAGCAGGTACCGGCTTTGTGGGAATGAGAGCGGAATTTTGAGACCACAAAATTTCTCCCACGGCAAAGTTGGGGCATTCGCAGAACCGCAAGGGTTTTACGTTAGTTGCCAGTAGTGGAAGGAGAGGAAGAAAATACGTTTTCCCAGCCAGGGGAAGACATTTTCCAGCGAATAGGATTTTTGTGGATAAATCCTGAGCTCTGACGCTCGTTACACACGCAGATTTGGCAGGCTGCCAGCGTTGTGGTAATTTTATGTTCGCTTCTTCACGGCCATAATAAAGCCGATGGCCCAGTTATAGGTACTCGGGCAGGTAATTTCAGAGTGGTAGAAGTCCGCTACAGTTCCAGTCCAGAATCCAGTGGGGTTCTGTTAAACCTCAGTCATCAATTCCAGAGTTAGTGGAGAGAGAGAGGGTAAACATTCTCTCTACTGAAGTCAGCACAGATAGGCAGAACTGTTAGTTTTGGTGAATCATAGCAGAGGACAGCTGCTGAAGTTTAGAGGTGCAGTTAGTTGTGTTCAGGAGATTCCAGGATAGGCTGTGTAGAACCGAAGTCTGTGCAGAGATTGTGTAGTCACTTCGCAGTCGTTCCAGCTATCAGTGGACTTAGAGTTAGTTAGAATTTAGAACAGCTAGTTTGGAGTGTAGGCGACATCAAGTGCAGTGTAGTTCATTTCAGTTAACCTTACCTTCTTTCTCCATACAGGTTGCAATTGTGGGAGAAGGGTTGGGGTTGATGCATTTTTAACTGTGCTTGATTTTGTTTCAGGTGTGCATCCTCGCACTTCATGTATTTTGACATGTATATGAGTTTGTGTATAGGTGTATAATAAACTTGTATAAATTGTAGCTGGCATCAGTCATTTCCTTTAGTACAGTAGCTATATGTTGTCTGTACCTTGGTGTTTGTGAATCTTAATTGAACCTTATCCCCATAGGGTAGTTAGAGGTGGTTCGAGGCCATAGCAATTTAAACGTCCGAAGTGGCGAGGAAAGAATCAACCTCGGTTCTCAACCTCGGAGCCAATGGTCTCAACTTTCACAGTTTGCACTATATTTCTATCTGAATCTATCATTTCAGTCTTTCTTCTTACTATTGTCTTGTCACTATATGTAGACAGTCTCTAGTCCTAAATCCATTTCGTGACAGTCAGTAACATGACAAACATGAAAAGTCATTAACAAGCATTCACCTTTCTTTCTTGCTCCTCTTTCAAGAATCCTAAGAGTTTCTTCCTTGGGCCCATGGGTAGACCAATGTCTTTGAGATCATTTTCAGTGCACATTATCTGCCAATAAAAACCACGTACATTCATAAATTATGAGTTGAAAATTATAAACTAGCAAATTTATCTCATAACAGGAAAGAATACCCTGGAATAAGAAAGAAAGAACTCCCAACTAAAAGGTTTGGCTCAGGAGATGATTGAAGAAAAATACAACCCCAAGGAATGGACATAACATTTACACAGATGGATCCACAGAGGGGGCAGTAAAGAATGGAGGAGGCATCTTTATAAGATATAATGGAAAGCACATATGGCCATCACCAGTACCACTCCTGGAAAAACATCATGGAGATGCAAACAGCCTCAAGCTGACCACTGCTTTCTCTGAAAGCAGATGTCAGAAAGTGTATGAAGAAGATGAAGGATTATTCATATGGCTTTCCCAACCATGAAGATGTCCTCCAATTTCAAGGCAAAACCTATGGCACTACTCCAAGCACTCAGAATCCTCACCAGATCAGAACAGCAGCGACAACCTAAGATAGTCTTCTTTACAGACTGCAGCTCACTACTGGAATCAGTACAGAACACCAGAAATGAAAACATGCTGCATGAAATTAGATCTGAGCTTAACATTATCCAAAGATCACCAACCACTGTCCTCCAGTAGTTACTCTCCCATTGTGTAATCAATAGGAATGAGAGAGTGAATGCTTTATCTAGAGCTGGTGGTAAAATGGAGCAATTGAGCCAACCAATGCCATATAGAGAGGCCAAAACCACCATCCACAACCAGTACAACTACCAATGGAAGAAAGAAAGGGAGGTGGACAACAGACCTAACTAGAGAAGTTTGCCGAAGGCCTATGCTCCTTGGGGAGCTAAAGGGCGATGACGATGAACCAACTGAACGCAGAAGAAGCATAGAATACAAAAATGTATAATAATGGCACGGTCTATCTTACAACACTTTCATAACATATTCAAATATTGTGTGTGGATATATGTGTGTGTGAGAAAGACAGAGAGAGGCAGAAGGCATGCAGAAGTGCCATGGAGCAAAAATTTAATAATGGGAAACAAAGGACATGTCCTGTGTCATTTACCCGGCATCTCTGAGGAGACAGAAAGAATACGACTACTGCTCCCTCAGGCAAGTCATTAGACGTGACTAACATAAAGGTCATGCATGGGACTGGCAGCCTCATCAAGTTGCTACAGAAACTACCACTGGAAGAGCACATGAATGCTTTGGTACAGGCTTCCTTTGGAAGCTGTAGTGGTGGTTCCATGCTCCATAAGTAGCAAACAGGAAAATTATAATGATGTAAGATCAGGTTCACTGTGCCTTAACAATCAGATCACAAAAAATGACTACTGATGGATTCTACATGCCACAGTAACTCCATCATGTGTGCTACTGAAGCCACATTGTAGGACTGCATAAAGTGCTCTGGCATATATTTTCTGCAAAGCGAATAGTCTGAAGTATAATTAAAATATAAAAACACAATCGAGAGGAATAATAAGCTAAATCTGCAGGCGTGTCACCAGGACAAAGTCCACAGTCTTTTCCAGGTCCATGCTGCAGCCCCATAGCTTCTGCTTGAGCTCAACACCCTCTGGCCAGGTCTGGTGCCTTAGGTCATTGTGAGCTGGGCGGTTTTGGATAATGTGTTCAGGGGTCTAGATTCCAATTTCATATGGGCATTCATTAGTACGAGATATCCCAGGTGGTAGAGTAATCTGCATTGAACAGTTCTCACATGGAAAAGGATGGTCTACTGGTGCCTATGAAGCTGATGGATTATGTTGGGTCTTTTGTAAATATATTATACTCAATCAAGAAAAATATCACACTAAATTAAATGTGTACTGATATAACTGACAGTTCCATGTATATGGAAAATGGTTGAAAGGGTTGTGCTACGCAGAAAAGTAGCAAACAGGTAATTTAAAAAAATTATGTAAGGTGTCAGCTGCATTAAGGATCCCATGCTCCTTAACCATAACAACAAGATTATAATACCACAACAGGAAAAGTGTTACTATAGGAGAGATTCTTAGCACTATATTATAACAATAATTCGTGAAGTACCCACTACAACAAGAATATAATACCACAACAGGAAAAGTGTTACTATAGGAGAGATTCTTAGAACTATATTATAACAATAATTCGTGAAGTACCCACAACAACAAGAATATAATACCACAACAGGAAAAGAGTTACTATAGGAGAAATTCTTAGAACTATATTATAACAATAATTCATGAAGTAATCAAAACAACAAGATTATAATACCACAACAGGAAAAGAGTTACTATGGGAGAAATTCTTAGAACTATATTATAACAACAATTCATGAAGTAACCACAACAACAAGAATATAATACCACGAAAGGAAAAGGGTTACTAAGACAGAGATTCTTAGAACTATATAGTAACAATAATTCATAAAGTAAAAAGCAACAAGATTATAATACTACAACTGAAAACGAGTAACTATGGGAGAGATTCTTACAACTATACAGCAACAATCATTCATGAAGTAACCACAACAACAACATTATAATACCACAACAGAAAAAGGGTAACTATAGGAGAAATTCTTTTAACTGTACAGTGTCAATAATAATATTAATATGTGATACTTTTGTTAAAATCTGTCTACACCTCCCAATAGTAGTTTGTTCCTCCTGGAAAAGACTAACTTTGTCCTGACATCCTGCCTCTGAGAGAATAATTTCTAAAGTCCCAGTAACTTTGTCCTGACATCCTGCCTCTGAGAGAATAATTTCTAAAGTCCCAGTAACTTTGTCCTGACATCCTGCTTCTGATAGAATAATTTCTAAAGTCCCAGTAACTTTGACCAGAGAAGCAAATGAGCAATATGATATTAATATATATTAACGAATACTTTTTTTTTTCAAACTATTGTCTATACCTACCAATGACTCAACATCAATCTGTTCCTCCTGGAACAGACTGACTTTGTCCTGAAGTCCTACTTTTGAGAGAAGAGTTTCTAGAGTAATTTCCTCTTTTCCCTCTTCTTCTGCATCAGAACACAAAATGGCACTGTTTGTATCTTGCTGAACGTCTACAGCTGGTAAAGGTGTCTGAAAGTTATTACAATATAAATTACACTTTGGCAATCATGTTCCATTTCAATATCAGTAACAAATATTAACAAAAATATTTTTAAAAAAAACAACATAAATGTTCATAAATAATGAGATATCATCATCAGGTGCCATCTTCACATCGAAGGTCGGTTGCAGTTGATCTCCATCTCCTGTCTCTTGTCTTGATGGTGCACTCTGATACTCTTTCTTGTCCATCTCTTGATGTTATCTTCCAACTTATAGAGCTGTCTTCATCATGCACATTTGTCTTCAACTCTGCCATCTATTATGGTCTTCAGTAAGATGTTATGTCTTTTTACATGGCCAAAGTATTACAGTGGTCTAATTTTGATCTCCTTCAATAATTTTCTTCTCATTTCTAAGTTTTCTGTGACCTCTATTTGTTTTCTTCTCTTTCCATGGGACGAGGCCCAGTCTATATTCACATCTCGAGGGCCTTTTTTCTATTGAGGTGGGGTGACCAGGTCCCTTCCTCGCTGCATTGCTTTTCCTAACTCAAGAGCAGATTTTTTTCCTAGAAATAGCTACATAAAATATATGTGTATGTGCTTGTATGTGTGGGCAGCAGGGGTGGTTATGTTGGTGAAGTCTTTCAAAATAACTTTAGAGGATACACTGTGACAAAATTTGTTAACCCCTTAAAGCCCAAGAATTTCATTTTCTACTAAAATGTAAACATTGTTCAGGGTTTTAAGATAGAATACTTATTGTATAATGTAATTTGTTCACAAACCTGAAAGGCATTAATCTAGTTCTGCAATGACCCAAATATAACACACTTGGCAGCAAACAATGTCTTAATATAAATTTTAATAAAATCATGTATAATGGTCCATATATGGGGCACTGGGTCTTAAGGAGTTTTTTTTTTTTTTTTTTTTTTTTTTTTTTTGCGTACGCCCGCTAACACTTAAGGAGTTAAAATGAAATCTCTTTATTTTTCTTGTACAAGACAGGTGTCCCTCGCCATTGGCAAATTTGTCTTGCATTAGTGCTTCAGTCCCTGTGTCCTTTGTGATCTCGGGTTATCCAAATCCCGGTGAATACATCCTGTATCACCCCGGTGGAGCGGTGTTGTTTGGTCCCACAATAGTTAAAATATCCAAAGCTCTGGTTTGCAGTGTTCATGTGTCCTTTGTGAGGTATCACAATATATCCAAGCAGAGGTATAACAACTCTTTAGCTTCTACTAGGCAAAAGAATGTGTGAATACTTAGGGAGGCTGCTGTAAAACTGGTCGGAAAAGTAATTTAAATAAAAAATAAAAAAACAAGTATGAATTTACTTTTGAACACAGATGTTAAACTAGAAAAATTCAAGCTCATTGTTCACTTTAAAATTGTACTCCATACCATTTTTCCTTCTTTTTTTTTTATAAATTACAAGGCGCAAGTGATTAATTTAGTCAACCAGTTACCTTAAATAGATTTATATAACACAGTAATTTTGTAGACAAAAAAATCTTCAGTGAAAATTACAATGATTTTACTTGGCCTTTTCTTTTAAGTTTACTGTCAGAATAAACTATATACATGGAATAAATTAAAATCAACCAAGTAAATATGTTATTTTCTGCAAATATATATTACTACATATACACAATTTATGACACTTTACTAATCTGAATTACACAATACATACTTTATACATAGTGTACTATCACCGCTAAATGCTAGACTGCTAACAACAGGAAATGACCCATGGACTTCTGGAAAGAAAGATGACACAGGGAAAGATCAGTTGACTTCTAGAGAAACAGATAACACTGGGAAGACCTGAAACTCCTAACCAGGCTGGCATCCTGTAAACAGTAAACTGCTTTGTGACCCATACAGAAAAAAATTCCCATATGTCGTGAAGTCGGATTCACAACACGTCATTCTGAGCTATTCTTTACCCAAACGGAACGCCATACTTTAGAAATACTATAGGATAGCAGAACCAATGAAACGCCGTCTTTATTCGGTTGTTTACAAATAACGATTAGGCATTCAGCATGGAGTCTCAAATGCGTGCAAACCCGTGGGATGTGGAATTTAACTACAGACTTATGAGCAAAGTACAGCATGGCAGAGTTCTAGAATTCACAAATTGGAATGTTCATCTATGTCTGTGCAAAGATTTCCCTGGGAAATGCTATAGGAATGGAGAAATCTCGAGTTAAATGCATCAGGACATCAGGCAAGTCAAAAATGTTGCTGTTTAGGCTTCGCATAGAATAAAACTAAAGCATGTAATATAAAGTCAATTATTTAGATAGATGAAGATTAATTCAGCGCATATTTTAAGCCTTAGATGAATAAAATCGCTCCAGGAATAAGGAAGATATTAAAATCTTAGTTTTTCATATTTGCACATCGAGACAAAATTATGCATACATTTTGGGGAACTCAAGCACATTTCAGCAACTGTCGTCTCTGTCGCCAGATGTGACCTATAAAAGACCATGCATCATGCAAATCGGGGCCATAGTTTTTTGAAAATCACAGCAAGCGGTAAAAATGTTAATGAAGAGTGCCTTTGCCTTCTGTATTTGAGAGCAGACCATTATAACCATTAACAGCTCATCTGTATATGCCTGAGGGTAAGGAAGAATATATATATGTGTATAAATATATGTATTTCTATTGATTAATTACAGTGTGCGTTAGGAAGTGTGTAGATGTGTTTTGAACTACTGTGTAAATTTCTGGAGGCAAAAGCCAAGCTTGTGAATATTCAAATAAATTGAGAATGGTGGCAAAAATGTGTCTATAGTTTTAGAAAAGTATTTAAAGAAGTATTTCTTGAAGGAATGGACCACACATCAGGAACATAGGAAAGGATGAAAAGAATTACTTTACTGTATTGTTTGAGATATCACTTAGTATTTTACACACGACCTAATAAATGTATGGAGGCGAATCATGGACAGATAGCTACAACCAAGGAATTAGAGTAAGATATATTCACAGTGAACTGAATTGTGTTATTGCTGATGTGATATGACCTGTGCGTCTATCTGCACTCTGTCGTCTGAAACTATCTCTCATCTCCTACTTCTGTGATAAAGAGATAGAGATAGGCAATATAGTGGTGAAATTAAATATATTTCAGGTTGCATCCTGCAATTAACTTCCACCTTAAGGAGCCAGACTCTACTATAGGATCTAGTGGTGCGAGCGCCCTTTGATTGTTAGAGGGACAGTTACCCATATCCTAAGGCCTGGAGGAGACACAGTTTTTTTGCCAGACCCAAGGTGGAACAGACTACTAAATCAAGACTGGAAGCTAAGTGGCCACACAAGGCTACTGTTCAGTTTATTCCAATTCACCACAGTATAGTGAAATAAAATGATGAAGTTCGAGTGCTTTTAGCTAAGCAAACATCCTAGTCAGTACTTAACAAAAATTCTGGAACTGTGAATAAAATAGAATTAAGCTTAACATACAAGCATTCTACAACCAGAGTGAGTTCAACCAAAAGAGAGAACCTTCTACAAATAGAGACTTTTTAATTCTTTTGAACAATTTTCAAGTGTTTTATTTATTTAATGATGTAATAAAATTTGAGTTTCTTGAAAGATTTTCAAGCAGAAAATAAGATTTGTAAAAATAAATTGTAAATATTTACCAGCAGACTTACTTAAATTATTTAAGTTAAGTTACAGTTCTTGTTGGTAGATAGTTTAGTTAATACCCCTAGCAGAGTTAATAATTATAACATAACCAGAGGAGGATCTGGAGAGGAGCAAGTAGGGACTTAGAGTAATACATTACCATCTTCTCTAGGAACTTATACAGCTTGATCCTACCTTTGATGTCTTTACACCCTTACTCTTTTCAGAGAAGGGGGTATTACTTATAAGACCAGACTCTTATTTGGCACTATCCTGGTATCACCTGATTCAACTTTGTGTCCAGGATACTTAATAATTTCTATAACAATCTACCCTCTCGTGACACCATAGGATTCACTTTTTCTAATGGGAGAGGGGGGAGGAGAAAGAAATGGTGTTTGAATCCACAGATAACCTAATAAGATTGGCAAAGCCAGCTGAACTAACTTTAATTTCTGAATAACAGCTTGAATACCCATGCATTTGTGGTAGGAAATTCTCTATATAAAATGACATGAAAATTCACAGGACAAAGTTGACATGTGAGAGTTCTTTGTCAGTAGATCAAAGCACACTGTCCCAATAGGTGAGATCTAGGAAGATCTGTGCCATGAAAAAGTCCACAGCATGGAGAATATTCGAGTTGATTTGAATTGTGATCACCTCATTCAATTCTTGGACTGAAAAAGGGAGCCATAAACTTTCTGCTTGCTAATGCAAAAGCAATATGTGAACATCTGGATTAAGAAACTGTTCAAAGAATCAGACAAGTGTCTGAAACAAATTACCCTGGAAAGAAATTAAGGAAATCTCTGGATTCACTGTAGCAATAAATTTTGAATTAAGGAAACAGTACATCACAAAAAATAGCAAAAAACAAATCTTAAAACTGTCAAAGAAAGCAAGACACACAGAAAAAGATGGATAGGACTTGTATGAGAACACTTGAAAGCCCAACATAATGTACTATGAAGAGCAGAATAGCTATGCAGGAACAGATTGAAAACAACAAAGGCTAAGGAAGGGTTCCTCAAGGAACCATTCAGGTTTGTTAAAGAATTGTTTTGAACAATCACAGTTAGGAATACTGGGCACTGGAAAATAAGGATTTGGAAGAACCATCTAAGAAAACCCAATTCAGATGATCACAAAGATGAACCTCTCAACATCACAGGGCTTATATAACCAAGAAAAACAGGAACTGAATTCAACACCAGCCCCCCAGAAATGCAAGCAATAGCAAGCACTGTTCAGAAAAACAGGATGCAAATAAACTCTAGCTCCTAATGTGTCCCATACAAAGTACGAGGGACGTTCAAGTCAAACCGGGACTTTTGTTTGTACAAACTAAAAGAACAAATTTGTAGGAGTGAAATCGCCATTTATTTTTCGATATAATCCCCTGCAACATTTATACACTTATCCCAGCGTTTAATTAATGCTTGAAAAGCTTTAGCGTAGAAAGATATGTCAGTAATCCTGAACCATCGTAGGACAGCCTGCTTCACTTCGTCATCAATGCTAAAATGCTGACCTCCCAGGAACTCTTTTAGGGGTCCAAACAGGTGGAAGTTGCTCGGAGCGAGGTCTGGGCTGTAAGGGGGATGTGGCAATACCTCCCACCCGAGTTGCTGTAATTTGCACGTGGTGCGGTGAGCGGTATGTGGTCATGTGCTATCCTGCAGAAACAGGACGCCTTTTCTTATCAAACCAGGACGTTTTTTCCGCAGATGGTTATGCACATCACTTAGAATGTGACAGTACTCTTCACTGTTGATAGTGGCATCACGGGGTAGAAAATCCACGTGAATAATGCCACATTTGTCCCAGAAAACACTCGCCATCACTTTCCCAGCAGACGCAATTTTCCAAAATTTTTTGGGTGGTGGTGAGTCCGTATGCTTCCACTGCATGGATGCTCGTTTTGATTCCGGAGTGAAATGATGCACCCAGGTTTCATAAACGTAATGAAGCGATTCAGAAAATTCTGGCCTTCCCTGCCAAAACGATCCTTCAACTCAGTGCAGACTTGAACTCTTCTCTGCCGGTCAAAAGCGGAAAGCTGTCTTGGCACCCAACGGCTGTTCCATGCATGCACTAACTCTGTTGTCCGCCATTTTCATTATCTATCAGGGACTGACCCGTGACGCGTACTCCACCTAACGGTAATAACGATAACGGTAATACGAGTAGGTCACACTTGTTATTTACTACTGTCAGTAGTACCACCACGCTAGCATTCCTTCCTGTACTTCCAGAACAAAAAGTCCCGGTTTGACTTGAATGTCCCTCGTATATAAGAGATGTGCTAAGGTACTCAAATGGCAGTACACAAGTAAAGAATGGAAACAAATGTGAGTAGTGTATACATTTCCAAAAAACAAAGTTTCAAAGGCATTTATCAATTCAGCCAATCTCTTTATTCAGAGTAGAAGGAAAGATATTCTTCTCAGTAGTGGCAAGAAAACTCAACACATACCTCCTTCAACGGGTACATTGGAACTACCATCATGAATTATATCCCAAGCACTCCAGGGCATGCCACAATAATATGGGAAGCAATACAAAGAACAACATCTAACAGAACAATTCTTCATGAAATCTGGTTGAATCTAGGTAATGTACTTGGATCAGTCCCATATCACATGTTGTGGCAAGCCCGTGAAATTTAACATGCACTACAAGAAACTGCAGCAATGCTGAAGCTGTATTTCACATTGTTCTCATATTTTCAACCATAGAGAATGGAATAAAATGGGTTGACCTGCAATTTGGAATTATAATGGGATGTACCATTTCACACATACTGTTTGTACTGTCTATTCAAGTAATTCTCATGGCAAATGAAGGAATTGTGAGAAGTCCAAAGCCAGATGGTGGCTGTCACATGCCACCACTAAAAGCACTCATGGATGATGCAACAATTCTTATATTAGATGAATACCAGGTCTGGAGAAAATGAGCATATCAGCTTCAATATCAGATCAATGCATGATGAACCTTGTGAAATGGGGAAAATCTGATGATACTCATTGCCACACTGCCAAGAGAAGCAGACAATGCAACATGTACTTTCAGCATGTTTAGGTGTTGCTCGAATAGGGACGATATGCATGGTCAAGGGATGATATGCATGGTCACATAACAACAATAAACTAGCTACTACAACCGACTTGGCAAGGTGTAGGGCAAACAGCCTAACCATGCCTGATGTTACAAAAAGTTATTTCCTAAGGGCAAGAAATTAAGGTGTAAATGATTGGAAGGGTTAGAAATAAAGGTGTAAACGACTGGAAGGGTTAGAAATAAATGTGTAAACGACTGGGAAATGGCAGTAGACCTTCATGGGTGAGGGACATCCACTGAAGTCATTAGAAAGTCTCAAAGACAATCAGATATTTCCCCGTCGTCACGGCAGATTATAATGACTGAGGTGAGTGCCATTTCAATCCATATTAAATGAGCAGCATGCTTTCAAAACAGCCAAATATAATGATCTAGTCAAAGAACTGAGGCACAAGGATTCACAGCATATGTCATAACTACAGAAGTAGGTACAAGAGGTCTGGTGGCAGCTTCAGTCTACGATCTACTGAAAAAAAACTGGGCCAGAAAGGATAATCAAGAATAAAGGCACTTAAAAGACTTTGCAAACCGATGAAAAGGCATGGTTTCAATCACAATGACCTACAGACTTCAGAAGTCAAGTTTACATACAAACTGTTACTTTCAAAAACACCTAAAACTGGCAGAGTAGATACAATCAGAAGGAAACAGCGAATCTGGATTGCAACCAAGATGGAATGCATTAAATTTCCAATGTTGGCATGAAAAATCCCTTAACTCTTTGACTCCATAATTATTTTCCACCCTGTGCCATAATTATTTTTTGAAGAATTCTAAACGGTGAAGTGTTCTGACTTTTAGTGTAAATTTTATGTTAATCTTTTTCTGTGAACATGTACTTATTATATACCAAACTGTGGGGAAATGGATAGAGAATTGTGTAACATATAACGTCTTTGGTAGTGTTAACACAAGTGTGTTTATTATACTTAAAACATTTTGCATGTAAAATTGAAAAACACTAAAAAGTTAACTGTAGAATATGATCTTACCAAAGACAAATTACTATTGTAGACAATAAAACTTTCTTTTTATTCTTCAAACGTCAAGTTAATCCATATACAAAGTAAAAAAAAAACATGCTTATGGCCACAATTTGTGCATTTAGTGTTATTCACACCAGTTTTTCTGTGGTCTCTTGTAAGAAAAAAATAAATTATGCAAATTAAATAAAGAAGAATAACGTCATATAAAAACTTTTTTTACTCTTGTTTAATGTTTTAATAGTATCCCTAGCTTCATCTTCTACCTAGGACTAGTGATTAGATGTTACGGTACGTCCAGTTTTGTTGCTTTTTGATCGGCCAGAATATGACTATGCCCACTTATCAACTAAATCTAGTGTGTCTAGCTTTTCTGCACAGATTCCGTATTTTGACAACAAACTGTGACTACCAAACAATCATCAGCAATGTTTCAAAGTTTACAATTATTTACTTAGGAGACTTAGAAAATGTAAATATAAAGCGTGACATAGTTCTGTAGCAATAACAACGAAAAACGCAAATCGTCACAAAAATTGTGATAATAACATCAAAACACGCACATGTGCTGCTGAACTAGTCTAATTAGTTGTTTAATTAAATAGAAGCGGAAGTCATTCTACGAGTTTTAAAATATCATCATCATAACCCTCCACTCCCAAAGGAGCATAGGCCTTCAACAAACACATGCCAAGTCCTCCTGTCACGTGCCATCATCTCAAGTTCTTTCCATGTTCTCATCATTTTCACCTCTGTTTCCAGCTCCCTTCTCCATGTGCTTCTTGGTCTACCTCTGCTTCTCTTGCCCTGGGGGTTCCAGAACAAGGACTGCCTTGTAATGCTATCAACAGGTTTCCTCAGTGTGTGTCCATCCATCGCCATCGTCTTCTTCTCATCTCTTGTTCCACTGGCACTTGTCTAGTTTTTGTCATCAGTTCTACGTTGGTAACCTTGTCATGCCATTTTAATCCCTCTATTCTACGCAAGCACCCATTTATGAAAGTCTGTAGCTTTTTGGTTGTTGTCTTGTTTTAAAATATGAACTGCATTAAACGAATGATTTTTAGGGTTTATTCATGATAAACTAAAAACCACACTCTGAGCGTTGCTCTGGCACGGGGCGTTAAATTTTGCAACGCTCAGAGCATTGGTCTGGAGTCAAAGAGTTAAGATGTCAAGACTATTAAAAGGCGGAAACACTTGTCTGATGTAGATGACTACTTCTGGTGGTTACATTATCTCCTGTTGTTGTAACATTCTGTACAGCTTTTCCTACCTTGTATTTTTTTTTAGAGCAACCCAATACATTTTTTTAACCTCGTATCAAAAGTTTAGTCTGAATAAATGAGAGGGGTAGAAGATATCTCCACCCTGTAAGGAGGGTCTCATGACTAAAGTCAGGACGGTGGTCTTGGGTTAGAACCTGTTATAAGCATATCATGGATACATCATTAATTTACAGCAGACTGCTATGTTTGTTGACTGCTCAATGACTAATAATTCAAAGAGTAAAATAAAAACACAATAAAACCAGATCTGACCAATTAAAAAATGTTAAACAATATGTTTTTTTTTTTAAATATTTATGCTCACACTGTCTTTTATCACTGGATAATGGTAAATTAAAAATATTACTCCTAAAAAAAAAAAAAAATTATGCTTGCATTTTCTTCAGCTAACTTGTTAAGTATCCAAGCAGACATACGGACTATTTGCAGAAAACATTACAATAACTACATATTCAAATTTATTATGCAGTAATTATAATAATAATAATAAATTCTTTAAGCACCAAACACGGCGCATAAGGCAGAAACCAGTGCTCTCCAGATATTTCGTTGTGACGCCACTCCTCTTAGCTCTTGCACATTATTTAGGCCCAACGTTCTTCCTTCTCTTATTATTGTTCTTCTAAGTGTTTCTTTTGGTCTTCCTTTTTTCCTCTTACCCTCAGGAACCCAAGTGAGCACCTGCAGTGGTATTCTGTTGTTTTGCATTCGTAGGACATGACCGATATATGACCATCGTCTTTTCCTTATATAGTCGGAGACATATTTCTGCCTAGAGTCTTCTCTTATTTGTCGATTAGTCTTGAATTCTTTCCAACTGATGTTCATGAGTTTTCTAAGACATTTGTTCTCGAATGTATTCAGTTTGTTCTCCAATGATTTTGTTACTTTCCAACTTTCACAACCGTATGTTAACACTGAGATAACATTTGAATTAAACAGACGAAGCTTGGTATGTATATTCAGTGATCGTAATTTCCAAATGTTAGATAATCTATTGAAGGCGCTAGCTGCCAAAGCAATTCTAGTATGAATTTCTCTTGTTGTGTCACCATCCTGAGTCATTTTACTGCCTAAATAATTACTTTCACAATAATGTTATTAAAGCTAACTACTTCTACGATAATGAAACTGGGTATAATGTGTCAAGATGAAACTAAAAATGAAATCTCTTAAATTTCAGCCAACACAATTTTGCATTATCAATTTGATCATATACTTCCACAGATATATACTGAGAGAGAGACTAAAATCTGTCATTCAAATGATGATGTAGTTTACAGCAAGTATACTGCAAAGCAAAAGAATTTAAGCACAGATATAAACAAATGGTTAAGCAAATATCTGAAATGTAATTTACTAAATCAATGCTGGAACTAAGAACATTAACTGTAATAAAGAAAATTTAGTAAAACAAACAAAAAAATCACTGATTAAAATATACAGTGTGATAAATAATTTGGTTATTTCAGTTAAGATAAATTAACACAAAACACATCACCATGGCCTGCCACAAGGGGATGGATTTCCATTGTGACTTCTGAATCTGTAACATTATTGACAACACATCAACTGACATCCACGTACTCCCCCCCCCCCTTTCTTATTCTGATGATGCAATAAGAAATGCTATAGATTTGTGATCTGAAGATTATCAAGTCTCATTTTCCCAATTATTATTATTAGTGTAATTCTTACATTTGTCATTAGTCGATCATTTAAGTTATAACTTTCATTATAATCAGCCAAAATATATTGTTCTTATTTTCCTCTAAGGGTCTACATAAATCTGTATTTTTACATTAAATTTTAAAAAAAAATACATTTAGATTAGTTCCCTATTGTTTTCATATAGATGTCCCTGACAAAGATCTTGTGGTAATAACTCAGGCTATTTCTTTGTACTTTGACTTAGTAAGACAAAAACTGTCCACTTTCGTTCACTTCCCTGTAAATTTTCATTGATACTGTAACTACAAAGCCTACCCAAAAACTGTTATCTTGTACGGAGCAGAATGACTTAAAACTAATAAGAAATGAGAAAGTGATTATGAGAATCTGAAAGCTGTAGGATAACTATTTGGAGGAATAACTTTGGAAGATGTTGCAGGATACATTCACAAACAGTTAGGAATAAGGACCATCAACCCTGAGGATCGAAAAAAGTGAATAAAGACAAGAAATGAAATATCAAGGCGAACTCAGGTAGAAAGAGAAAAATCAAACTGATAACATCAGACCATGGACTGTGGGTTGGATGGAGAGGTTTGTCTCTGCCATATGCAAAACTGGGTGTGACAAGAACTAATGGTATCATGATGATTAATAGTCGACTTCTTTCTATTATTACCAGTGTTATTAAATATTACTTTTAAATCTAGTCAAAATTTTTGTGTTTAAACCAATGATATTAAATTCTTATTACTTATATTCAATGATAAACAGAAAAATGAGACTTTTAATTCTGTAGACAATAAACAAATCAGTCTTCTGCGTGAAACCAGTTCTATTAATCAAAGGTACCTGCTCTGAGTTCAGGTCTCCATTGTTCAGACGTAGGTCCCCTGGATGTCTCTGGTTTAGCAGTATGTCAAATAAGATTACAGAACCTGTTAAAGAGAAGACAGTTCTTAAAGAAAGCTCAGTGGCGGTACAAATATTTTATTCAGTGCAATAAGGCAGATTTGTCAAGTCAGCATCCGAATGGTTAAGGAGCATCCAATAGGCTAAGCGTATAGTGCACTTGCTTCTCACAGCAAAGTTACCAAGGTTCCAGGATTGAAACTTGGTTGCATCAAGTCCAGTCTACCCAACCGTAGATGGATATCCAACTCTGCTCTTGAGTTAAGAGAAGAACAAAGGCAGAAAATAAGAGAACAGGTCCAGTGACCAGTATAGTTAAGTCTCTAACACGTCACTCCACTCCAGCAGTATCTGCTACAGAAACTTTTTTAATGCAGATTTAGCAGTATGGAAAAATGAATACTGCTGAAAACTATACTTACTTACTTAGTCATTCCCCTTCTACCGTGAGGGGTAGAGGTTTGGAAGAGAGAGCGCCAGACTATCCTATCGGCTGTCTTCCTCCTGGCCTGGTTCCATTCTAGTCCTCAGTCCTTTAAAGATTGTCTAATGTTGTCCTCCCAGCCGACTCTGGGTCGTCCTTGGGGTCTGGATCCCTGGCTCTTTGTTTCTCATGCTTGTCGTGGTAGCTGATCTTCTCCCATTCTGCAGACATGGCCAAACCATCTTAGTTGGGACTGTTCTACTCGGGTCTCCAGGGGGTGGGATTTTAGGCCTTGACATATCGTCTGGTTGCGGACCATGTCTCTCCTTGTTACTTCAACCACCTTTCTCAGATATCTCATTTCTGAGGTTTGGATCTGGCTTTTGTGGGTTGTAGTCATTGCCCATGACTCGCATCCATATGTCAAGACTGGGACATAGGTGGAGCAGTATACAGCCATCTTCGTTTTCTTACCAACTTCTCTTTTGCTGAGGAATCCTCGATTTATGGCCTGAAAAAGTCTCCCAGCTGCTGCTTTTCGAGTGGCCAACTCTTCTTTGATGCCTCCCTTTCGGTCTATAATAGCTCCGAGGTATTTAAAGTGGTCGACCTGCTCCAGGACCTGTTCTCCTAGCTTAATCTGATGTCTTCTTTCTTCTCGTGATATCACCATGGATTTTGTTTTAGAACTGCTTATGACCATCCCTCTCTTCTCTAGCTCTTCCTTCCAGACTTGCAGGTTGGATTGGAGATGTGCCTCTCATTTAACAATCAGGGCAACATCATCAGCAAATGCCAGCTCTGAAATACAGATCTGTCTCATCTTCCAGTACCCCACTGAACACTTTCCTATTCTCTCCTTACATGCCTTGATGACATTGTCCATGAGGAGTATGAAAAGATAAGGTGACAGGATATCACCTTGTCTTACACCAGTGGTGGTCCTGAACTCTTCTGACTTATGGTTTGCTGTCCTCACATAATTTCTGCAAGTCTTGTAGAAGCTCTGTATAGCATGAATCAGAGGTGCTGGAATGTTCTTCCTTGCCAAACAGTCCCAAAGTTTGCTCCAGGGGACCCTGTCAAACGCCTTTGCAGATCTATGAAACAAAGATGGATCTCACTCTTATACTCAAGGGCCTTTTCACTCAGCTGTCTGAGTGTCCAATTGTGGCTCAGCTAGGTGAAAACTATACACTACAGCTTAATTTTAAAAAGTTATGTGCAAGCTCATGATATGCAACAAATGTGCACATTCGAAGAAGCTATCAAATATGACTTGTGTCACAAAACCTCACACACCACAAATGCAGATGCATAATCCTCTAACACAGAAATGATAATGCTCCACCAGATGCCTTAAACTGTCTCTAGTTACGTTTCCCTGCCATTATCAAAATCTTCATTTGTTAGTCACCAAATTTACAGTTAATAACCATTGTAATCATTCTTGCTAGGGAATGACAAAATACTGTTAGCTTCATTCAGTCACCATCTTTCAGCTCCCCAAAGAGCAGAGGCCTTCAACAAACTTATGCCACATCTTCCTGACTAGTGCCATCAGCTCAAGGTCTTTATATGTCTTTTACATCCCCTTCATGTCTGTCTCCAGTTCTCTTCTCCATGTGTTCTTTGGTCTTCCTCTATCTCTCTTAGCCTGGGGATTCCAGAGCAAAGACTGCCTGATAATGCTATCAACAGGTTTTCTCAATGTGTGACCTATCCATCTCCAGTGTCTTCTTCTCTTGTTAGCTTTCTGTGTGTGTCGTGCCAAAGTTCTACCAAAACAAAAAACATTAGATGCGGAAGTTAAAAACATTTTTTAATCTTGCTTGCTAGACCAGCTATGGGACTTGACATTTACATGCTAAATTAACCTTCAGGTGAGTCAAAATTGAAGTCTTTACTCTTAACATGAATACAATTAGACATACCCTTGGAATAATGCAACACTCACCTAGGCTATGACCAAGGACTGACACATCACCACTAAATGATGCACTTCTTTCCAAGAAAATGTGAAAAATTCTGTTCATTTCACTGCCAACAGTCTCACAAATTTTCTATGAAGATCATTAAAATATGTATAATTAGTTTAGGTATGGTTTTGGGTCATAAAGTAAAAATAATTTCTCACGCATCTGGTTAAAAATATACATAAATTTAAATGTACAATCCACTCCTAATACAGTGCGAAAGAAATATGTTTGTCATAGGTATCACATTGTGATTGATACAGCAGGTTCTTTTGAAAATATCTATGACCAGGAATCTTAGGTTCTACTGGTTACATCTCAAGTGATTTGTAATCTTATTTTTAAAACTTCTGTCTTATGACATCTAACAGACCAGATGAATATGATAAATAGACTGCTAAATATGATGACTCCATATTTGGAACAATAGTGAGTGAGCAAGTGAGTGAGTGAGTGAGTAACTCATTTTTGTGATGACAGTTTATTGAATTCATGTTGGTAGTGACAGTTTACTGAATTCATTGTTGTGGTGACATTTTATTAAACTCATTTTTGTGGTGACAGTTTACTGAATTCATTTTTGTGGTGACAGTTTATTAAACTCATTTTTGTGGTGACAGTTTATTAAACTCATTTTTGTGTGACAGTTTACTGAACTCATTTTTATGGTGATAGTCTTTCTAACACATTTTTGTGCCAACAATGCATTGAAAGTCACTCTTGTGATAACATTCTCTAAGATAATGAGTTTGCATGTTCTAAAATAAGGGTAAATGGTCATCACAATTTTAAAAAACCTGCGCAAATACACTGATGAAATTTGACTCTACCTGACCAAATAGAGGGCTTGTGTAAAACAGCGTGTCTATCAGAGTGTTGTTTATAAAGTGACGTAGCTTGGAAGTACTCGGCAGAGTTATACTTCCTATTTTTCTGTGGACAGAAAGAAAATATTGGCAAATGAGTACTGTTGATAAAGATGTGAATAAAACTGCAATAAACAATATGTGCAATAAACAATCAAAATAACTGTTAAAAGCATACAAGTGCACTTACATGAATTTAAATGCTTCATTACTTTTGGAGAGTTTAGGGGAGAAGAGGGGGAGTAGGCTTTCTCATTAAATATGACAATCTGATATATTCATGGTTTATTCAACTAATGAGATTGTGAACTCACTCTTTCAGTCCAATTGTCCCATCCTGAAGTGCCTGCGTCCATACGACAGGCAGGAATTCTACTCTGTTCACAGCTTTAGAGTGAAAAGCCTGAGTAAAATGTGAATTCAGCAATGTCAGTGAATTACTCCGGAGGTCATCAACTGTAACGAACAATTTAATTCTGTATTCAATGCACACTTTGGAACACAGAGCAACATCAATAAATTATCCACAACTCATATTTTTAATAATAAAACAAAATCTGTAGTAGCCATTCCATAAGTATAAATATTCAGAATGAAAGAATGATGGTGCAAAGAAAAAGGAAAAAAAATAACCTAGATGTTCATATTTTAATATGCCAGTGGAGTGAAAATCAATTAACGGAAAACAAAGAGTGAACAAAAACAAAAAGGGGAAAGAAAAAAATAGTACGATAAAGTGAAAACAAAGAGGAAATATATTAAGTTTATAAAAGGGGGAAGAAAACAGAATAGATATATAGTTTTACCTACAGTGAGCAGAGTACAGTACCAATAGACAAAGCAGTAGTTCCTTTCAGAAAGAATGTAATAAAAATGCACTACTCTTGTGACAACTTTAATGGTGACTGCATAGTTTAGCACTGCAGAGAGAACATTAATGACCAGGGTATGTAAACTTGATCAAACGTTGATGCTGATCTGAGACTAGAAAACAAAAAGATTTGTTTCCCAGTATATGACGAAGACCAAATGCATATCACAACCAGAAAATAAAAACAATTCCATATGCTTGTACAGCCAGATACATATTATGACCAGTAAACAATAACAATCTTTGCTGTGAATGTGATACAGACTTGCAGCAAATAAAACATGTTTTAATCCAATCTTACCTTTTGCATTCTTATTTTGATATCATGGTCTGTCCCTCCAAATTTGTCGATATTGCTGCCAAGGTGTGTGTGTGTGTGATTTTTAGGGATGGGATCTTTAACGATTAATTAGTTTAATTAATCGTGTAAAAAATTTAATCAATGAATTGATAAAGCAAATTTTAATAGATTACTCCATTCTTAAGAAATGCTTAGGTTTTTTTGCTTAAATGCGAGAGTATTTGCTATGTTAAATGTTTGTGATATGAAATCTGGCAAGTATCGTGAATAATAATAAATTGTTTAATTGTAACTTATTTTCATTATATTTTCAAGATGATGTTGCCTTACATAATAAATAAAATAAATAAACGTTGTTAGTGATTTTTTTTAAAAAGAAGTTTTTTTTTTTAATGATTTTTTAAATAATTTTTCAAGCTGTCAGATTAATCTTCGATTAAAGAAATTTGATTTTTCGATTAAGATTTTTTAAATCAATCACAGCCCTAATAATTTTACATCTTATAAAGTGTTTATTCAAGGGCAATCTTGTTACTGCTTCCTATATTTATTCCATTTACTCTCACAATCGTCGTCTTTTCCCTATGCAATTTTAGACCCACTTGCTGTGACTTCTCATCAAGTATTTTCATTTTGTCTAGCATCTGGCCATGGTTATGGGACAAAAGAGCCAGGTCATCAGAAAAATTTAGGTCATCAAGCTGTTTAGTCAGAGTCTGCTGAATTCCATTTCTGTTGGCTGATGTCAATGTTTTCGTAACCCAACCTTTAGCTAGTAAGAAGAGAAATGGTGACAATAGGCATGTCTGTCTCACTCTTGTTCTTATCTCAAACAGTTCTGTAAACTGTTTTTTCATGAAGACTTCTGCATGTCGTGTCGTCATATGCATTCTTCATTAAGTTAATTATCTTCAAGAAGTCTCCATGCCTCCTCAGTAAATGATGTATGGTCTACTGTAAAAGTAAATATCAAATATGAATTCTGAAACTTACCTAAGGCTTCTACTGACTTTCCTTTGTTATTAAACATATCTTCAATTCCTGGTACAACCAATACAAGGTGGTCTACTTCTTCTCGCTCACCTGAATGAAGTACATATTTATAACAGTAAATTAATATTAGACAAACATAAAGGTATGTTTTCAGGCACTCGTAAGAAATAAAGAAGTAGAACACTTAGACAACAGAAAAACAACAGACGTGAGTGGCTTACCCAGGGTCCTAGTAGTAAGAAGCATGTGACACACTGTACATTCCCTGCCATCCACAGGAGCTCTCCAAATATGCAGAGCTAAAATACTGTGCTCTGGGTCTGGGCTCTCCCAAGGAATCGTCACGTCCTGCACAGAGCCACTACTCAGGTCAAAGCCAAAGAGTTTTGTCTGGGGCTCAAGGGACTTATCCAAGCTTAGTTTGCAATGCTGGGTTCTCAACAAGTTTCACCACAGGGGTAATCCCTAGAAGTGTGTGGATGATTTCAAGAGTCAATGAGGGTGTAACTAGCCTCACATCAGAGGTTCACTTCCACCTACGTATATTAAAGCACTGTGCATCGCTGGTGGTCATATAAGGATGACTCCTGATATGCTTACATGATTACAAGTATAATACATGCCTTCTGTTTTTATGCATTTTTTGCCTAGTACTTTCTTTTCCCCTTCAAAAAAGCCAAATAATCTCAATCTGTTTCCAGGATAACAGGAGATATTACATTACTCTTACTGGATATTCTCTCGGTGAAGTTATCAAAGATAAAGTACAGTCATACTGTTTTGCTGTCAAAATACTGTGGTTGAACACTTCTGTTTATCTGTCCTCCACTGTCTCACACAGAAGTGTGTGTATAAAAACATTTGGTATTTTATTATTTATGACAGAAATGTATGATCTCTGATGTTCAAAACATTTTCAAGACAAAATGAAGTCTGGTTCAAAAAAATTTTCTATGGTAAAATATTATTGATCAAGCTGCACTTGGGCTCTCGCCCTGCGGCCCAATGCCATGATATCTGCATGTTTTTGCAAGTTGTTTTTGTTTCTCTGTACAAGGTGTTTCACTTATCTGGCCTCGGAGGAAGGAGCATTTTACTAACATCATTGAGTGCTGGGCACTCAAAGAGGTGGAATCCGACAGTTTTGTAGGGGTAGTTACATAGCTGGCACTTTAGAGAGTGTTGTGGTTGGATTCTGTTCATGTGACTGTTGAGTGGTATATGTTGTGTTCTGAGCTGAAAATGGTGCTCTGATCCCTCCTTGTAAGATGGCCCATATTGTCATTAGGATTAGGACTGGCCATATGTCTGTAAACCTTTCTCCTGGTGTTTCCTCATGACCCATCTGTTCAGCCAAGTTTCTTTATTTGTTGTTCATATGAGTGTTCTGGCTGTTTGGAGAGTTGTTGCTGTGAGCGGTTGTTCTTGTCTTGTTCCCTTCTTTGCAAAAGAAGTTATTTCATTCATTCATTCTTTGTCCTTATTACCCCCTGCATGGAACCGTCATTGCAGCTGGCACCCCATGTGGTTCCTCCTGGGGGTCTCTGACGAGACAAAGAAAGAACAGGTCTACTGTTTCGTCGATCATGTTGAACAATGTGACTAATACCAGGTTTTGCACGAGGTTGGCAACCTCATCACATAAAAAAATTTGATACAGAAACCACCACTATAAGACCACATGAATGCTTGGTGCAGGTTTCCTGCAAGGGGACCAGCTACAGTGGTTGCTCCATATGGATTGAAAAGGAAAATTATGATGATGACTATGGCTGGCTCCCTTGTTTGGAAGCCTGCACCTAAGTATTTATGTGCTCCTGTAATAGTTATTTCTTTAGCTCTTGGTTTAAGTGATGAGGTTGCTAGCCTAATTTATGAAATAAGTTGTTTAACCTGCATAAAATATCATCGCAAAAAGCTTTTTCCACTCCGGTCATGAATTATATCTAATTGTTCTACTTTTTACACGTGAACATAAATTTTACAGAATGTGTGACTTTTTTTTCTTCTCTGATGAGTGAAATTTATTAACATATTTTAATACTTTTAACAAAAACGTTTTACTACTTTGAACTACATTTTGTAAATAATTTATTCATGAGATGCAATTTCAGCTCACCATGTTCAATAGTTGCAAAGTCCTCCACACCTCTTTTCACAACTCTCGGCCGCATCTGGTCACCCTAAAGTTTCAAAGAAAGATAACAAGGAAACTGCAACACAATAAACTGCTGGTTGGTTGGCTGGCTTTCTCTCTCTCCAAATCCCTTCAGCACCCCACCCCACTGGTTTTGCATACATATATCACACCCCTTCCCCCCTCCTTAACTGCCCCTTATAGAGCATGAAGCCACCACAGCAGCTAGTCATTCTGCATGAAACCTGCATTCATGTGCACTTGCAGTAGTGGTTTTTGTTGGAAAGAAGACCGGACAAATTGTAACTGTGTGGAGAAGTGGTGTGTGTGTGTGTGTGCATGCACGTGCGAGTGAGAGAGAGACACACAAAAAGAGAGAGAGAGAGCAAAACAAAAGTGCAGAAATATCCTAGCATGAAATTAATAAGACAGAACAGAACTGAAAACATTAGATGGATGTTGCAGGTGCACTATACTCCACTACGAGTCAAAGACTAAGACAAGAAAAAAGACATTCACAAAAGAAGATGGACAGGAGTAATCTTTCAGAAATGCTCATGAAAAAGTAAGTTAAAAGAAAGACAGTCTTCCAAAATAAGTGAACGGACAGGGATGACCTACTACAAATGGTGTAGAAAATAAGGAAAGAAAATCCCTGCTAATGGCTTTAAAATCTGGTGATAAGCCTCTTTCTCTCTCAATTTATCACTAAGAAATAGTACATCACACTACCTCTAACTGCCCCCGTGTAGTTCCTGGGATGTCTGAAGAGACAAAGAAAGAACCACTGCTCCTTCAGGTGTTTCATACAAAGCGATTAATATGAGGTCGTGCATGGTTTAGTTTCACCAGATTTCTCTTTTAAGCAAGGTATCTAGTGAACTCATTCCCGAGGAGAGACAGTTCATTCAACGTGTATGTCAGAAAGACTATCATCTCGATATAATCTTTTATTATTCCATCAACTCCGTCACTATCCTCGAAATTATCCGTCACAATTTGGTTATAAAACAAACGTACAGAGACCACAGTCCACGCCAAATATTATGTACATGGTGTTCTAACACCATCTCCAACAGATAAATTGCACTTGTTCATCATAGCCAAAAGAAACAATTGAGAAAAGCTGATATAATCTGATAATACTGCCTATGTTGTCAGTAGTATGAACAGTGTGCAAGTAAGTTTGTTTTTGGTTTTTTTTTTTTTGGTAATGTATGCAATACTGGAAACATGCAACTTTACTCTCCTTGTATCTGTGCACTATAGATATTTTTAGCCATCCACAGTTATTAACTTAATGCAGGCATACACATAGAATAATGAGAAAAATTTAACCAACAATTGTCAGCTGATTTAACCAACAATTGTCAGCTCACTGAAGTCATACATGCAGAACCATGAGAAAGAGAATAATCAATGTTATTTATGAGCATGCACATCAAACACAAAGTAATGCAACACCCAACTATATAAGATAACACTAAGGACATCTCACAATCTTTAAAAATCTATTTAAATCATAGTTCTTAGGTGATAATTGCCTAGCCATATGATATTCAGATAATTGCCTAGCCATATGACATTCAGATAATTGCCTAGCCATATAATATTCAGATAATTGCCTAGCCATATGATATTCAGCCAGTTTAAGAAACTGTTGATTTCTAAGAAAAAAGCGCATTAGAAGAATAAGAAAATCTATAAGATAATTTTTCTACAAATACTTCAATTCTGGTCAAACTGAGGGGAATTGTGTACTTAAAATACAGTCAGCCTGCTTACGTCTGTTAGCAACTTATCAAGAAGCAATAGGACTGTTTATCCAAATTTACATCCATTGAACAATACATCCAAAACAATATATTTAACCCTTTGAACCCAAGCCTCATCAAAAGTGCAATGGGTGAGACTTTCCTAATCCCCGCTGGATCACTTAGTGGGATCGAAGGCACTGACATATTCCAGAGACTCTTTTATCATGTTATAATGACTGCCAGCTGATGCGCTTTCTTTTACTTGTGGGTCAAATTTACATCATGCAAAAATTCCTTCGCTATAAATACTGCTCACATTTCCTACATAGTGAGCTATTTTTTAACCTTGCAAAACCTTTAAGTGAACTTTTTCATACATTTTTACTTATGTCCCAGAATCCGATACCCAAATCTGTCAAAACTAACAGATACACCACACCACCTTCATAAGAAAGCTATATTCACTATATCATGCTCGCGTTTGCTTGAAAGTGCACCTAAATGATAACTCTCTGCTTTAGTTAATGTAATGTTTACAAGAGAACTGAATGTTTAAAATTACTGTGTTAAATTTAAAGACATAACTGCTTACTTTTAAAAGCTTCAGTTCTTCCACTCTTTTTTTTTTTTCTCCAAGTTACATTATTGAATGCAATTTTAATACTAAAATTACGCTATTTTTCTTCAGTCCACCTTCTCTATACTTTTTCTTCTTCTCTGATAATAACCTTTCGTTCATTGCCTTGGGGATCCAGAACAAGGCTGCCTTGCCATCAACTAGTTACCTCAGCATTTGTCCAATCCAAAATCAACCTCTTTCCTCACCTCCTGCTCAAATTGTCTGATTGTTTTCATCAGTTCTACATTGATGATACAGTTATATTATTTTAATCTTTCTACTCTGCACAATCCAGCATTTATGAAAGTATGTTTACTTCTTCATTGTCATTTTTATTGTTTTCCATATTTCAGAACTGTATAAAAGGACTGCCTTGACATCAGAGTTGAAAAAGTCTTACTTTTGTGTTCTACTTGATTTTCCAAAGCGATGACAACCCCTTTTGTCCTCTGCATTCCTATTATGATATTGTTAGTGTTTAACCCATAAATATATTAGAGGAAATCTCTCTCAAACATAATACCCAAGTCAACCCCATGTGGGTTTAAATTTGGGTCTTGATCAACATTCATTCTCTGATTTATGTAATTAAAATTAATTTTTTAAAGACATCTGTTAAGATTATGCTCTTTTCTTGTGTTGTATTGGTTTCACAAAACTTCTTGCATGTAATCTCTGCTGCGAGTGCACGAATGCTTTGGTACAGGTCCAAGTTGGATAATGTGTTTTATTTCCAAACATGAAAAGCGCTCTCTATTTCAAGAGATAAGAAACTTCACAGGACAAGAACAACAATCAAGCACTCACCATTAGCGAATATACAGTCTACAAGACAAGCAAAAAAAATTAAAAAATAAATAACTGATTCTGTTATACAGAAACATTCTTAAACATAACTAAACTAAGAATGCTGCCGGATCTAAAAGTATTAATGTCTTTTTAAATGATAAATGAAGCCCGATGATAAATTGATCCCAGTAGAACATAGTTATTAATAGTTTTAAACTGCTTTTAATCTTTCAAGTCTTCACAGCTCTTCCTGTTTCTAAGCATATTATACCACATGTAAAGACTTCAACTGTGTAACAATTTAAATGTGATAAATATTTATATAAAAATACAACATAAATAATTGTTTCTGTCAGCAGTGATTATTTGTGTGAACAGTTTTCAATTTCTGGTAGTCGCTGCATATTTCTCATAAAGAACAAACTACAAATATGGGGAACTTGTTTAAAATATACGATTATGTTTTAGGGTATTTTTCTACCTACCATGCATTCAGAGAAGGGATCATATCTAAAAGACTTTCTAAAGTCTTCACATATCCTTCCATTTCTAATTTAGACCACATGCAAAGACTTCAACCGTGTAACAGTTTAAATGTGCTAAATATTTATATAAAAATATAGCAACGATTATTTGTGTGAACAGTTTTCAACTTCTGGTTGTCACTGTATGTTTCTCATAAAGAACAAACTACCAATAATGTTAACCTTTTTTAAATACGTAATTATGTTTAAGGGCATTTTGCTAGCTACCATGCATTTAGAGAAGGGATCACATCTGAAAGACTTTCTAAAACCTTACCTGAACATTTCCCCACTCGTCCGGAGCCGCTGATGCTGGAAACTGGACAATCACATTTGCATTGTGCATAACGATGACCACATTTCCAGGAAACTCAAGTCTACGATGCCAACCGCCGGTCTCCATTGCCTTTTTGTATTCATTCTGTGTATAAATGTACATAAACTTTATGGTGCTTGGTCTTTATCTGATGTATGCATAATTAGAAATTTGAAAGACAAGGAGTTTGGTAATTAAAACGCTCCTAATATTTTAAATTTAAATACAGACATAAGATAAAGATTCTACAATTCTCTTTATCCATTGTGACTATTAAATGGTTTAAAGAAGTAACAGTTTTCAATGAAACGCAAAAACACATTTTTCACAGGAAAAAAACTAATGTACTTCGTTCTTTGCGAACTTCGCTGTTCCGTACTGCCGTGTCTAATTTTTAACAAATGTTAATTTTAACTAGCAAGAAAAGAGACCACAGAACTGAATTTAATGTCACTCCTGAGTTAGCATGGAATAGAATACCAGTTTGGGGAGTCGTAGTGGCTCAGAGGTATGGCGTCAGCCTCATATTCAAGAGGTACCGGGTTCGAATTCCAGTTGAGGGATAATAATTTATTGAAATTTTTTTTTCAGAACCCTGGTCTCATATGTGGTGAGATCGAATGCCTAGCCTTCTCGGATAAGGGTGAAAAAATAAGAGGTCCCGTGTGCAAGTTGCGCACGTTAAAAATCCCACGGCAGTTGGAAATCGTAAACAGTAGGCTTATCAGGCTGCTGCCATGTACCCGATCAGAGAAGCCCCAACTAGATTTCTCACCACGGATCACTGACCCATCTGTATACACAATGGCATCACAATCCCCAGAATGATCATGTATCAGCTGATTAATTTCCAGTTCTGCTATTCCATTCCCCATTTTCTACACTCTCTCCCAAGGTTGATGATGACCCGCTGGTAGTTATTCCAGTTCTCATCTGACATACACCATTCTTCCCCCTTGAATATATTGCCAACTGTGGCCACCTGCTTAATAGTTGTCTCTGCCTGTGCCATCCATGACATCCCTCTCTTTATTCTTGCTCCCTTAATGTCAGCTATGTTACCATGCAGAGGGTGCCGTTTGTCTGTGGATATTCGCATAGTCTTTTGCTTGGGCCACCGCTTATCTGGATTTAATCGACAGCACTCCAAGCATGTATCTCACTGTCACAATGGGGGTATCTCGCGTACAGCCCAAGACTATGTGCATTCCTTCATTGTGAATGCGTTCTAGTGGTTCACATTGTGTTACTGACAGCGTGAGTATTTCCAGTCCATACTCAGTGACTGATATGACGAGCTGTTGATAAAGAAGAAATAGCAATCTTTGCTCCATACATGCAGCTGCAATTATTTTCAGGGCCGATAGACCTCTCCTGCATTTTTGTGTGATGTGCTCAACATGGTACTTATATGACAGCCAGCGACCAAATGTAACTCCAAGGTATTTCAGCTTTTCTTGCCTTTCAATTTTCTGTCCATTGAGAGTAATAACTGGGAGGTCTGCTTTCACAATGGAGTTGTTCAAGGAGCACCACATCACGCAGGCCTTGTTGGGATTGACTTTGGAGCCAGTTTCCCCACACCGTTTAGACGCCTCCTGTAGTATCCCATGTATGCTATTAACCATTTCTTGTCGGTCAGAGCCAGTTCAGTAAATGAGAATATCATCAGCAAATGTCAGTGTTCGTCCCATCCCAGTTGGTTGAATGGTGGCTACTTTTGCTGTATAGATATTAAACAGCACTGGTGATAGTGGAGAACCCTAGGGTAGTCCCGGGCAAATGAGCAGTGGATCTGACGTCCATGTTCCCAACCGAAATGCCACTGACCTCTCAGTTAAGGCAGCTGCTATCCACCTTGTAAGCAAAGGGTTAACACCGCAAGCCATTACACAGTTTATTAATGTTGTGTATTAATACACAGTATTATCACATAAAACAGCTCGATGACGCAGGAATTAAGAGTGTGGTGTGTAATTTCAACAACAGCTTACAGAATGCTCATGTGCCAGAAGACTGGCTGCATAGTTACCTACGACCACTTCCTAAACCCGGTAAAGACCCCAGGCTTCTCAGCAGCTACATAATTATTACAATGCAGAATGTCTATGGTAAACTACTAGAAAAAACAGTAGCATGAAACATAATGAACCACCTCGAAAATGCAAAGATCCTACCCGATACTCTCGGCAGCTATATGCCCATGAAAGTAACATGGGGTAACGCTGGAACTTTTGCTTTTGATGTATATGAGGGGTTCCAGGATAAGCGAGAAATGGTTGCGGTAGCAATTGACCTAGAGGATGCTTATAACAGTGTGAACTTTGCAACATTAATTGAGCATTTAGTATTTCTGCATTAGATGTTATTTGTTCCAATGAATCCGAAGGCTTCTTCTCGGACAGCACTGACTGAATTCCCTTAAATAAATATAATTTCAAATCATAAATTTGTACACAGGACTGAAAAAGGTTTGACTTATATAAATAAATCAAACCTCTACACCTCACGGTAGAAGGGGAACGACTAAGTAAGTAAGTAAATAAATCAATCAATCAATTAATACCCTTTAGCCCCTCAAGAAGCACAAGACTTCAATAAACACATGCCGAGTCCTCCTTTAGCGTGAAATCAGCTCAAAGTCTTTCCTTTTCTTCCTCAACATTTTCATTTGTCTCCATATCTCTTCTCTACGTATTCTTCAGTCAACCTCAACTTCTCATGCCCTGGGTATTGCAGATCAAGGACTGCCTGGTAATGCTATCAACAGATTTCCCCAGTGTGCAACCAATGCATCATCAGTGTTTTCTTCTTATCTTTTCGACTGGTACTTGTCTCGTTCTTGTCATTCATTTTTGACTTAAAAATACAGAGCTTATTCTGCACTAAATATATTAATGATCTCCATGATTTATCCAGGACTACTGCTATTGGTCTTGTCATTATGTTTATTAATTTCCCTAGATTTGCATCTCTATTAACCTTTAGCACGCTGCATTCTTTGGCGAAAATTTTCGCCTGCAGCTGCATTCTTTTTCACAGCGTCCCGTTTCTATAGTGGGTGACCCTTAATGTCTATAGTTTTTGTGTTTCTTGGTCAATTGCTATCATTTTTGGAATTTATATAAATAAATGAATGGTGAATCTGATGATATAAAATTTGTTTGTGTACATATTAGATGTGATAGGAAGAGAGGAAAGGAAAGCTAGACCAATACAAATCAAATGACGATCTTTTCATTACACCCATCATCAGTAGCAAAGCAACAAACGCTCTCGTCAGCTGTGACATTCGGCCGAAATTCTAAATCTTTCCGATATTCCTAGTCCTAACCCCTAACATTATACATACTTGAAAGGCCATTTTACTTTCGTTTCCATCTCAGCCATCAAACATATTCTGAGAAACGATATCAGCGCTTATAAAGACAAAAATCTTATCCCCACCGCATGGCGTCAGAATCCAATAAAATTAGAGCAAAATGGCTGCATGTTGATGCCGATTCATTTCGATTTAAAAAATTTACAAAAAATAAATGCTGATACACCCATCGCTTTTTTAAGATCGGAAACGGAAGCTAGCTCTCTTGAAAATAACATTAGAACTTAACATCCGGGGCTGAAATCACGTGTACACAAGTCCTCATGCTAGAAACGATGAAATCCGTAAGGCGACACACGGTGCCTCCAGCTGTCAGAACAATGTTTTTTTTTGGCGACACATGTCGCCCGCAGCGTGCTAAAGGTTAACATAATCACAAAGATAATTTGAGTGTTTTGCATTCTATAGCTATGCCTCTAAACCGTGACCTGTTCAATTCTGTTAGCATTTAATGTCATGATCCTGTTTTCAGTGTCATTTAATTTCAGTCACAATAATCCATTTAACCTTCTATACATCGCTCACTAGAGATACAAACTATTAAAGAAACCATTGGGGTCGGAATGGCTAAGAGGTATGGTGTCCGCCTCGAATTCTAAAGATACCGGGTTCAATTCCGAGTACAGGGAATATCTTCTTCCTCGTTCGTCCTGAAAAGGACAATGGTTGTGTTGTGTCGCCGTTTACAGCAAAGCTGCGATTTTTGCGCCTTTCGGCCCAACACATTCGACTCCTGCACTGTACTTTTTGGGACTGGGTTTGCCTTCAATCCCTACTCTCTCGGCCAGACTGCAGTGATGCAGCCTGTTTCCAGGACCACCACTTGGAGGTGGAGTAGGGTCTTGGTCAGCTCTTGTTCGCTGACCCTGACGCAAGCAGTCAAGCTATGAGCCGCTGACTGCATTCATCTCTTTGGTTACGTCTTCAGTCCCACAGGAAATATAATTTATGAAAATTATTTTTCAGAACTAGTGGCCCTAATGATGTCACACTCCCCCCTGGTCTTCTGGGTAGTGAGATCGAATGCCTAGCCTTCTCGGATAAGGGCAAAAAAATAGGAGGTCCTGTGAGCAAGATGCGCATGTTAGAAATCCTACAGCAGTAGGAAATCATACAGAGTAGAACATAAGACCGTCATTTTGGCAAAATTTTAAAATTAGAAACCAACCCACCACAAAAATATTTATGGAATGTGTGATTCCTATATACACACATTGGGATTCTCACCTGTGCTACGAAGTTCATGCAATGTGCTAAGATCCTCCTTGTGTGGCGGTCGAAGTGTTTAAGAGGTACGGCATCCGGCTCTAATTTTAGAGGTAGCAGGTATGATTCCTGGTTGAGGGAATATAATTTCTGGAAATTTTTTTTCAGAACCAGTGGTCCTAATGATGTCATACTCCCCTCTGATCTCCTGTGTAGCCTTATCGGATAAGGGCCAAAAAATAGGAGGCCTGTGTGCAAGTTGTGCACATTAAAAATCCCAAGGAAGTCGGAAATCGCAAAAATTAGAAACCTACCCACCACAAAAATATTTATAGAATTTGTGATTCCTATATACAGGATGGTGACACAACAAGAGAAATCCATACTAGAATTGCTTTGGCAGCTAGCGCCTTCAATAGATTATCTAACATTTGGAAATTACGATATTTGAATATACATACCAAGCTTCGTCTGTTTAATTCAAATGTTATCTCAGTGTTAACATACGGCTGTGAGAGTTGGAAAATAACAAAATCATTGGAGAACAAGCTGAATACATTCGAGAACAAATGTCTTAGAAAACTCATGAACATCAGTTGGAAAGAATTCAAGACTAATCGACAAATAAGAGAAGACTCTAGGCAGAAATATGTCTCCGACTATATAAGGAAAAGACGATGGTCATATATCGGTCATGTCCTACGAATGCAAAACAACAGAATACCACTACAGGCGCTCACTTGGGTTCCTGAGGGTAAGCGGAAAAAAGGAAGACCAAAAGAAACACTCAGAAGAACAATAATAAGAGAAGGAAGAACGTTGGGCCTAAATAATGTGCAAGAGCTAAGAGGAGTGGCGTCACAACGAACAACCTGGAGAGCACTGGTTTCTGCCTTATGCGCCGTGTTTGGCGCTTAAAGAATTTATTATTATTATTATATACACATACTGGGATTCTCGCCTGTGCTACGGAGTTCGTACACTGTGTTGAGATCCTTCTTGTGTGATCTAAGGGGGGAGATTGGAGCACTGATGGAGTTGTCTGTGTGCAGTGAAGATAGTATTTAAAACTAGATCAAAGAAACCTTTTCTTGCCTCTAATTGTGCAGCAAAGTCTTCATCATATGGTATGTATCTATTATCTCCTTCTCTCTTGTAGAACCAAGAACAACGTCTGACAGGTACAGGAGCACCATTCCAGTAAACAGGAGTTCGCACACGATGACCAACATTTACATCAAAGCGGCCTCCATTTGTCTGAACAATCGTATTATTGGGAGATTCTAGTAAACCTGAAAGAAATAATGACATTGCTAGAATTAAATAATACCTAATAATGTAGCTTTCATAAATATGCCTAATATCCAAATCTACATCTATTCTGCAGATGATGTCTGCATTTTACATACAAGTTCAGGAAGAATACTATTTTTATTTAATGCGTTAATATTTGAAAAGGAAAAGACAATCAAGATAGATACAAAATTTAAAACAAAGGTTTAGAAAATGGAACTTGTGTTAAAACTCACGTGTGCTGAAAGCCACCTCCAAGTTCATGCTGTCAAGAACAGAAAATGGTCTCCAGATTTCAACGCCCCCCTCGTTCTGCTGGTAGCACCAGTGTTGTCTAATCGGCTGGTAATATAAACCACCAGTGTATTGTAATGAGCTGTCCTGTACTGCCTGCACATTCTGAGAACTGCCCTGAAACTGCTGTTGTGCATAACTAACTGGTGGAACATTTGGCAGGGAAAAGGAAGTCATGGGTGACACCATTGCAGTTGGAGGCTGAGAGTTTGAAGTAGGGAAGGAAGAAAAGCTTGACGTAGGCGGCTGAGACGCTATAGGTGGCACAGCATACTGTGGGCGTCCACCCTTATGACGATATATGTTACTGGAGCCTGAAAAATTAGTAGAGAATATTATAGTCCAAGAGTGTACAATGCAAGAAAATATAATTACATGAAATACCGGTTAACTTACATTTAAATATCACCAGCCATTTATAAAATAGGCATAAAGGTTAAAATAAAAACTTTTATATATATATAATTATTTTCTTTTTCACTATTTATCGAGCATCATTTTTCCTTTTCTCTCTTTATTGAGCACGGAGCCATAACTGCATCTGAGTTCCTTGCAGGACCCCCGCCCCAAGTATTCACATACTCTTGCAGTAGTAGTTTCTGTAGACAGAAGTTTTACGTGATGAGGTTGCCAGCTCCATGCACAATCTCATATTAGCCACCTTGTACGACATGCCTGTTGTAGGCCTATTCTTTCTTAGTCTCATCAGAGACCCCCGGAAACTACACATGTGTGTATATGTGTGCATGTAACGTGAGAACAGCCCATAAGGATGCACAGGATCAACTCATAGTTAATAATTATAAATGGGAAGAGACTGAACATTATGAAATAGACAGCAGTGCAGCAATTACACACACAGTCTAACATACAAAATATTAAATAAGAATTCATGAAAAGGGCCACCGAAAACATCTTGGACAAAACCACAATTAATTACTGAAATACAAAGAATGCACAGTTAAGAAGACTACAAAGAATCAATTTACAATAGCAACAACCTCATCCACCATCAAACAACGCAAATCCTTAAAAAAAAAAAAAAAAAAAACTGAGATAATTAGATTGCATGGAAATAATTGAAATCAATTACCAAAGAATCTGGACAGTGCCAGATCACACCAGGGTGTTTATAAATAAAAAATACTGGATCCAGGGAAAAATAAAAACTGGAAAACAGGAATTGAAGAATGAGAAAGGAATTCAGAAATAAGAATGTGACACAGAACCTCTGTGACCTGGATTACTTATGAAGGCCCAGAAAGAGCTTCAGTAAAACAGCTTCTCAACTGCATAGTCACTACATGCATACATGCCACACCTCAGAGATGAAAAACCTGTACAAAAAATTCAAAAACCCTGTACAAAGACCAGCAAAACCTGTACAAAAAAAAAAAGACAGAAAAAACGTATCAAAAGAGTTAATTCGTGTAAAAAAAAATTTCAGTTACAGCTGCATCATAGAGGCATGGGGACTTTGCCTTTTAAAACAGGTCTTCATTTATTTTAAAACTCAAACAATATTTGTCAGAGTTTATTTTGCACTGTAAAATTGATGTGATCGTGTCATCATTTAGTCTATTTCTGCGCTTAATTATCACTAACAGACCAGGAAATCCTGTGTTTGATAGGACCTTATCCTTTAGCACGCTGCATTGTTTTCCCGAAAATGTGCCCTGCAGCTGCATTCTTTTTCACAACACCCCCTCAAATCAAATGACGATCTTTTCGTTACACCCATCATCAGAAGCAAAGCAACAAACACCCTCGTCAGCAGTGACATTCGGCCGTAACCCTAAACCTTTCCGATAAACCTAATCCTAACCCCTAAAATTATACATACTAGCAATGACATTCTACTTTCGTTTCCATCTCTGCCATCACCCATATTCTGAGAACCAATATTAGCGCTAATAAAGACAAAGATCTTGTCATCGCATCGGAGTCAGAATCCATTAAAATTAGAGGGAAAATGGCCATGTGTTCGATGCCGATTGATTGCGATTTAAAAAATTCACAGAAAATAAACGCGGATACTCCAATTACTAAATAAAGATCGGAAACGGAAGCTAACTCTCTTGCAAATAACATTAAAAATGACGCAAATTACGGCTATGGTAGTGGCACAAGACAATCGATTTATATGTATGTTTAATAATTAGGCGAAAAAACCCGTACAGACGTTTGTACGGGCTGTACACACCTGAAAACGCAAACACCCCGTACAGATTATGGGTAAACCATAGCGTGTGGCATGTATGCTACATGTCTATAATTAAAAGCCAATAAAGTAACACTGTGCTAGCCTTACTTACTTACTTAGTCGTTCCCCTTCTACCGTGAGGTGTAGAGGTTTGGAAGAGAGAGCGCCAGACTATCCTATCGGCTGTCTTCCTCCTGGCCTGGTTCCATTCTAGTCCTCGATCCTTCAAAGATTGTCTAATGTTGTCCTCCCAGCGGACTCTGGGTCGTCCTCGGGGTCTGGATCCTTGGCTCTTTGTTTCCCATGCTTGTCGTGGTATCCGATCTTCTCCCATTCTGCAGACATGGCCAAACCATCTTAATTGGGACTGTTCTACTTGGGTCTGCAGGGGGTAGGATTTAAGGCCTTGACGTATCGTCTGGTTGCGTACCATGTCTCTTCTTGTTACTTCAACCACCTTCCTCAGATACCTCATTTCTGAGGTTTGGATCTGGCTTTTATGGGTTGTAGTCATTGCCCATGACTCGCATCTGTATGTCAAGACTGGGACATAGGTGGAGCGGTATACAGCCATCTTCGTTTTCTTACCAACCTCTCTCTTGCTGAGGAATCCTCGATTTATGGCCTGAAAAAGTCTCCCAGCTGCTGCTTTTCGAGTGGCCAACTCTTCTTTGATGCCTCCCTTTCGGTCTATAATAGCTCCGAGGTATTTAAAGTGGTCGACCTGCTCCAGGACCTGTTCTCCCAGCTTAATCTGATGTTTTCTTTCTTCTCGTGATATCACCATGGATTTTGTTTTAGAGCTGCTTATGATCATCCCTCTCTTCTCCAGCTCTTCCTTCCAGACTTGCAGGTTGGATTGGAGATGTGCCTCTGATTTAGCAATCAGGGCAACATCATCAGCAAATGCCAGCTCCGAAATATAGACCTGTCTCATCTTCCAGTACCCCACTGAATACTTTCTTGTTCTCTTCTTACATGCCTTGATGACATCGTCCATAAGGAGTATGAAGAGGTAAGGTGATAGGATATCACCTTGTCTTACACCAGTGGTGGTCCTGAACTCTTCCGACTTATGGTTTGCTGTCCTCACATAATTTCTGCAAGACTTGTAGAAGCTCTGTATAGCATGAATCAGAGGTGCTGGAATATTCTTCCTTGCCAAACAGTCCCAAAGTTTGCTCCAGGGGACCCTGTCAAACGCCTTTTCCAGATCTATGAAACAAAGATGCATCTCACTCTTATACTCAAGGGCCTTTTCACTCAGCTGTCTGAGTGTGAAGATTAGGTCTTGAGTACTTCGGTTTGCTCGGAATCCGCACTGGACCTCATCCAATTGTGGCTCAGCTAGGCGTCGGAGTCTCTGCTCTAGGATTCTAGAGTAGATTTTACCAGGGACACTGAGAAGGGATATGCCTCTATGGTTTCCACACTGTCGATTGTCACCGTTTTTGAAAATTGGTGTTATGATGGCAATCTCCCAATCCTTTGGTATGGTCTTGTTGTACCACGCTGCCTGTAAAACCCTTAAGAGTAATAGGTCGCCTGATGCTCCCATGAACTTAACCATTTCTGGTGTTATACCATCATGCCCTGCTGCTTTGCCCATCTTGATTTTCTCCAGTGCTGCCTTCAGTTCTTCCATCTTTATGTCATCTTCACCATCATTGGTTTTCTCTTCTGTGCTAGTGTTTATCATTTCTGATGCTTCACCATGTAAACCATCCAGGAGTTCTGAGAAATATTCTTTCCATCTTCCCATTACTTCCTTCGGGGCAGTAAGCAATTTGCCTTGCTTGTCCTTTATAAATTTGAGAGGGCATTGTTTTTCCTTCCTCATGTTCTTTAGGGTCTTATAGAACAATTTCTGGTTTTCTTGTGCATCTTTTTCTAGCTTTTCTCCAAATTCTTCCCAGGACTTCTGTTTTGCTGCTAGCACTTTGTTCTTTGCTTCTGTTCTGAGTGTCACATATTCTCTATATTTTTCCATTTGTCCTGTTGTGTTTTTAGCTCCTAAGTATTGTTTCCATGCCATTTTCTTCTCTCTTATTTTCTCTTTGACTTCCTCTGTCCACCAAGGTGTCCTCTTTCTCTTGTTCCCAAGTCGGACTTCGCCGCATGCTTCTGCAGCAGCTGTCTTTATGATATCCTTGAATTTAATCCAGAGGGTTTCCAAGTCATCAGGTCGTTCTTCTGTGTTGCTCACCGCTGCAGCAATAAGCCCCTGATATCTGGTCTTAATTTCTGGCTCTCTCAGCTTGTAGGTCCTAATGCTCATTTCTCCTGCTCGTTTACTTGGTTTCTTGCGTGATGTTGGACAGTTCCTAGGCTGAGCAACTCTTTCAGTTGTTCTTTTGATTGTAAACAGGTAGTGATCACTTCCAATCTCTGGCCCCCTCCAGACTCTAGCATCTCGGACATATTTGAATGAGCTTCTCCGAACAATGGCATAGTCGATCACTGACTTCTCATTCTTTGTTGGTTCACATTTAATGTATGCATGTATGCGCTTATGGGGGAACTTTGTGTTTGTAATGATCAGATTCTGCTCACTGCAGAATCTAAGGAGTCGCTTTCCATTGTCATTGAGAGTATCTTCTCCATATCTTCCGATAACTCCACCCCATCTAGCATGGTCATTTCCAACTCTGGCATTAAAATCTCCGAGCATGATAACTTCATCTAGGCAGTCATCCACTGTCCTTTGAAGCAGCTCGAAGAATTCCTCCTTGACCTCTGCTCTCTCATCCTCATTTGGCCCATACACTATGACCAGGTTGACTATGGTTTCTCTTTCTTTTAGTTTAACAACCATAATGCGCTCCGAGACAAAGTTCCATCCCTTGATACTATCTTTTTGATTTTGGGCCACAATGCAACCCACGCCCCCTTTAGCTCTTTCAGACATGGGTACACCACTGTAGAGCAGCGTGTTGCCATCGAGATCCATGACTCCTTGTCCTTTTTTCTTTGTTTCCGTTATAGCCAGGATTTCTAGTTTTGCTTTCCTCATCTCTTCCACCAGCTCCTCTTCCTTCCCATTTATACTTCTTGTGTTCCAAGTTCCATAAGTCGTAGTCCGTTCCAGTTCGTCGCCTTCAGAATCAGTCCAGTTTTCTCTCTTGTGTTGCTAGTAATCGTGATTTAAAGCAAACAGGTGATTGGCCTGTTGTGCCTTTGCATGGTGGAGGGGCTGCCTCCTTACGGCCTCCATGCAGGCCGCCCTCCTCCTTTTTCATCCGGGCTTGGGACCGGCATTCACTGTGCTAGCCACCATGAATAAATACAAGTACTTACCAGCTACACCAGAAGAGGTAGGAGGTACAGCAGAATGTGAGGTGACTGCTAGTGGGGGAGGAGTCCCAGTTCCAATTCTTGAGGCAACCTGAGCTGGTACAAATGTTGGCATAATAGGTGGTGGTTGTTGACCTGGGCCAACCTGAGCAAAGGGATCATGTCCAGTACCAGGTGACTGAAAATAATTTGCCTGCAGTGGTGAAGTGTTTCTCTGGGCTTGAGGTGGTGGGACTGAAGACTGTCCAACAAAACTGTCTGCCTCTGCCTCTTCCTCTGTTTACAGAGAAAATGTACAAATAGTCTTGGTTGAGCTTGCAATGAAAATGGGAGTTCTTTAAAGTTTAAGTCCATGGATTAGTCATTAGACTTTTAACAAGTATCGTACCATTGAAGTTAAAATATAATAATCGGTTCATAAAATGGCAATTAAAATACAGTTCATTTTCCTAAATCCAGAAAACACGATACATACTTTCTGACAGCAGGGAAGTCAGCCCATCTCAAACCAAATATCAGTTTACCCTCAATTCTTGACTGAGCAAATGACTGGGAGATAGTAGTAGTTCTACCTGGGTGAGGGACATTCCCGGAAATCATTAGATCTTGAAGATGACCAGAAATAGTACTACACTCCTCATTGTCGCACCAGATTATAATGATTGAACTGACAGTGCCATATGAATCCAGATTAGATGAACAACACTCATTTAAATTAGCTCTGTATAATGATTTGGCTATGTACTTGAGACATGATGGGTTCACAGCTGTAGAGGTAGGTGCAAAAGGTCTAGTAGCTGCCTCAGTGTATAATCTACTGAAACTATTGAGTGTGAAAGGACATTCAAGCACAAAGGACACTGAAGAGGCTTGGTGAAATGGTCAAAAGGGCATCAGGTTGGCTGTGGAAAAACCACAACAGGCTATGGAATTCAGGACAATAATTTATATACAACATAATGGTAAATTTCACAATTGCCTCAAGCTAGCAGCATGGATAAAACCAGGATTGAAGTTGAAACTCACAACCAAGGCGCAGAAGACAACAGGAGGCAGACCTTGGGAGTCATGACCTAAGTGGGCCACCAGTCTCAGAGTGTAAAGAAGATAAAGGGCTGTAACACTTATCCAGTGGGGGGATAACTTCTGATGATCAGATTGTCTCCTATTGTAATGCTCTGTATAGAGGTTCCTATCATAAACAAAGTTTTAAGCGTCTAATAAAAGCAGTCCCAAGTCAGAAATTAACCTAGTAATGCTGTGTAGTCTGGAAGCTCTGAATTCTTTCAATCATAACTGTTATTGTTTGGTAACATTCTAATGCTCAGTGGTTCTTTGATTTTGTCATGTGCCATTTTGTACATTACTCGTGTCATCAAGTTAGTATCATTATCTATAACTAAAAAGCAAAAATACCTACTAGAGAAATAATATAGTATAAAGCATAAAATAAACACAAGCACGTAAAAAAAAATATTACAATAAATGAAATGCATCCCGATATAACCAACAGCTCCATGTATATGATAGATGGTTGAAAGGTGCATGCTACAAAGAAAAGTAGTAAACACCTTAATAACACAAATAGTATCATTATCATCATCAGCTGCCATCTTCGCAACAAAGGTCGGCTGCAATGGATTGCCAACATCTTCTGTCTCTTGTCTAGATGGTACACTCTGAAAGACTCTTTCCTGTCCATCTCTTGATGCTTTTAAAGATCTCAGGATTATCAAATACCTTGTACAGTGCTACTAGTAAGAGCAGCATTATAATACACAATAACTTCCTCAGACACTTGACATCAATCAAAGAATGAAAGTGGTGAAAGCAGCAGTTTAATAATTGCAGCATGACACACTGGACCAATAACTTATCTACCATATAAAGTGACAAGCTAACCAATTATTATCTTCAGTAGAATTAATCGACAAAGTGAAAAATATTGAGGTGTTGTCACGTGCTGGTCTTCAAAGCATGTATAAACTGCTTAGACAATGCAGACTATGCTGGCTTGGCCATGTCCTCCGCATGGAAGGTGGTCACATCCCGAAAGATATCTCCTACGGACAACTGGAGATGACACAAGAATAGTTGGGCGACTGCAACTGAGGTTCAAAGATGTGTGCAAGAGAGACATGAGGGCACTGGACATAAATCCAGCAACCTGGGAGGATGAAGCTGTCGATCGCACCAAGTGGTGATGCTATCTATGGCATCACCTCAGACTGGGTGAAAAGAAGCTCTCACAGCAAGCAGAAGAGAAGTGAAAACGTTGAAAATACCAGGAAAATAAGCAGCTGAGGGTTGTCACTTCAGAGACTGAAGGAGCTATTATATTATATTATATAGAATTAATCAAAAGTTTAATAGGTCTTTGAACATGATAAACATTGAAACTGCCAAAATAAAAACAGGATGATAAGAACGGTTTTTATAAAAGTGGTTTACAACCATTTATTCTGAAGGAAAACTGACGACAGTATGATAATTGCAACGGCTAAGGTGTTTAATGAAAGAAATGAAGAGTTTATGCTATAAATGAATTTGGCCAACCATAGGTTTCTGTAGTTTAGTATGCAGCTGTAAACACCATGTGCCCGAAATGGAGAAATCAGGAAGCAGCTTATGCCAAATTGCAAAACTTCAGGGAAATGCTTACAAACTAGAATATCTAATGGTCTGGTATGTGTCTGGTCCTATGTGTGATGGATTAAAGAAATTCATTTGTAACAGGCTGCATTCTTATTGCCAGTTTGACATACGTGTATCAGATTACTATAATTATGCATTTATCAAATGCATTTTGCCATCCTACAAGCCAGAAATTGGCAAAAATATTCAAAGAAGCCACAAGTGTGGTGAATGAGGAAGAGAATTCACCATACCTACAATAAAAATGGACTATTAAATTACCGCTTTCAAAACAACAATGAAAACAGTTTAGAGTGGTGTTGCGTGATAAATTCTCGCAACATCGTTTTATTTCAATATCTATTTTATAACGCAAGGGCAACAACTGCTTGAAATTTATAGTCACTTTTCTCGGTATGCATTTGTCTTCTCGCGTTGGTATCGAATGCAGTTAAGTTTGAGCTGTGGTCATTTTGCGCTGGACTGCGCATGACTTGTCTTGCTTCTTGGTCGATCGGTTTCCGCCCACCACTAGTGGAGTGAGCGATTTGGAATGGCGAAAGAGATGCCTCGTTGAAGAGGGGATCTCCGCTATTTTTTGTTCTGTCAGGGATGTGTAGTCCTCTTATGGATATTTCGTTTATTCGGGATAATACCTCTAGTGTATTTGCACATGCCGGGAGGCATAATATTTCTGTGTATTTCCGGAAGGCAAGGTAAATTAACATTTTCATTAACTCTATCGATTTTTGGTCGTGAACGATTTCTGGTTCATAGCCTGTCTTCGAAAGTCGTCGTCACGAGATGTTTTCCTAGCTCACATGTCGCTGTATTGTGCTGCATCGGTTGATGCAGGTTCCAAGGACCATTACTTGCTACTTTGTTAAATGAACTAGGTTTGAAAAACCTTTATTATCTAGAGGATATTTTTGAGGACATTATTTATACTTCGGCAGACGTGTCTGTCTTGCTGAAGTCAGACTAAGGAGAGTGAACTGATCTCATACATCTGGTTATCTCCTGGCTGTTATAGAAAAGGATGGAGTTTTTCACCTGATTACATTTACAGCACTATGAAATATAACATGCATCTGACTCATCATTGTAATGCTGTCTACCGTCTATTGCTGTATTGAATGTTGCTGTGATAATGACTGTTTGATGTGTCTACATATTCGCGTAACCATTTTGTCACTGTGGCGTCCACAATAAATAATGAAGAAAAACGTCAACGGCTGTTTCAAGAATCATTGACTTTATACGTCGTGAGTTTACTGACGTCCTATGTGGATTGCCCTGTTATTTTTGTATGAACATTGTTTTGACTGAACACATCTGCACACCACACAAAACCAGACATGCGGATACCATCCATCATCATATGGCATCACGCATCATTTGGTGGCCATAAGCTGGTTTGATTCTGGTCCCAGCAAACACGGGGTCCCTTACCCACTTCATTTTCAACAAGAATTCATCAGCATCCTTCAAGAAATTAACATTCTTCAATACAGTCAACATCTTCAAAATTTTCAAAGTACTCGGCGTTGCCCGGTAAAAGTCAAAATTTCAACTTTTTGACGGAAACAAGAATTTGACAGTACCCGGCGTTGTTACATGTTGCCGGATAACTCGGACTGCTGTTATCTTTTACGCAAGTCAAGCAAGTTGCTGCTGTCAAGGTTCCAGTGCTGTCGTTTTTGTGAAGGTCAAGTGCCGGTTGAAACGGGTTGTTTTCTGAAGAAGGCCAAGTACCGATTTCCATCAACTTACTTTTGGATTAGAAGGTCAAGTGCCGAAACAACTCAACACACAGTATTTCAGAAGCTCTTGTACCATCGTGTTAGCAGTGGAAGCAGTTCAGATGTGCCATCATCGTTGGAGCTTCGCTCTTTAGGACGTTGATTGACATCCGTTTTTTCTGCTGTTCTACGATTGGAAGCCTATAAGTTAAGTGGCCTGTTTGTATGTAAACTGTGCCCTTATACTTCTGCTGAGTCTTCTGTGTATCATCTCATTCTATATGTTATATGTTTATATGTTATTCGTATATTTATATGTTTATATTTCAGCGGGTTCTCGGTTGGGTGGTGTCTCCGTTAGATTATGCCACGTCATAGAGGTCGTCTATTGTGAGCGTTTTCTGTAGGGTTTGCAAATTTCCGATACTGGAATTTGCTAAGCGACTTCTGTTGCTATTTATGTTAGCTGTGATGACATGTTTTAATATTGTTTTCGTTATTATTTCGCATTCTTTAGTTTTGTTTTGATTTGTTTGTATTTGTTAGCCTACTCTTGTCTATAATTTAGTTTCATACAACATTTTTGTTTATACACTGTGGTGTCATGTATTTTGTTTAATTCTATCGCAGATATCGTCACATTTTTTGTGATATTTCATTAATTTCTGCTTTATTTTTAGTTGATTTCTGCGAACGTTTTTGTATTGTTGCTGATCTTTGTTATTGTTTACATTGTTATTGTTTACATTGTTTGTATTGTTTACATTTTCAATGTTTACATTCTGCATGTGTTTACATAGTCATTGTTTACAGTTATAGTAATTAGTTAATGGGCTATGCTAATGCACTGTTACTACTACACTGATGATAAATGAATGATGAATAGTGTCGTGCACTATTGAATGAGAAGTGCACTTATGATCAAGAATTGATTGTTGGTATTTCATATACAAGTTCTTTGATTGGAGACTTGTTTCCCACAGAGACTGGGATAATATAATGTGATGTGAATATACAAGTGCTTAATTAAGACTTGTTACACTTAGGTTTGAAATAAATTAGTTAATTATTTCAGGTTTTGGACTCATATGTTAGACAACATGTCTACATTTGAGCACTTTATTGAGCAGGGTAAATTGCTTGGCAAGACTGGTGATAAGTTAGAAGAATTTGCAACTGCTCGATATGATAAAGCAATGGAAGCTGAACAAAAGAAACTGCATATGGAAGCTGAACAAAAGAAACTGCAGATGCAGGTGGATGAAAAAAGATTCCAAATGGAAATGGAAAACAAAAAAGGGAATCAGAAGCTGAGGAAAGAAAACTCCAGCTACAGCTAGAAGCTGAAAGACTTCAAAAAGAGGCTGAGAATAAAAGACTTGAAAAAGAGGCTGAAAATAAAAGACTTGAAAAAGAAGCTGAAAATGAAAGACTTCAAAAAGAGGCTCAGGCTGAGGAAAGAAGATTACAGAGAGAGTCTGATGAGAGGAAAGAGAAAGCAAAAATGGAACATGAAGAAAAGGTCTTAGCTTTAGAGTTGGAAAAATTGAAATTGACGAGCATGAGTAATGGTAATGATTCAAACAAGGGTTCATCTTCTGGTAAGGCTAATAATGATACTTTTAAGATTAAGTTACCAACATTTAGTCCTTCCAGCGATGACATAATGTTCTATCTGGACAGATTTGAACAAGCATGTACAGCTCATAACATAGACAAAGCAAAATATGTTTATCAGTTATCAGGGATACTGACAGGTAAAGCTCTAAGTATATTAAATATGGTGGATGAACCTGACAAGAACAATTATGAGGTTGTCAGGGCCGCTTTGTTAAAGAAATATCAGCTTAACGAAGACGGCTATCGTCTACAATTTAAAAACATGTTACCTGAAAATGGAGTTGAATTCTCCGAGTTTATTGCAAGAATACGCATTACTTTCTCACGATGGGTTGAACTATCTAAGACGGAAAAAACTTATGAAGGACTTATGGACTTAATACTTAGAGACAAAGTCATGTCGTCTGTCAATGAGTCTTTCCTTGCTTTCCTTCATGAACGTAAACCTAAAACAATAAAAGAAATGGAAGATTTCTGTTGCCAATACGTAACTGCGCACCCACACATAACCATGGGTAACTCTAAGGTGAAAGAAGGTTTACCAGTTGCTTCGGCAGCTCCGTATGGCCAAAACTTTGCTCGTAGATTCCAACAAAATTTTGATAGAAAGAGTAGCGGTAATTTCTGTCAAAATCATGGAAATCAATTTCATGGTGATTCTTCTTCGAAGAATTGGAGACAACCTGATAGTACTCGTTACTATCACCCTAATAATTATAAGCATTTCAAAAGAGGATATGGTAATAGAGGTTATTCCTGCCGAAGACCTCAGAACCAAACAAATAGATGTTCGCATCAATGTGAACATGATAGTAATCGTGGAAACTGGAATTCGAACCAGGATAACAATTACAATAGAGACAATAATAACTGCAGAGATAATAATAACTTTGATAACTTCAGAGGTAATAATAGTCGGGGTAGATCTCAACACAAAAAAAAGAGATATCAGCAGGCTAATGCTGTACAACAGGAAACTGAGGGAGCCTGTAATCATGTTGTTGATAGTAAAAAACTTTGACGCTGTCACTGGTTCTGCTTTTGACTTTGAGAGAGCAAACAAATGCCCCCAATGCAGTACTTTATTCGAACCGGGTACCATAACTACTTTGAGTTGTGGTCACCCACTTCCCGCTCTTCCTGCTGCTGTTGCGCATGACGGGAGGGGTTCTTTAATCCTACATAAGGGTCTTGTTAATGATACTCCGGTCTCACTACTTTTCGATTCCGGATGCACCACTATTGGTGTTAGACAATCGCTTGTAGATCCATCTTGTGCTACAGGAAGGGTTATTAAATGTGTCACATTTGGCGGCACTCTAGAAAAATATCCTACTGCTGTAATTCGCATTGCCACTCCTTTCTTTACTGGAGATGTGCATGCTTGTCTCTTACCTAATCCTATTGCGGACCTTATTATTGGTCGTATTCACGGAGTTAGGGAGTGTACCCCACAGCAGATTGCTGCTTGGGAAGATAATAACATGCAAGCTACAAATGCAGTAGTTACAAGAGCACAAGCTCTACAAACACCCGAAACTTCACTGAATAGTGATAATGAAGTTGATAGCCAAGATAGTCACTTAGTGATTACTCGTGACTCTTTCATAAAATTGCAAGAAGAAGATCCTTCTTTAAAAAAATTCTTCGTTCTTGCGAAGAAAGGTGATCCGAATCAGGATACAAATAGAAAATCTTGGATTGCAATGAGAAACGGCGTACTTGTACGTATGGTACAAGATTCGACTACGTCGGCACATTCGCAAATTCTTGTTCCCAAGAGCATGAGAGTGCAAATATTGCAACATGCTCATGACTCGCAATGTGCTGGACATATGGGGTTTGCCCGTACGAAGTCGAGAGTCCTTGCGGCTTTCTTTTGGCCTTTTGTCAATAAGGACATTCGTATTTACTGCCGATCATGCAAGGTATGTCAGGAGGTCAAATCTAGAGGACCACGACATGCTGCGCCTATCCAGGCTGCTGACATTCCTATTCGGCCGTTTCAGAAAATGGCCATAGATATTATTGGCCCTTTTAAGGTCAAGTCGGCCAGAGGACATCAGTTTATCCTTACATGTGTCGATATGTGCACACGTTGGCCAGAGGCTATTCCTCTTAAGAGCATATCTACTACAGATATCGCAGATGCTCTTTGGTTGATATTTTCTCGCTTGGGGTTCCCCAGAGAAATATTGTCAGACCATGGCACTCAACTCATATCTGACACTATGTCACAGGTAATGTCTACCTTACATATTGAACGATCTCTCAGTAGTATCTACCATCCTATGTCTAATGGGTTAGTTGAGCGTCTGAATAGAACGCTCAAGACTTTGCTTGGTAAGATAACTGAAGATCATCCTCAAGATTGGGACAGGGTTTTACCCGCGGCTCTCTTTGCCTATAGAGAAGTCCCTAATGAACACACAGGATTTTCTCCCTTCGAACTTGTCTTTGGCGCGCGTCCACGCGGCCCTATGTCTTTATTACACGATCTCATCACTGCCGATGATATTAGCGATGAAACTCAATCCTCATATGAGTATGTCATTGCTCTTAGACAAAAGATCATTGAGGCATGTAAGCTAGCAACTGCTTCATCAGAAATTGCTAAAGAGAAGGCAAGGCAGTTTGCTAACAAGAATAGATGTCTACGACAACTTTGTCCAGGTGACAAAGCATTCGTCCTACTCCCCAGTAGGGAAAATAGACTTCTTATTGCATGGAAAGGTCCGTATGCAATAGTCTCTCGGATTTCCGATGTTGACTATGTGGTCGATATTGATGGAAAGCATAAAACTTTCCACATAAACTTGCTTTCGGAATTTCACGAACGTCCGGACTATTTGCTGCCTATTTTCCAGGCAACGGATGATGCTCCTGCACCTCACGGTCATTATTCATCCCTGTCTGTCATTCAGGATGAGGAAGCTACCTTCTCTGATGTCAACCTTCCCCTTCCAGTGGTTCCATTACATTCCACGGAATCTTGGAAAAACGTTTCTGTTTCTCCTAATCTTTCTGGTGACGAACATCGACAAGTCTTGTCGATGTTACAAACATTTCAGGATGTTCTCACTGACATTCCTGGACACACAGATGTCATAGAACATGACATAATTCTTACCGACAATAATCCAATTAGGGTTAGGCCGTATCCTATTCCTATACACTTTCAGTCGCAAGTGGAAAAGGAATTGGATGAAATGATTCAATTAAATATAATTGAACCATCGACTTCACCATATTCTTCTTCCATGGTTATTGTCCGGAAGAAGGATAAGAACATACGAATTTGCGTTGATTATCGCAAATTGAATCAGGTCACAAAGTTCGACGCTGAACCGATGCCTTTGTTAGAAGATCTACTGATTAGACTTTCTAATTCTAGATTCTTCACTAAACTTGACTTGTCTAAAGGTTATTGGCAAGTGCCTTTAGCAGAGCATGCCAAACCTCTTACTGCTTTTTCTACACCTAGGGGTCTATTTCAATGGAATGTTATGCCTTTTGGTCTCATGAACGCCCCTGCCACTTTCGTTCGCATGATGCGTCGAATTCTGTCACATCGTTCGGATGTCATCGCATACTTAGATGACATCTGTCTCTTCAGTGATACCTGGGAAGATCACTATTTAGGGTTATATGACTTACTGTCCACTCTACGTGAGAATAATTTGACAGCAAAACCTTCTAAAGCTTTTGTTGGTTTTGGTGAAATCTCTTTCCTGGGTCATCGTGTTGGTCATGGTCTCTTGAAGACAGAAGACCACAATACTTCCAAAATACTGAACATCTCTGTTCCTAAAACGAAGAAACAAGTTAGGAGTCTCTTAGGTTTAATTCAATTTTATGGGAGATTTATTCCAAATTTATCTTCGATCATGGCACCTCTATCAACATTGTTGAAGAAAGGTTCGCCTAATCTGGTCCGTTGGTCTGAAGAATGCCAATCTTCACTAGACCAAATCAAGAATATATTTTCTTCTCCTCCCATCTTAAGATTACCTACTCTTGATAGGACTTTTGTTCTTCGGAGTGATGCTTCATCCACTGGGATTGGAGCAGCACTGATGCAAGAATATGCAAATACTCTGCATCCTGTTATGTACATTTCTAGAAAACTAAATGCGGCAGAGAGGAACTACTCGGTTTTAGACCGTGAGTTGTTAGCGATGGTTTGGTCAATTCTAAAACTACAAAGATTCCTCCTGGGCGCACATTTCATTCTAGAGACTGATCAGAAAGCTCTTACAGCTATTCAGACTAAGAATTTGAAGAGTTCGAGATCCACTCGATATGCTATAGCTCTTCAACCTTTTCACTTCACGGTACGAGCTATCCGTGGTGCGGATAATGTGATGGCTGACATTTTGTCTAGATGCCCACATGACTCCAACTAATACTTCTGTCCTATATTTCCATATATTACAGAGTAATAACACACCTATATTTCTACAATAGATTAGCACATCTGTACTTACTTTATATGTACACACTATCGTGCTTTGTTGTCATCTTCTTCTGTTCGTTTTTTAAGATGATAGAGGAGGACTGAGTAGTTAATATAAGGGCCGTTAGTTTACTAAACAGCCACAATTATTAATAATGTATTGTACCTTATGAAGCATATTAGTTATTAATTAGCATTATATTGCTTGTACTTTCTCAGAATGTCATTGTTGAGCTGAGGACTTACCTTACTAGTATCAAGCATGACGAGTTCTAGATTGTGTACTTACCCTCGGAATACCAGAGCATATGTCCTGGATCGTCATGTAGTTTAACTTTACTATGTACTTATGTCATTACATGTCAAAGAATGTACTATTTAAATTTTCCTATCAGATTTGTACATCCATTTTTAAAGACAATATTAGAGTATGCTGTTTAATGATGATTATAGTAACTTGCATACGTATATTGTGTTTACATGCTAACGTGATGTGTGTTGGTGACACCTCCCCGATGTGAATATTTTTTGAGACATATTTATTTTTCTGTTGAGGTATATCCTCACCAGACACTCTATAATTAGCCTATTGTTTGGCAATTTAGTTAATTATCAGCGCATAATTCGTGCGTTTTGAGCCGCTTATCGCATGCTCTTTGATATTGAAAAAAAAAAATATGTTCCACATTTTTTTTTTATCGGGAGGAGGTGGTGATATGTTGCGTGATAAATTCTCGCAACATCGTTTTATTTCAATATCTATTTTATAACGCAAGGGCAACAACTGCTTGAAATTTATAGTCACTTTTCTCGGTAAGCATTTGTCTTCTCGCGTTGGTATCGAATGCAGTTAAGTTTGAGCTGTGGTCATTTTGCGCTGGACTGCGCATGACTTGTCTTGCTTCTTGGTCGATCGGTTTCCGCCCACCACTAGTGGAGTGAGCGATTTGGAATGGCGAAAGAGATGCCTCGTTGAAGAGGGGATCTCCGCTATTTTTTTGTTCTGTCAGGGATGTGTAGTCCTCTTATGGATATTTCGTTTATTCGAGATAATACCTCTAGTGTATTTGCACATGCCGGGAGGCATAATATTTCTGTGTATTTCCGGAAGGCAAGGTAAATTAACATTTTCATTAACTCTATCGATTTTTGGTCGTGAACGATTTCTGGTTCATAGCCTGTCTTCGAAAGTCGTCGTCACGAGATGTTTTCCTAGCTCACATGTCGCTGTATTGTGCTGCATCGGTTGATGCAGGTTCCAAGGACCATTACTTGCTACTTTGTTAAATGAACTAGGTTTGAAAAACCTTTATTATCTAGAGGATATTTTTGAGGACATTATTTATACTTCGGCAGACGTGTCTGTCTTGCTGAAGTCAGACTAAGGAGAGTGAACTGATCTCATATATCTGGTTATCTCCTGGCTGTTATAGAAAAGGATGGAGTTTTTCACCTGACTACATTTACAGCACTTTGAAATATAACATGCATCTGACTCATCATTGTAATGCTGTCTACCGTCTATTGCTGTATTGAATGTTGCTGTGATAATGACTGTTTGATGTGTCTACATATTCGCGTAACCATTTTGTCACTGTGGCGTCCACAATAAATAATGAAGAAAAACGTCAACGGCTGTTTCAAGAATCATTGACTTTATACGTCGTGAGTTTACTGACGTCCTATGTGGATTGCCCTGTTATTTTTGTATGAACATTGTTTTGACTGAACACATCTGCACACCACACAAAACCAGACATGCGGATACCATCCATCATCATATGGCATCACGCATCAAGTGGTTTATTCAATGACTGCTACTAACTAGTTTTCCAGGCATTTCCCTTGAGCACAACGCAATTATTTCTGAGATCAATAATATATTAATTAAAAATTTAACAATGTTTCTCACTGAGTAATTTACGAAACTGTGGTAGAAATCGCAAAGTCAGTGCACATCTTAGCAGCAACTGATATTGTTAGCACTTATATATCCAGCTCCAGTCTGACTCCGCGGATTAATGTCCTTTAAAATCCACTGTGAATTTGCCACACCTGGCTATTAGCAACACAGTTGCCATCCCCTGATATAAGTAATGGTACTTGGTTCTCTCTGGATCTAATCATTAAAAAGATAAATGTATTTTTAAAATCCTAAATATGTTGTTGCATCACAACATTTGGACACTGCAATTTTATATTCTGTATGTTCTATTCTCTTATTTTCTACATTGGAAGATCTGGAATATGCAGATGACATTGCACTGCTAGCACATTCACATCAACACATCCAGGAAAAAACGGATAGACTTAATAAGTATAGCCAGCAGGTGGGCTTGAACATCAACCTAAAGAAGACAGAGGTCATGACGCTCAATGTGAGCAACCCTGAGCCCATATCAGTAAGGAATCAGCAACTGGAACAGACAAATGCCTTCACATACCTAGGATGCATTGTAACACCAGACGGCGGAGCAAGCAAAGACATCAACAACAGAATGAACAAAGCAAGAACAGCCTTTTTTAGTCTAAACAACATCTGGAAGTCCTCTCAGTACAGCACAAGCCCAAAATTAGGATTATATCAGAGCTGTGTGCTTTCTGTGCTTCTCTATGGCGCAGAGCGCTGGAGAGTTACAGAGAAGGAAATGTCGAAATTGTCCTCTTTTCACACAACATGCCTAAGAAAAATTATCCGAATCTTTTGGCCGAATACCATCACCAACCAAGATCTGCTTACTCGGAGCAAGCAAGAGGACATGCACACCATCATAGCTGGCAGACGCTGGAGCTGGGTTGGCCATGTCCTCAGAAGAGACCCCGATGCCATAACAAGAACAGCTATGCTATGGACCCCTGAAGGAAAACGAAAGAGAGGCCAACCAAAAACAACTTGGCGGAGGACTGTGGAGGCTGAGATGCAAAGAATGAACCAGAATTGGGGCACTGTACGAAGGATGGCCGCCGACCGAGCAGAGTGGAATCAATTTGTTGTTGCCCTACAAGACGCCACCAGGCGTAATGGCCACTGACTGCTTTGACGGTCGGCGGCTAAGGATCAAAGAAGAAGAAGAATGTGCTATTCTCAGTAGGAATACTTACTTACTTAATCGTTCCCCTTCTACCGTGAGGTGTAGAGGGTTTGGAAGAGAGAGCGCCAGACTATCCTATCGGCTGTCTTCCTCCTGGCCTGGTTCCATTCTAGTCCTCGGTCCTTCAAAGATTGTCTAATGTTGTCCATCCAGCGGACTCTGGGTTGTCCTGGGGGTCTGGATCCCTGGATCTTTGTTTCCCATGCTTGTCGTGGTAGCCGATCTTCTCCAATTCTGCATACATGGCCAAAACATCTTAGTTGGGGCTGTTCTACTTGGGTCTGCAGGGGGTCGGATTTTAGGCCTTGGTGTATCGTCTGGTTGTAGACCATGTCTCTTCTTGTTACTTAACCAACTTCCTCAGATACCTCATTTCTGAGGTTTGAATCTGGCTTTTGTGGGTTGTAGTCATTGCCCATGACTCGCATCCATATGTCAAGACTGGGACATAGGTGAAGCGGTATACAGCCATCTTCGTTTTCTTACCAACCTCTCTCTTGCTGAGGAATCCTCGATTTGTGGCCTGAAAAAGTCTCCCAGCTGCTGCTTTTTGAGTGGCCAACTCTTCTTTGATGCCTCCCTTTCGGTCTATAACAGCTCCGAGGTATTTAAAGTGGTCGACTTGCTCCAGGACCTGTTCTCCCAGCTTAATCTGATGTCTTCTTTCTTCTTGTGATATCACCATGGATTTTGTTTTAGAGCTGCTTATGACCATCCCTCTCTTCTCCAGCTCTTCCTTCCAGACTTGCAGGTTGGATTGGAGATGTGCCTCTGATTTAGCAATCAGGGCAACATCATCAGCAAATGCCAGCTCTGAAATACAGACCTGTCTCATCTTCCAGTACCCCACTGAATACTTTCTTGTTCTCTCCTTACATGCCTTGATGACATCGTCCATGAGGAGTATGAAAAGATAAGGTGACAGGATATCACCTTGTCTTACACCAGTGGTGGTCCTGAACTCTTCTGACTTATGGTTTGCTGTCCTCACATAATTTCTGCAAGACTTGTAGAAGCTCTGTATAGCATAAATCAGAGGTGCTGGAATGTTCTTCCTTGCCAAACAGTCCCAAAGTTTGCTCCAGGGGACCCTGTCGAACGCCTTTTCCAGATCTATGAAACAAAGATGGATCTCACTCTTATACTCAAGGGCCTTTTCACTCCGCTGTCTGAGTGTGAAGATTAGGTCTTGAGTACTTCGGTTTACTCGGAATCCACACTGGACCTCATCCAATTGTGGCTCAGCTAGGCGTCGGAGTCTCTGCTCTAGGATTCTAGAGTAGATTTCATCAGGGACACTGAGAAGGGATATGCCTCTATGGTTTCCACATTGTCGATTGTCACCCTTTTTGAAAATTGGTGTTATGATGGCAATCTCCCAATCCTTTGGTATGGTCTTGTTGCACAGTAGGAATACAATGAAGAAATATGCCAAATTAGTTCTCTTAAAAATTTACTATTATCAGTTAATAACAAAATTGAACAATTTTCAGAGCTGATGCACATATGATATTGTTCTTCTTCTTTGATCCATAACTGCCAACCGTCAAAGCAGTCAGTACATGATATTGTAGTGACGTTATAAACTACACGTACTTTTGGTTGAAATGATGAACAGTGGGTCGTGTGTTTGATAGGCCCTTAAAAAAAAAGAACTCAGCAAGGCTGAAATAAGCGGTAAAGGATAGAAAACTTCTTTATTTTGACCCGTATTTTTAATGTTATCTGGTTGTTTTACACGGTAAAGAAGAGGAATAGTGGAACAAGGTCAGCCATTTTGCCCGAACGCTATCGATACCGCACACGTGACAGTATATCTTCGACACACTGTAGAAAACTCATTATTAACAATAACCAAAATCCGCCCCAAACACCCTATTTCTGCTTGACTGTGCGCGAACACTCCTCAGCTTAGAGGCTATTTTTCTTTGTTTGCAACAGTGCAAGCTCGAAAAAGTGTTGGATTTTGGGTCACGGTTAGCGCACAAACTGCAGCAAAATTATGTGTCAAAACAATAGCAGACGTGTTCTAAACCAAAGTGCAGACATAGACCTAATCCTTACCCCCCCCAAATACCGTTAAAAACGAAAATGTAGGCATAAACCTAACCCTAACCACCCCCCCCCCCACCCCCAAAAAAAAACCCTGTTAAACGCGAAAATGCACACATAATAAGGGTAATTTCCTATCTTTCGTACCTTTTTGGTCCGCAGTGAATATATGTAGTTAGGTGTTGTTTCGTAGCAGTTAGGGTTAGTATTATGGTTAACACTAACCCCAATCCTATCTACGAGCTACGAAACAACACCTAACTATAGGCCTACATATTCACTGCGGAGCAAAAAGGTACGAAAGATAGGAAATTACCCATATAACCTTAACACACACCCAAATGGTTCAGATTTTTTCGCCAAAGTAAAAGGTAAAGGCAGTACCATATCATATACTGCCGTAGAGGAGTGAAGTGTAAAAGATTTCACTATTAGGCCTATAGGCTACACTGATTAAAACCAAAGCCTAGTCAGGAGTTAACAAGTGTAGGCTACGCAAAAAAGAGGAAAATCTATAGAAGCCCTCCAACACTTGACAGCAAACATGAATCTGCAAAGAACAAAGACAGTCAGCCGGAGAGCAAGACTGCTCCAACTACTAGCGTCGGGGCCGGTCTTTCTCAGAAGCCGAACAACGCAACCATTGACACTACGACCGTTGAGCAACCCAAAGCATCGAAGGCAGAGGACAACCAAGCTCCGAAGCCTGACAAAGCAACATCACCGCTAATACAAGATGTCGAGACGGTGGCACCATTGTACAGTGACCAGACAACATCTGCAAAACACGGCCACAAAACTTCGACGACAGAGGGTAACAATGCTTTGAAGCCCGACAAAGTAAATCCACCGCCAAAACAAGATGTCATGGTCGAGTCTCCATCATGCAGTGACCAGGCAACTGCGGTAAAACGAGATCAGAGGCAGACAAAGAGCCAGAATGTGAATCCGTCCCGCAGACCACACGCTCAAACTGACACAGAAGTCGGAACGTGCCAACTTCGCAAGCAAAGAAATGCCGTTTCTCATGTGGCACTACAGGAGAGGATCATTAAGATCACTCAGATGTCTGGAGGTGAGGCCTCGCTCAGGGCCCTACCCGACGATAAAGTGATCGGTATCCTCGAGGCAATAACGGGCAGGAGGAATATAACTAGAGTGACAAGACACGAAAAAGGAGTTATAATAGCTCTAAATAACACGGAAAAGACAAAAGGACTGATGGTCGAACTAGAGTCCGGACACAAAGAAGTCCAGCTGCCCCACCAGATTAAAGCTACTGTGGAGATTTACAAGAAGACCACAAAGATAGTTGTAAGAGGGGTCGACAACAATCAGTCTACACAAGAAGTCCACAGCCGCCTGCAAACAGAAAACAAGAATATCAAAATAACACAGGTTGAGAGACTGAAGACATGGGACAAGAAGGACACAAACCTAGTTATCCTAACTATTGAAGGGACTTCAGGACCAAGTCAACTTAACCTAGACGATAGATGTCGAAAAACAGAAGAGTACATTCCTCCTGTTATGCAGTGCTCAAACTGCCAGCAATTTTCACACACTAAGAAAACATGCAAGAGAGAGACAGTTTGTCAGTACTGTGCGGGAAGTCACTCTTACAATGAATGTCCTCATGCGAAAAAGGATAACAACTATAAAGTGCGCAACTCCAACAGAACAACTGCCTCGGAAAGCACGGAGCACGATACAGAGGGTGTCCCGAATACCAACAAACAAGTCAAATAATTACAGTTGCCATTGGAAAGGGGATATCGTACCAAGAGGCAAAAAATACACTGAAGGCAAGTACTCAAGGTAATAGGCGCCAAGACAGCCTAACAGAACAGGTCAGACAGCTCACGACTGAGGTGAAAGATCTAAAACAGCAACTGCGAAAGGAGAGAGAAAACCGGCACCCACACAAAGACAGAACATCAACGGCCAGATGTGAAGAAATCCCTGATAGCTCGGAAAGCGCGAAACAACAACAATTCATGAACGACATGAAAATAATACACCAAGACATGAAAAGAATTCAACAGCAGGTAGAAGAAGATATCAAGAAGCTGATAGAACTGAAAGAAGGAAACGAAGAGGTACTGAAGAGAATAGAAGCAGAAAGAATGACCATTGAAGAAATAACATCAAACACAAAAGATATTAAAACGAACGACCAACCAGACGAAGAAGTCATCGAGGAAACGCTGGAAAAGCTACTCCCAACAATTATAGAAAAAGCGCTATCTAAGATACAAGAGCAAAGGAAGACACAAGAAACAGAAACAAGGAGGGCAAAAGCACACAAAACCACACAAGCCAGATAGTGAGGCAGGACATAAAAAACACTATAAGCGGCACGGCACCACAACCGGACAAACAAAGAGGAATCCAGACAGCCAGCTAGTGGTCCTTTTCAGGACCAGTCCTTTTCAGGACTAGGAAAGTGATACCAGCGAAGATATCAACACACTATATACCCCAATATAACCGTTTGTAACCCTTCATTGGGTTTTGGTTGAACAGGGTATTACAGCAAAATAACAGACGGAACTAACTAACTAACTAACTAACTAACCTGCGCAAACTTTCTCGGGAACCACGCGGCAAGATACCGTGGCTGTCCGATCTTCTATGAGACAAAGGCCATACTGAAGGAATCTGTAACCAAAAACATCTACTTCAGAGAAGCAAGACACCGAGTGGCTTCAGGTGGCACTGCTAAACAGGAACAGCACACAAGAGCCCAGCTGGTAAAACTAACCACAGAGGTGCGAGACATAAAACAAAAACTCAAAGTCGAGAAGAACAGGCAGCACAACGAAGACTCATATGCCATAAGAGACGAAACAATAGGAGCCTTACAGAGCGCCCAGGCAATGTTACAGTACATGAAATCCATCAAACACCAAATAGAAGTCGACATCGCCAAACTCGCAGAGCTAAAGGAAGAAAACGAAGAAGTCCTCAAAAGAATTGAAACAGAGAGAAGGATCGTCGAGGATATCATAACAAAAAGCAATCAAAGAAGAGAAAGAAGCAAAGAAACTAAAGACAAAATAATAACCGAAATCGTAGAAGAACGCATTCCAAAAAGCAATCAAGGAAGAGAAAGAAGCAAAGAAGCGGAAGACAAAATAATTACCGAAACCCTAAAGGGCCTCCTACCAAATATAATAAAGACAGTCATGAACAACGCACAGCCGAAAAAGACAACAACGAGTAGGGACCAAACAGGCAGCTAGTGGTCCTTTTCAGGACCAGTCATTTCCAGGACTAGGAACGTGATACCAGCGAAGACGTTAACACCCTATATACCCCAATATAACCGTTTTTAACCCTTCAACGGGTTTTGGTTGAACAGGGTATAACAGCAAAAACAGATGTAAAGGGGGGTGGGGCGGGGGGGGGGGCTGGGCGGGGGGGGGGGGGGGGGGGGGGGGGGGGGGGGGGGGGGTGGGGGGGGGGGGGGGGGTAGGGGGGGGGGTGGGGGGGGGGCGGGGGGGGGGGTGGGGGGGGGGGGGGGGGAATACGTTTTGTTTTGTTTTTCCTGTGGTGCGTTTTCTTCTTCTTCTTCTTTTTCGTTCGCCCTCAGACTTCTATAAAGGTAGTAGTCAGCTCAAGGTTCCTGAAATCTTCAAACAATTTTTCGTCGAGAGAAGTGGGTTGTTTTCTTATACCACTCCGTTCTATGCTGTAAGTCGGGCAACACTGGAGCAGATGATCGGCTGTCATGAGGCTGGTGCTACAGGAGCAGAGATCTGTTGGTCAAATTATGTATGCTACTTGTGAAATAGATGGTAGGTCTACCTCAACCTATTGTGACCTGTTCGTAAGCGGAAAATTATGACATGGTCTCGCCTAGATAGCTGGAGATAGGCATATTGTATGTGACTTGGGTGTTCTCTGTCACATTTGGACTTGAATATGGCCTTGATGCCTTTTGATACACATTAAAAGATTGCCAAAGCTAACCGAGTGTTGAATGTAAAAACTGAATAGGCCATAGGCCTACTTGGTTTATGAACTGTTTCCACTAACGGGAGAAGGGACAAAGGCGAGCGACTGGCACCTTAAAACTAGCAGCTTCGGGCAGATAGGGCTCGTGATCCTTGGTTGGTAGCTTATCTAAGAGAAGGAACCACCATTGCCTTGCGGAATATCCATTTATGGAATTGGCTTCGGGAGTAAACCCTGAGGATAAAGTCGGAGTCCCTAAGGCAGTTTAATGTTGTAGTAAAATCCATCCGTTTTACACCCCGCTCAATAAATTCCTCTTTCAAATCTCAAGTATCGTACATTTTCAACCAATAAACCCCACCACTATTAGATTTGAATATTTGCCTAGGACAGGGGCAAACCGTACCACTAACAAATAAACAGTTAGAAAATCTATTAATAACTACTGCCTTAGCAACGGTTACTAGGGCCATCGCCAACTAACAATTTGAATTTCAAACACTAAACGCGGGGTAAGTCCCATCCCCTAACACAGACGTGCAAACTCCACCCGCCTCAATTAAATGTGAACGACCGCTGTGCGATTTAGCCATTAGAGAAAAAAGAAAAAAAGTTGTCACCTCGTTCTATAGGGGAAGAGGAGAGGCGGATTAACATGGAAAAAATCTAACCTAACTTGCGCATTGTGAAGCTGAAACTAAAAAACCAGTTGTGTGCAGGGCAGAAAAAGGGGGCAAGAAAAACGTAGATAATGTAATAAATAAAAGGAAAGGACAGAAACGATAATATTGTTATGGAAATCCCATATAAATCCTTATAATATGTTAATCCATGCCTTACAGTAAAGAAAGAAAAGTAAGAAGATGAAAATTAGGATAAAGAAGTAAATGAAAACATACTGGCTAGATAAAGGACAAGTGTCCGGTTAATAATTACTTTCAATTTTTAAAATCACTTCAATAATAACGGAGATATCGTAGAAAATAAAAATTGAAGACAGACAGACATACACAGTGGTAACCGCTTGTGATGCTGCACTGGAATTCTGTCTTTCAACCGGCCCGATTCTGTTCTTTTATTTTGCATTTTCATCATTTTTTTCTTCTCATTTGAATATATATCGTGTTTGGTATTTTTGGTAGATAACACTGACTAACACAAAAAAATTTTTTTTTTCTTTCTCTAACATTTCTATGTTTTTCTGGTCAATTTTAATGCGCTGTTTTTAAATCTGCAAACCGTTTTTCTCTATCAGGTCGGGATCTCTAGAAATACGCAATTGAAGTTTTTTAACAACACATACAGTATTACAACATCATGTGTACAAGAAGTATAACAGTTATGTAGGCTTGAATTTCTTTGCAGTCGACTTTCGTCGGTGAATGGCATGTGGTACATCATGATGAAGCATCCAACAATAATCGGCAAGCATGGTCACACTCCACCGTCCTTGATAACGTGACTCCATTACGGCGATATCTTGATGGAATCGTTCTCCATGTTCATTGCTGATTTCGCCAAGATGCGAATCAAGCAAATGGATTTTGAGGGACATGTTACAGCTCATAATTCTGTATGCATCTATGCAATGCTTAACAATATGCACATAGTCGACAGATTTGTGATTTCCCAGAAAGTTATCGACGATCGATTTGAATGCCATCTATGCGCGAAGTTCACTACCATGTAACAAGTTCTCGAATTGTTTGTCTGCAATAACTTTCCTAATCTGAGGTCCTACAAAGATACCTTCCTTTATCTTTGCATCGCTAATTTGCGGAAACTTTTCTCGATGATAAGTGAAAGCTTTGCTTGTTTTATCTAACGCTTTTACGAAATTCTTCATGAGCCTTAACTTTATATGTAACGGTGGTAAGATGATGCTGTCTTTGTTAACTAATGGCTCGTGTATTACATTTTTATGCCCGAGCTGCATACGATCCCTGATAGGCCACACCTTTCTTGCATAATGTTCCTGTCTGTTGCGGCTGTCCCATTCACATAGGAAGCAACACAATTTAGTATACCCAGTCTGCATGCCCGTGAGAATTGCAATGACCTTTAGGTCTCCACAAATCCGCTATTGGTAGTCATTGTACTTTATTTTTGCCAAAAGTATAGCCATATTGTCATAAGTTTCTTTCATATGAACAGAGTAGGCGACTGGAATTGATGAAAATAAATTTCCATTATGCAATAACACGGCTTTTAGACTAGTCTTGGAAGAGTCGATGAAAAGTCGCCATTCGTTGACTATGTGCTCATGACCGAGGTGCACCATTAGACCTTTTACATCTTTGCAATAGCAAATGTCATCATCCATCTCAAAGTATTGAACAAGTTCTCTGTGTCTATGACGAAATTTAGATATCAGAGTATTGGGCGCTAAAAGATTCCATTCTTTGAGTCGCGAACCGAGTAATTCCGCTTGTCCTTTGGTGAGAGCGAGATCACGTATTAGATCTGAAAGTTCTGAATGGTTAATTAAGTGAACACCATCATTCACCGGTACATAATCCGAGTCAATTTGTCGGTTCACGCCATATTACTGGCACTCAAAAAGGCATCGACTTATGCTTCGGCGATTTTCGTAACCAACCTGCCAATGTATTTGCACAAGTCGAACAAACTGCATTTGGCTTCCAAGATTTATTTGCATCATCAACTTTTGAATCGAAATAAAGTTCATATGCTTTCTTTAGCAATGGTGTAAAGTTTTTCTGGTGAACACGATCGGTAAAATATCCGCACACGTAACAAAACAGATCAGCCGAATTTCTACAACTTCTAGAAGCCATATTTCACTCAGAATTATTTCAAAATACAGTAACTATTTGAAATATAACGTAACATATGTCATGCATCTTTTAGCAGTATAAAAAGTAGAATTATTTTGCATTTTATTAATTTTTAAAAAGTTATATAGTAAAAATGAAACGGAGCAAATAACAGTTTCCCAAAAATATATTTATTCACAAATATCTTAAGAACCCGACGTGATAGAGATAAACGGATTTCAAATTTGAAATCAGCGCAAGAAACTGACCTAAGAACACTTATTCTTATATAAGAAAGAAAAATGTTGTTTGTCAGTGTAATTAAATGGGTTCGTTTTATGATGGTAGGTTTATTTTACACTCGACCAGTTTTTCTTTCTTCTGATTTTCCGTTGTTTACGGAAATCGCTATTTTTCGGGCACGCCTGTATGACGCGTCAGAAACGCACGTGGACGTGATGTCATTTTTGGACACGCGGTCGCGTTGTTTTCAAATCTGATTGGCGTAGCTCATGGTTATGTTTATTTTTCTAAGCGTTTCCATTGGCCCGAGTGCGTAGATTAATGAACACGCGGGGGTGGCCCCGGTGTGTATAAATAGCCAGTTAGACAGGGGCCAAGTTCTCTATCGTAAGAAATAAGTGCCTGCCGTATGACTGCGTATTTATCGTCTCCATTGCGGGGAACAACAGCGATAATTGGTATGTAGTAGTTTTATTATCGTTTTTACTTATTAGTGGGGTTTTTAGAATTTCGCCCGTAGTTAATTTCTTCGGGGACATTATTTTTTTAGTTCTAAAGGATAGTGCCATTCATTATCATCTTTGACGAACGATGTAAATGCAACAGCGTGCTTATTCTTTCTATGATTTTGGCAGTAGATAGGAACGTGGGAAGTTATAAGCTACACGTGTGCTCCTAGTTGTAAAATGTTATGTAAAACCACCATTTATTCATGTGTATTTACAAATATAATTTTAGTGAGAATCGATTGTGTGTACTAAATTTTAATTTTTTGCCTTAAATGTAAGAAATGCAATCGGAGAGTATAGATGTATGTTATAAGTGAATTATACGGCTTAGAGGAGTAAACTATTCCTATAGCGAGATTTCATTTAATTCTGGAGTAAGTGGGAAACCTCATGGGTAACGTTAAAGGAATTCCCTAGTTGAATGTTGGACACGTGGGTAGCCACGCGTAACAAATAGATAAGAGGCAGACAGGTCGGGAGGTTTCTGGTTACTTGCCTGGCAGATTATAGATGAGGGAGAGAGGGGGAAGGAGTGAGAATGAAGAGACACGTGAGTAGGAATATTTTATGTATCGGTTTTTTCAGAACGAGAGAAGGGGAGAGGGAGGAGAGAGATTTAAGTGCCACGTGGGTAATATTATTTTTTTGTATTGTTGTACATGACGAGTGAGCCACGTGGGTAATATTATTTTTTGTATTGTTGTACATGACGAGTGAAGTACTGAGTAAGGGAGTTATAAAGATTAATGGGTTAGAGATGCGTTATGTTGGAGTTGTTATACAATAGACGCATTTCCTTTTAATTTCAGCGAGTCACGGCGAAACAGTGGGGAGCATAATTTTGACAAATAAAATTATCCACGGCAAAAAGACATATCTCAGGGTCAGAGTACTCGAGTTATCGTCCGGAGCAAAGAAAAATAACCTATGGTCTCTGGCAGTGAAGTCCCTATGCTTCAGCTGGAACGGGGTTTATTTATCATACAGCCGAGAGCATCGCTATTATAGTCTCTAGCAACGGCAGGTGGCCGTGAGACTGGGTTAAATCGTATACAGCCAGAAATCAAGGCTGTGTTTGCCTCTAAATCTGGAGCGGGTTAGAGGAGCAAATCATAGAAGCTAGTCAGCAGCAGAGAAGTTTTTCTACAGTTAATCAAGTTCTTATGCTGGATACCCACCAGTCATCATCATCGCAGAATTCAGGAACAGGTGACAGGGTTAAAATACCTGGGTCTTGAAAGTAACGAGAGAAGAGCGTAACGGAGACGCCGCATCATCAGTCGTCGAGTGTTAGAGAGACACTGAGACCAAGGGAGAGAGAGAGAGAGAGAGAGAGAGAAGGAGGGAGAAAATAGACAGGACCAGTAGGGTCTGTTCAGTATCCATTCGACGGATAGACACTGAGCCATTGTGTTACTCCAAGTCTATTATTTTAGCATTTCCAGTGGTGTTAGATAGTGGCGCATATCGCCTACCAAGTTGGAAGCTGTGTAGACGGTTCGTTGAGGAAGAGTCAACAGGACTGAGACAGTAGAATCTTATTTTATTAGAGAGTGGAGGCTAAAGTCGACAGCTCCACAAGATTAGAGGTGTTTAAATCACTAACCAAATTTTTTGTTCCTCAGCAGGGTGACAGAAAGAGTGAATGTGATTTGGGGGTTTTTTTTTTTGGTGTCTATTAATTTAATCGTTACTTGTTTTCAGGCCGTGCAACAGTGCAGGCCATTTCTTGACTGATGTTTTGATGGTATTTTTAATGTTTTTTTTCCATTCTGTAAATAAAAATATATATATTTACTGTATACTGGATCAGCTTCTACTCCTTACTATACTTACTTTATGTTGTCTGTATAGTGGTGTCTGTGGTCGTTTTATACACCTTATCTCCTTGTATTTAAAGGAAGTCAGAGGAGGGTGAGATTATAGCCTTTCTGAAGTCACGAAGCGGCAAGGGCGAGTCAAAACCTGGTTCTATCCCTTGAGCCAATAGTCTCATCTGTCCACAGGCATGTCATTTTCCATCTAAATTCTATCTTCTCAGACTTTCTCATACTAGGGTCTTGTTTTCATTCAGGCAAACTCTAAAAACTTAAAACCACTTCGTGACAAGTGGGCGGCAATCGTCCGGTGGATCATTCTGTGGAGATCAATTCTGTGATCTAGATTCATAGAGTGTCTCTAGGAAGTTTCTGAGAATAGAGTTTCTTTAAATATCCCCTAGACTTGAGCTATTAGAACTGATCCAGTTATAGGTTTTTCCACAGGTTGCAGTCTAGTAGATTTTTGGTGGTCATTTAGTTTTATATGACTTAGAGGTAATTGATGGCATACCGACATATTTTTCTTTAACAGGAAGGTAATTTAGTTTTTTGTAGCTTCTTAACTAAATTTTTCTCAGGTTATTATTCAGACTTGGTGCTAGTCTGAGGTCGGGGTTTGGGACAGCGGTTATAGAGCGTATTTCCTATTACGTAATAGGTTGTTCCTTCTCTTTTCCTTTTCTGTCATTTCTCTGTATTTGTGAACTTACAGCAGTTTACAGGTAAGATGGCGGATATGGCCAAGTTACGAGCTGCCTGGCGCGAGGCTGCTCAGGACATGGGAATGGACAAGGAGAAGACTAAGGCCTACCTGATAAGGGAAACTGATAGGCATAATCAGCGAGAGAAAGAGAAAGAGGACAGGGCAGCCGCCGCAGAAGCAGCGAAAGAAGAGAGGGCAGCCGCCGCAGAAGCAGCGGAGAGGCAAGCAAAGAGGGAAGCACAGGAGAAGGCAGCAGAGACAGCATGAACTTGCCATGCATTCTCTGGAACTGCAGTACCGAGCTTCAGAAGGCAGTTCAGCTAATGGAGATTCACCCGGAGCAGGAGCGAGAGACACCTCAGGAAACGGAGGGCCCCAAATGGCAGCCATGAGCTTCCCATTTGACTCATTCCCTAACGGGAATGAAAAGATTGACGTGTTCTTGGAGAAATTTCAAAGAATGGCAAAGGCATACGGGTTGGATGAGAGTCTTTGGTGTCTGAAATTATCACAATCGCTCAAAGGTCATGCGTATGAAGTTTACAACAAGCTGCTCATAAATGATCTGAACAACTTTGAGGCACTGCGAAACGCTTTGTTGCAAAGGTTTCAGTGGACACCCCGCAAATGCCAAACCATGTTCAGGGAGAGCAGGCCGGAGAAGGGAGAGAGTTTTGCTCAGTTTGCAGAGCGGGTGAGAAATTACTTAACTCGGTGGAGGGAACTGTCAGGACTGGCGAAAACCTTCGAAGGATTGGAGGAGTTAGTTCTGTGTGAACAGGTAAAAGCAAACATGTCCCCCGACTTGAGGCGGTATCTGGCAGAGCAGGGTGCCCAGCAACTTGATCAGATTATCGTGTTCGCGGAAAGGTACCAGACAGCACAGGCCGAAGTACTGGGACAGAAACGGAAAAACCCAGACCTGCCAGCCCCAGACAAAGGAGCTTCATCATTGCAGCCAGCTACTTCACCAGCTCATCAGCAACCAGGGCCTTCTCGCAAGGAGCCTCATTCTGGTTATAACTTGCGCCCCCAGCCGCATAACCGAGCACAGCCGAAATCATCTCAGGAACCCGCTAGGAACAGGGGAGATAATGAGAGGTATTGTCAGAATTGTAGAACCACTTCCCACTGAACATCACGGTGCATGAACAAACCCCCAGCTCATCATGCAGCTTGTTTAAGACCGGTGAGATGGACTAAAGGGAATAAATGGGAACCAGTCCAGGCAGAGAAGTTGTTCTCTAACAGTGGACCAGCCGTAGTGAATGGGACGGCCACTACGTGTTTGTTTGACAGCGGGCTTACTTACCCCAGTATCGTCGCTCGTCATTTGGTGAAACCAGGGCAGTGGACAGGAGAAATAGTTGAGATTGGTGGCATTTTGAGAAGAGGGATCTCACAGCGTCTGCCAGTAGCCAATATTGAGATGAAATGCAAGTTTGTGTCTGGCACAATCAAGGCAGCTGTAATGGCACAGCCAGCACATGATTTCATCCTGGGAAGCCCATACTTAGTTTTGGGAAACCCAACCACACCGATCCTTGCTAATGCAAGGGGGGCTACTGCAGGCCAGAGAAGTGAAAGGGGAAAGCCCCAAATTCACGGAGCCCCACGGGAGCTCAAACATCCTTGTCTTGCGATGAGGAGGAGAAAAGCCTCTAGAGACAGTGGAATGTTAATTACAGAGGCGTATTCGCCTGTCAGCCCTGTTCAGCCCAATGGCCACACTGTGGTGACGCCTCTGATTTCGGAAGTACCTTATTCATCGTCGGGAATTAGGCCCCCGATGGTATTAAATCCCTCATGGGAGGGAAATACTGACAAGAAGGAACATGTGCACGGTTCTTCAGTCAACCGCAAACAGTTACGCCCTGTTACGGCAATGTCTGGCCAAGCCAGTCAGTCGGATGCAAAACACTGGGAAGCCGCACCATTTGGTAATCATTATTTACCACGCGCCGCCAGGAAAATTCGTGGGCGAAGGAAACACATGAGAGGGAGGAGGAAGGGCGACCAGTCAGGTTGCAGTCGCCAGGAGGAAATCACCAGGCGTGACCCTCACGATCCAGGGCTTGCAAAGATTCTCAAGGATATGGAGATGGGCCTGTATGATAATGCTAATTATGACAGTGATTAGATCGGGATGTAGATCTAGATACGGACCAGTATGAAACCCAGAGATTTCAGTGATTTAGCACGGATTCCCGCACTTGAAAGGGGGGACTTATGTGATGCTGCACTGGAATTCTGTCTTTCAACCGGCCCGATTCTGTTCTTTTATTTTGCATTTTCATCATTTTTTTCTTCTCATTTGAATATATATCGAGTTTGGTATTTTTGGGTAGATAAATAAATGGGTTCGTTTTATGATGGTAGGTTTATTTTACACTCGACCAGTTTTTCTTTCTTCTGATTTTCCGTTGTTTACGGAAATCGCTATTTTTCGGGCACGCCTGTATGACGCGTCAGAAACGCACGTGGACGTGATGTCATTTTTGGACACGCGGTCACGTTGTTTTCAAATCTGATTGGCGTAGCTCATAGTTATGTTTATTTTTCTAAGCGTTTCCATTGGCCCGAGTGCGTAGATTAATGAACACGCGGGGGTGGCCCCGGTGTGTATAAATAGCCAGTTAGACAGGGGCCAAGTTCTCTATCGTAAGAAATAAGTGCCTGCAGTATGACTGCGTATTTATCGTCTCCATTGCGGGGAACAACAGCGATAATTGGTATGTAGTAGTTTTATTATCGTTTTTACTTATTAGTGGGGTTTTTAGAATTTCGCCCGTAGTTAATTTCTTCGGGGACATTAACTTTTTAGTTCTAAAGGATAGTGCCATTCATTATCATCTTTGACGAACGATGTAAATGCAACAGTGTGCTTATTCTTTCTATGATTTTGGCAGTAGATAGGAACGTGGGAAGTTATAAGCTACACGTGTGCTCCTAGTTGTAGAATGTTATGTAAAACCACCATTTATTCCTGTGTATTTACAAATATAATTTTAGTGAGAATCGATTGTGTGTACTAAATTTTAATTTTTTGCCTTAAATGTAAGAAATGCAGTCGGAGAGTATAGATGTATGTTATAAGTGAATTATACGGCTTAGAGGAGTAAACTATTCCTATAGCGAGATTTCATTTAATTCTGGAGTAAGTGGGAAACCTCATGGGTAACGTTAAAGGAATTCCCTAGTTGAATGTTGGACACGTGGGTAGCCACGCGTAACAAATAGATAAGAGGCAGACAGGTCGGGAGGTTTCTGGTTACTTGCCTGGCAGATTATAGTTGAGGGAGAGAGGGGGAAGGAGTGAGAATGAAGAGACACGTGAGTAGGAATATTTTATGTATCTGTTTTTTCAGAACGAGAGAAGGGGAGAGGGAGGAGAGAGATTTAAGTGCCACGTGGGTAATATTATTTTTTGTATTGTTGTACATGACGAGTGAAGTACTGAGTAAGGGAGTTATAAAGATTAATCCCCATCGAGGCCAGCTCCATGACGTGGAGATGGGGCTCAAGTACAGCCATCAGCGGCTGAAAAACCAAGACTGGCCAGGCCCTCCTACACTCGAGCAAGACTACAGTCTGCCCTAGCAAGTCAAGGTGCTGAAGACGGAGGCAACCAGCCAAGAGGCGCACCACAGCAATTAGGATGCCATGCACATGCGCTATGGGAAGTATGCCTATATCTGCAAAACGTTATGGCACTCGCCCTGTGACGGACACCCAGGCAGGCGCAGTGCCTGGCCCTCTGCCTCGGAAGGGCCCAACCCCTACTACTGGGGGTCCTTCACAATTGCCTCGTGGAGCCAGGAAGCATGAGAATAGAGCTACTGGCCAAGCAAAGAAAAGACCATTTAAAATAATGCACTGGAATGCTGAAGGCGTCAATAGTAAAAAAGACGGCTACAGCAAAAATTAGAGCTCGAAAATATCTTGAATGAAGAGCAAGTAAATGTATGTTGCTTGCAAGAAACCCACCTCAACAAAGACATAGCCTTCAAAATCAGAGGCTACCATTGCTACCGATCTGACCGAACAGACAGGCGAAAAGGTGGAATACTGACACTCGTGAGGAATAACATCAGTGCATGTCAGCTTGAAACATATATGGAGGGGGCGGAATACCAGATGCTTCATCGCAGGACAGAAAGTTCAGAATTCCACCTGCTCAACTACTACTGTCCGAGCGACCGCCCACTGGCACTAGATACAATCCCAGCAAAAGAAAGACTGATTGTATGTGGAGACTTTAACAGCCACTCACAGAGCTGGGGCTATGATCACATGGACAGGAGAGGTGAGGAGCTTGAAAACTGGCAGGATGACAATGGGCTTATCCTGATTAACCAGCCAATCGACACCAACCTTCTACTCGAGATCATGGCACACCACCTCTACACCAGACCTGGCATTCCACTCACCCGGCTTGGAGTGGAACACCACACGCGTTGTAGGGAAACAACTTGGAGGCAGCGACCACCGGCCAGTCTTCCTAATTGTGGAAAATGAACTTGTCAAGGAGAGCAGCACTCTCTCTAGGTGGAACTACAAGAAGGCAGACTGGACAATGTATCAGCACCGTACTAGTATACTGGCTAGAGATCTGACTGTAGACAAAAACATCAATAAGCTAGTCGATGAATTCAGCAGATGCATATTACAGGCTGCTCGTGAAACAATACCTAGAGGGGCTCGTAAGCACTACAAACCATATTGGAATAGTGAACTAGAGCAGCTGCACAACGACGTGGAAACATCTCGAAAGCAGGCAGAGACCAGTCCATGCCAAGAACACCACAATAACTACCAGCAAGCTAAGGCCAATTTTCAAAGGGCCAAGTTGCAGGCCAGGCAAAGAAGCTGGAAGGAGTAAACAGAGTCCTTGAACTTCGAAAGAGATACGAGGAAACTGTGGAAGCTGGTAAAGCAACTTAACGATGAAGGTACAGGGAAAAACTCAAGGATTGCTCTGTATAAAGATGGAAACATCCTCATGGGAAAACAGGCAGCTGATCACTTTGCAGACTCCTTTGCTAAAGACAACAACATCGAAGTTAGCCCAGAGAAGCAACAGGAGACTCGTGAGAAACAACAATACGCAGGACGAGATGGAACCATACCTGAAGTTATGGAGGCACCAATCACATTCAGAGAACTGGAGCTTGCAATATCCAAATTGAAAATGAGAAAGTCGCCAGGAGTTGATGGAGTGTCCAATGAAATGATTAAGAACTTGGGAACCGCAGCAAAAAACAAAGCTGCTGCAGATCTTCAATATCTGTTGGAACTCAGGCAGAGTTCCACAGACCTGGAGGGAAGCAATCATGATACCACTCCTAAAACCAGGAAAAGACAGTTCCACTGCCTCCAGCTACAGACCAATCAGCCTTACAAGCTGCCTCTGCAAAACAATGGAACGTATCATCAATCTCAGGCTACAGTGGTACCTTGAAAGTGAAAACCTTCTTGTACCACAGCAGGCGGGCTTTAGGCAGTGTTATTCCACCGAAGATCAGGCAACTTACCTTTCCCAAGAGATTGAGGATGTGTTCCAAGATAAGAAACTGGTACTAGCAGCATGGATAGATCTAAGGAAAGCATTTGACAAGGTTTGGAAAGAAGGGCTTCTGAAGAAACTGAGAAATTGTAGAGTGAATGGTAAGATGTACAAATGGGTGAAAGCATACTTGCATAACAGAAGAGCCCGAGTACAACTAGATGGCCTCAAGAGTAAGAAAATTCTATTGCGTCATGGCGTCCCTCAGGGAGGGGTTCTGTCCCCCACACTTTTCCTAGTCTACATCAACGACCTGGTTGCTGAACTACCACATGGAATGAAAGTGGCAATGTATGCTGATGACCTGGTAATATGGTGCACAGATGAGCATGCAACAGTGGCCACCAAACTGCTACAAAGAGCTATAGATGCCTTAACCTCATGGGCAAATAGATGGTGTGTCAGCATCAACACAGACAAATGCAGCATTACGCTCTTCACCCTCTCTCCCAAACAAAAAGCTGGTGTCATCAAGATAAACGAAGAGCTCCTGAGAGAAGATAAACAACCCACCTATCTCGGAGTTACATTCGATGATAGGCTGACATGGAAGCAGCACATCAACAAGGCAGCAACAAAGGCCAGGAGGAAGCTAGCCATCCTGAGAAAACTAAGTGGAACCACATGGGGAGCCAGCGGGAAAATACTTAGTAAAGTTTACCAGCAGGGCATACAACCACACCTGGAATATGGGTCAGCTGCGTGGTGTCCAGCATCAAACACCACATTACAAGAGCTAGATAAGGTGCAAAACCAGGCGCTTAGGGTCATCACGGGGGCAATGAAATCGACGCCTATAGTGGAAATGGAGAAAATGGGGAGGATACAAGCACTGAGAGAACGCAGAGACACAAAAGTGCTAACACAGGCAGAAAAGTTCCTCTGTATGCCGAGCCATCCAATGAAGGGCAGATTCCAAAACCTAGCAATGGGGCAACTGAAAAGAAGTTGCTTAATCCACCAGGCCAAACGATTTCGTAGACAAACCTCAGACCTGCCTGAAGTTAACAGCCCCCTAAAGTCTGTGCCAGAACAAACCCCTTGGAGAGAGGAGCATGGACTACCAGTACACATCCACACAAAAGTGAAAGGAATATTCGACAAGGATGAACAGAACAGCGTGCAACGTAGAACAGTCACTCTCAGTTTCCTGGATGATGAATACCCACAGGACCTCTGGGTCCGAGTATACACGGATGGGTCAGCACAGAATGCAGTAAAGAATGGAGGAGCAGGCGTGTACATAGAATACCCAAACAACACTAGGGATACGGTCAGAGTACCAACGGGGAAATTCTGTAACAACTATGATGCAGAAGTCCAGGCAATCAAGGTGGCAACTGAGAAACTACTGAACACCAATCTCGGTCCACAGCCTGTGGTATTCCTGACAGATGCAAGATCAGCACTCCAAGCACTTCAGTCCAGAAAATTGCCAGGTATACAAGCCCTACTTTCTGAACTGTGCAACCAGCGCAGGGTCGTCATGCAGTGGATACCGTCTCATTGTAGAATACCAGGAAACGAGAGAGCAGACGGACTGGCTAAAGAAGGTGCTGCAGACGAGCAACCGGATGTACCAGTTACGTACCATCAGAAGAAAAAGATGATCAAATCTATCAGATAGCCACCAACATCAACGCAGGATGACTACCAAGCTATGAACAGATCAGAACAAATAGTCATTCTGCGCCTCAGAACAGGACACAACCGCCTCCGCAGCCACATGTATACAAAATTCAAGATTGGCAATTCAGCCATGTGTACATGTGGACAGGTACCCCAGACTGCGGAGCACGTACTTCAAGATTGCCCCGAATATGATATATTGAGGCAAACCCACTGGCCCAGAGAAACAACACTGGAAGCAAAACTATATGGACCTCTGTATGAACTACAAAAGACTGTGAAGTTTATACAAGAAACAACATTGCAGATATAGACAATATATTTCAAGCGAACGAAAGAAGAAGAAGAAGAATAAAGATTAATGGGTTAGAGATGCGTTATGTTGGAGTTGTTATACAATAGACGCATTTCCTTTTAATTTCAGCGAGTCACGGCGAAATAGTGGTGAGCATAATTTTGACAAATAAAATTATCCACGGCAAAAAGACATATCTCAGGGTCAGAGTACTCGAGTTATCGTCCGGAGCAAAGAAAAATAACCTATTGTCTCTGGCAGTGAAGTCCCTATGCTTCAGCTGGAACGGGGTTATTTATCATACAGCCGAGAGCATCGCTATTATAGTCTCTAGCAACGGCAGGTGGCCGTGAGACTGAGTTAAATCGTATACAGCCAGAAATCAAGGCTGTGTTTGCCTCTAAATCTGGAGCGTGTTAGAGGAGCAAATCATAGAAGCTAGTCAACAGCAGAGAAGTTTTTCTACAGTTAATCAAGTTCTTATGCTGGATACCCACCAGTCATCATCATCGCAGAATTCAGGAACAGGTGACAGGGTTAAAATACCTGGGTCTTGAAAGTAACGAGAGAAGAGCGTAACGGAGATGCCGCATCATCAGTCGTCGAGTGTTAGAGAGACACTGAGACCAAGGGAGAGAGAGAGAGAGAGAGAGAGATAGAGAGAAGGAGGGAGAAAATAGACAGGACCAGTAGGGTCTGTTCAGTATCCATTCGACGGATAGACACTGAGCCATTGTGTTACTCCAAGTCTATTATTTTAGCATTTCCAGTGGTGTTAGATAGTGGCGCATATCGCCTACCAAGTTGGAAGCTGTGTAGACGGTTCGTTGAGGAAGAGTCAACAGGACTGAGACAGTAGAATCTTATTTTATTGGAGAGTGGAGGCTAAAGTCGACAGCTCCACAAGATTAGAGGTGTTTAAATCACTAACCAAATTTTTTGTTCCTCAGCAGGGTGACAGAAAGAGTGAATGTGATTTGGGGTTTTTTTTTTGGTGTCTATTAATTTAATCGTTACTTGTTTTCAGGCCGTGCAACAGTGCAGGCCATTTCTTGACTGATGTTTTGATGGTATTTTTAATGTTTTTTCCATTCTGTAAATAAAAAAAATATATATTTACTGTATACTGTATCAGCTTCTACTCCTTACTATACTTACTTTATGTTGTCTGTATAGTGGTGTCTGTGGTCGTTTTATACACCTTATCTCCTTGTATTTAAAGGAAGTCAGAGGAGAGTGAGATTATAGCCTTTCTGAAGTCACGAAGCGGCAAGGGCGAGTCAAAACCTGGTTCTATCCCTTGAGCCAATAGTCTCATCTGTCCACAGGCATGTCATTTTCCATCTAAATTCTATCTTCTCAGACTTTCTCATACTAGGGTCTTGTTTTCATTCAGGCAAACTCTAAAAACTTAAAACCACTTCGTGACACCGCTCAACTTTGAAAATCTTGGGATGTTACTTTTTCGAAACGCGTTGTTTTTTTTTTTTTTTTTTTTAAAGAAAGTCAAATCCGTTTGACTTGATTTGATTGGGTGGTGCTGGTTTAGGTAGGGGAAATAAAACTATCGCTTGCCAAGCGTAAGCTGCCACTTGAAAATGTTTGTGTTCACCAACGTTTGGTTAAGATCAGAAGCATAGCATTGCCTTTGCGGTCTGGACGATAAGCGATCTGCACTTGGGCCATTGATTGCCAGTTAACCTTATAGTTGTGTGAATTATTTCATTGATTGCGGTAAGATAAATAACTTTATATATATATATTTAATATGTAGAGGCCAACCCAGATAGGGCGCCCACAAATTTTGGTTGTGCGACATTTGCCTTTGTGGAAGCTTGCGACATACTAGGAGCACAGGCATGCCTAAGTAGACTTATGAAGCAAATGAAAGTACATTGTGTTGGAAAATGGATATATAAAATAAATAAGATTTCTTATGAAAAGAATTCACAAGATCACTAGAAAGAGAGAAAGAAAAGAGTGTATCCCAGCTGAAGATAACGAAGGTTTAAAGTGACAGGGGCGTTGAAACCTGTGGGGAGAAGAAGATACCCCCTGAGTATGAAGCCGTCACAATAAAATTTAGCGACTGTAGCTATTTTGGTTAGCTCTTTATCTGATCACAATGCATGTTTAATGATGTTAAATTGTTAGTGGTGGAGATACATAACTAGAGTACTTAGGGAGGACTGTTCCTCTTGTTGCAGGGTTGAGTCATATATTACACACAGTGAGCCATAACCTGGAGCTGCAGAGTTTTGAGGCACCATGCTGATTGTTTGAATGTGAAGTCTTATCTGCCTCCAGAGCACACTGTAGTGATGAGTGTGTGTATTTTCGAGCAAGTCCTATATCTTCCAAGGAACCACAAGATAAGCCATAAGATTGAGGGCTTATGCAAACTCATTACGTTATATTCTCCACACGCTACTATAAACTGTATTGTTTATGATGAGACACCCAGTCCTTCCAAGTAGTGACACTTCATAGGACAGTATTGTTTCAATAGTGAATAAAATTCTATGAACATTATAGTAGTGACTTTTATGGACAAGATGTCCTGCATATTTATTTAAGGTTGTACATAAAACACACTTCATTTTAAGTTTTAAACATTCCTGTCCCAAAAGATTTGCGGTACAGGAAATTAAAATTGTAAAATAATATTATAACTTTAACCCTAGTCTTGTTGATTTAATTTTCATTAAGTTAAAGTGTGTTTGTTTTTTTTTCAGGCATTTATCACTACATATGCATTACCCTAGACACGTAGCCATATAACAAACATCACTCAATAGATATAAAATATTGCACAGCGTGAGATCTGAGGGAGGTAGCGTTAGGTCCCCTGAAAACTCATCAACACCACTTTCAACTATTAGACTCGGGGTCTTACATAGCTTGACCTCACGCTGTAGACACATATATTTGCATTTAAATAACATCAATAACCTCCCCGGTGTTAATCCATCACATATATTTGGGTCCTGTCCGGGATTTAAATTTATTGTAACACCATAGATCCAGGGTACCCCCATTGTAATAAAATTTATAACATTAATCAGTGTGGAGAATTAAATGAATTGGCATTGCCCATAGTTAATTAGAAATATTTGTTAGCTATTACAGTTGGATTAATTTAATTTGGTACAAGATAAAAGATGGCAGACTTGGCCAAATTCAGATCTGCTGCTGTGCAGACTGCAAAGGAAATGGGAATGGAGGGGCAAGTTCTGATTCAGTATGTGACTTCTGAATGTGATAAGTTTATTGAGAGGGAAGATAGGAGATTAGCTAAAGAGAAGAGAGTACAATTAGAAGCTGATAAGGAAGTTAAGAGGTTACAATTAGAAGATGCTAGGGAGGCTAGGAAATTAGAGGCTGATAGGGAGGCTGAAATTAAAAGATTACAACTAGAAGAAAAGAAATTAGAAGCTGAGAAGGAGGAAAGAAGACAGGTTGCTGAAAGGGAAGCAGAGGACAAACGATTGCAGAGGGAAGCAGAGGACAAACGATTGCAAAGGGAGCACGAACTAAGGCTAAAAGAATTGGAATTGCAAGGCCATGCTCCAGAGAATGGTAACAGCCCATCTACCTCTGATGCTTGTGCAACTCAGGGATCCTCTAATTTGGCAATGAACTTCCATTTAGACCCCTTTATAGAAAAAGAGGATGACATTGAGTCCTTCATCTCTAGATTTGACAGACTAGCTACAAATTATGGTTTAGAGAGGGAAAAATGGAGTTTGAAATTGCTTAGGGAAACATCTTACGAAGTGTTCTCAAAGTTGAGCAGAGACGACCAGGTAGACTATGACACATTAAAACAGGCTCTTCTAGTTAGGTACGAGAAGAATGGGAAATTTTACAGGAAGAGATTTAGAAATGCAAAGCTACTGTCTGGGGAGACCTACCACCAATTCTATGCTAGGTTGGAAACCTATTTGGAGAAATGGACTGCTCTGGGGAAAACCCAAGATCTTAAGGAAATTATCATGATTGAGCAATTGAGAGAGTCCATGGCTCCAGACCTAAGAAAGTTTCTCATGGAACAAGGTGCAGAGATGTTGGGTGAGGTGCTCAATGTTGCTGAGAGGTATCAGGCAGCCCAGTCAGAAGTAGCTGGAGCAAAGAAGAAACAGGTAGAATCTAATAAAGCCGCCCCACCCCCCCCCCCCCCAAACAACCAAAAAAAAAAAAAAAAAAAAACCAGAATAAATTTGACAGTAGAGATTAAGGAAACAGAGGTAAACCAAACTATGATAGGCCACGATTTGACCCTAGAGATAGAAACTGTAGTGAATTACACTGGAGAGGTTATATTGAAAAGATAGTTGTGTGTGTTTCCACAGTGTGAGGTCAAGCTATGTAAGACCCTGAGTCTAATAGTTGATGATGAAGTTGAGTTCTCAGGGGACCTATCGCTACCTCTCTAGATCTCACACTGTGCTATATTTTGATTATTTAGTGTTATGATGTTTGTTATATGGCTACGTGTCTAGGGTTATGGGAATGTAATGATATGTTGCCAAAAGACACACACAAACCACTGGAACTCAATGACATTAACTTAAGTAAGGCTGTTGTTAAAGTTATGAAATTAATTTTTTACAATTTATTTTCCTGTCCCTCAAATCTCTTTTGGACAGGAATGTTGAAAACTGAAGAAAATTATTTTACATGCAAGAAATAAATAATAAGGACTCTTTGTCCCTCACTAGTAATCTACACTGTTACTGGGTGTATTCCCAGACTGATATCTAACTGTGTCAATAGTGAAAGTCAAGGATGTGAGAAGCTGTTGTATTCATCACGCCCCGCTGTAGTTATAATTCAAGTTGGGGAAAAACTTTCTTTCAAAGATGAATTGTCAGGTGACCCAGCTACGTGACGTTCACCTTATAGATATTGATATGTCAGATGTAAAGTACTGCACTGCAAACAACATCATCTCAAGAGACTTCCTCCGGCTAACAGATACAGTTTTGCTGAGGTCGTTACGTTTCTTCGAATATGTCTCAACAGGTTTCCTGCCACCAGTCGGCAACAGGCAATAAAACCCTGCAAAATAAAGGCATCCTCGCCCTTTGATATGCTGGCTTAGATTTTACACAACTAATTACATAGTTATAAAATGTGGGGTCAGCCTCGTGTGCAAAACAAGTGCACCAGCCCCTAATTTAGTTGACTTCACTTTGTACTGTGATTACACCCTGCTTCCATATGGCTGCTACGCCTCTGTCGTTTTTAACCATAATATGCTTCCACACAATCAGATGGAGTATACACTTCTCCTTCTGATGTTCTTATTTTCTTTTCTTTTGTATCAGCATCCTAGGCATGTTTACAAGTGTTCATTAAACACTGAGGCTTGCCAATAGTTCCTGGTCTTACAGTTATAATATGGATTTATAATAATATTTAATAATCAAAAACAATTCTATTTACTTTCTTCGTAAATCTGCTTCAGGCATGTATGTGCTTCCTAGGATGTCATAAGCTTCCATAATAGCAATGTCATACAACACAAATTTGGTAGGCGCCCTTATCTAGGGTTGAGCCTCTACATATTAATAACATCAATAAATCATTTATCTTACCGCATCAATGAAATATATTACACAAGTAAACGATGACTGGCAAATAATGGCACAATTTTAGCTTTGCCGGTCGTCCAGACTGAAAGTCTTTCGTTTAAAAACTTCACTTCTGCTCTCGCCGTTACTTGGTATGAAAATTTATGTTCAAATGGCAACTACCCTTGTCTTCTTTCCCTAATATTAATCACACTGGCCAATGAGACAACGCGTCCAAAATTTTGATTCTTCCGAAAACCTCAAACACTTTGTGTGTTTATTAATACGTTTGCCAGTCTGATTTTAATATTACTGTGTAGAAATAAGTTTCGCTTTAGGCTGGCAAATTTGCAGTATCACCTCTCTCTTTTCCTAATACTAGGGTTAACCAATGAAATGGTGTTAAGCCAATTTGATTTTTCCAAGACGCGTTAGCAAATGTAACTACCGAAGTTTTTCAAAAATGATCAGTTCTCAGTGTGTTCGGCTGTCTGTCTGAATTTTCTTATTTTAACCATAACTCTGTCATTTATGAAGCGATTTAAAAGATTAAAAGTGATTATTAACCGTACCAGTGTCCTCTATCTAGCCAGTATGTTTTCATCTAATTCTTTATCATCGTTTGCATTTTTATACCTTTCCTCTAATTTATGGTTTTACTTTTATTCAACTAAAATATTTATGTAATCAATCTTCTAAGGTCATACAAGTTATTATAGGATATTATTTTACACAATATTGCTCTATTTTCTCTCTCTGCACCATTTGAGGTTTCAGTTTCACTTTACGTTATAAGTAGACTAGTATTGTTTCAATGCAATCCACCATTTCTCTCCCTCTCTCTCGTTCGTTCTTAGAAACCTAAGCAACGCGTTGGCTGGCAGCCAATTTTGTCTAGCGGTCGTTTTAAACAATTTGTACTGATAAAGGAAAAAGCGTGCGTGTTAGGGGAAGGGGGCGGGGTTGCCCGCTTGCTAACAAAAGATTCAAATTCTCGCCACGCGCTGGCGTTTGAATAAGCGATGTCTAGGCAAAATTTCACATGTTGTAACTAAAAATAGATTCTTAGACTGCGTTAGCTAATTTTTCCCCTGCAATAGTGGCAAAAATCAAATATCAAGCGGGTAGGGTACTGGTGTCAGGAAGGGTGCTAAATTTTATCTTGGCTTAGTGGAAAAAAATTCAAATGCGGTAATATGATCATATTTGAGAGGGGGGGGGGGGGTTAAAACGGAGCATTTTACCACAGAAACCCGCAATACAATGAAAGGAAACCCTACAGATCTGATGGTAAGTATTGTAAAATTTGCAAGATAAATAACCATAATACAAAAGAAAAATAACCCTCCACATTACGCTGCATGCCTTAAAATAGGAAATATGGGACAGAAGGAACAGCCTACTGGACAGCAGGAACCTTATCATCCCTCTGTATGTGAAGATGTTGTATGTAATGAGGTCACTATTAGGTGCCTTTATGATACTGGATTGGATTCTGACTCAGTCGTAAGTTCTCACATGGTGCACCCAGATCAATATACCACAGAAACAGTGGAAATACAAGGGGCAACCAAGGAAATAGCAACCATGACACTTCCCATCGCAAGAATAAGTGTAAAAACTCGCTATGTGGAAGGAGTTATTAGAGCAGCAGTGATAAACGAACCAATCTACCCTCTGATATTGGGGTGTAGGTATGTCTTCTTGGGAAACCCAAAAATACCAGTGATTATGGCAACAGTACAGACCAGGTCACAATCAAGGAAGGAGGAAGAAAACCCAATAAATACTCATCCAGAGGAGATGAGGAAGGCACAGGCTGAGGATAGGTCACTAAAGCCGTGTTTCAAGAAACTCCCAAAATGCCATACCCCTCCAAATAAAGGAGATTTTTATATGAAGAACAAGCTAATATATAGGAAGGCTGGAACAGGTTAAAATGGTCATGGACAGCTGGTACTTCCAACTTCATATAGGGAGAAAGTGATAAAAAGATCACATGTTACATCAGACGGTGTACATGAGAAAATAGGTACTACAGGTCAAAAAGTATATATGTCATTCTTTTGGCCGGGCGTAGCTGCAGACATCGCAGAATTTGTGGAGGCCTGTGACCAATGCAACAAGGGAAAGCCCACACGTTGGGAAAATAATCAGGACTACAAAAGCACTACGGTGACAACAGGACTGAAAATAAAAAGAAAAATAAATATGTTAAAGTAGACACGGTGGATAGGAAAACCCCTTTTCACACACAGTCTTCACAAAAACCAAGTAGAATGGCCACTATGCGTATTGAACAAAAAGTGACCTCAACCCAGTCCCACCCAACGATCCCTTAGTCGGATCTTCGGGAACTGGATCAAAATAGAAGAGAGGGAAGTCCCCTCACTTTGAAACTGAAACTGCGGGGAAACCTCAGTAAGAAAAGGATTGGTAGTGGACGGTTCGTGTGTGATAGAAAAACGAGAGCAAAGCCACCACCACCCTACTTCCACTTACAATAGTTCGACCGGAATGGCACCGGCAACACTGCTATTTGGCAGACCAATCATAGGTCCATTGGAAGCCTTATTGAGGACGTGGACAGATGAGAAGGCAGAAGAGACTGTAACCTCATCGTATCAGTATGTGAACAAGCTGACCACTCGCTTAAAAACTGGCTGGAAACTTGCAAATGATAACCTAAGACAAGCCAGGAAGAAACATGCTGCATATTACAATAAGAAAGCGAAGGATAGGGAGCTTGCTGTGGGGGAGAAGGTGCTTCTTCTACTACCCGGAAGCAGCAACAAACTTCAGATCGGATGGCAAGGTCCTTACACAGTTTTAGAAAAGGTATCTAGAACTAACTATAAGATAGATACGAAAGGTAAAGAAAAAATCTATCACGTGAACCTCCTAAAGAAATATCATGATAGACAAAACCAGGAAGGGACACACTTAATGACCTTGGCCATAGCTACTGAGATGAAGAATGAACCTCTCACCTCTTTTGAATACCCCCTGAAACCCCGTGAAACTCCTGCACAGGTAAAGATCAGTAAACATTTGACAACAGGTCAGAGGGAGAAGATTCAAAAGGTTCTGGAGAATCATACAGACGTGTTAACGGACAGTCCTGGGCACACTAACTTGTTGGAGTATGATATGAAATTACTAGACCCAACACCCATCTGTATGAGAGCCTATACTATCCCATTCGCAAAAGAGAAAGCTTTAAAAGAGGAGATAGATTATCTGTTACAGGAAGGAATCATTTCTCACAGTGAATCTCCTTATAGCACCAGTGTGGTATTGTTGAGGAAACCCTCTGGGGAACATAGACTGTGCATAGATTACAGGAAACGGAATGCTGTCACAGAAAGTCAGGTGGATCCATTACCTGATACTAACCAACTGTTTGCCAGACTGAATAAGGGAAAATATTTGTCTAAGGTAGACCTCAGCAAGGGATATTACCAAATTCCAGTAAAACCTGAGATTCGACCATATCTAGCTTTTAGCACCTCGGAAGGGCACTATGAGTTTAACATGTTACCGTTTGGATTGAAGAATGCGCCGAGTGTGTTTTCCAGAATGATGCGAAAACTGTTGGATCCACTGAAAAACCCATGTATTACAAATTTCATGGATGATATCCTCATCGCTACGGAAACATTTGAAGAACACGTTAACTCTTTGAATATGCTATTTGATAGACTTAAAGAGGCCAACCTAACTGCTAGACCAACAAAATGTTGTATTGGATGCAAGGAATTAGAATTCTTGGGACATACGGTAAATCAGGGTAGCATGACCCCTGACCCCAAGAACCTGGAGAAATTACAGAGAGCACCCAGACCACAGACTAAGAAGGATGTGCGATCCTTTGTGTCACTTTGTGGCTTTTACCAAAAGTACATTAAACAATTTTAACTCTGTATGTGCTCCTCTGACGGATTTGACTCGTAAAGGAAAACCAGATAGAATAGAATGGTCAGCAGAATGCGAGTTGGCATATAATGAGTTAAAGGAGAAACTCACCAGTAAGCCTATATTGAAATTACCTGATTTGAGTCAGGAATTCGTGGTAAGAACGGACGCTAGTAATGTGGGATTAGGGGCCACATTGTTACAAAGGTCTTCTTCACCAGAGGGGGAATTGAACCCTGTTGCTTATGCCAGCCACAAGTTAAACAGAGCGGAACAAAATTACTCAACTAATGAAAAAGAATGTTTGGCTTTAGTCTGGGCGATCAATAAATTCCTGATCTATCTGTATGGTAGACCTTTTGTGGTACAAAACGATCAACAGCCACTGGTTTTTCTAGCTCAGGCAAGACATGGTAATGCCCGATTGTTAAGGTGGTCACTTCTCATTCAACCTTACTCGTTTACCATTGAATACATTTCTGGATCGCAGAACGTTGGGGCAGATTTCTTGAGTATGCACCCACCTGCAGAAACCCAAGATACTCATAAAGCCTAGTTGAGTTAATTTGATCGGGTTTGTAAAACAGATTATAAAGCTGCATTGGTATGCAGGCTTTTTAACAGGGGAGATCTGTAGTAAAATCCATCCGTTTTACACCCCGCTCGATAAATTGCTCTTTCAAATCTCAAGTATCGTACATTTTCAACCAATAAATCCCACCACTATTAGATTTGAATATTTGCCTAGGACGGGCAAACCGTACCACTAACAAATAAACAGTTAGAAAATCTATTAATAACTACTGCCTTAGCAACGGTTACTAGAGCCATCGCCAACTAACAATTTGAATTTAAAACACTAAACGCGGGGTAAGTCCCATCCCCTAACACAGACGCGCAAACTCCACCCGCCCCAATTAAATGTGAACGACCGCTGTACGATTTAGCCATTAGAGAAAAAAGAAAAAAGTTGTCACCTCGTTCTATAGGGGAAGAGGAGAGGCGGATTAACATGGAAAAAATCTAACCTAACTTGCGCATTGTGAAACTGAAACTAAAAAACCAATTGTGTGCAGGGCAGAGAAAAGGAGCAAGAAAAACGTAGATAATGTATTGTATTCTAATAGAAGGATAAATAAAAGGAAAGGACAGAAACGATAATATTGTTATGGAAATCCCATATAAATCCTTATAATATGTTAATCCTTGCCTTGGAGTAAAAGTATGTTGTTCTGAATAAAGAAAGAAAGAAAAGTACGAAAATGAAAATTAGGATAAAGAAGTAAATGAAAACATACTGGCTAGATAAAGGACAAGTGTCCGGTTAATAATTACTTTCAATTTTTAAAATCACTTCAATAATAACGGAGATATCGTAGAAAATAAAAATTGAAGACAGACAGACATACACAGTGGTAACCGCTCAACTTTGAAAATCTTGGGATGTTACTTTTTCGAAACGCGTTGTTTTTTTTTTTTTAAGATAGTCAAATCCGTTTGACTTGATTTGATTGGGTGGTGCTGGTTTAGGCAGGGGAAATAAAACTATCGCTTGCCAGGCATAAGCTGCCACTTGAAAATTTTTGTGTTCACCAACGTTTGGTTAAGATCAGAAGCATAGCATTGCTGTTGCGTGTGAAATTCTCGCAACATCGTCTTGCATTACAATATATATTTTGTAATGAAAGGGAAACAATCTTATGAAATTTATATTCACTTTTCATTGTAAGCAGTTGTCCCCTCGCGTTGGTATCGAACGCAGTTAAGTTTGTTATGCGTTCCTGAATCGTGTCCATGTATGGTCTTGCTAGGCCGCTTTTCTCAGAAAGCGGTTGGCAACCTGTTGGGTTATCCTTATAAGGTAATCATTCTTAAGCTGGTTCTTTGTGAAGGTCCTTGCGTCTTAAGATATGTGAACTGTGGTCGGTTGGCGCTGGACTGCGCATGTCTGAGTCTGGGTCTTTGTCGATCGATTTCCGCCCACCAGTCAGTGAGCGCATTTTTGCAGAGCTAGCAAGACGCCTCAGTGAGAGGGTCTCGGCTATTTTTTGTCCTGTCAGGAATGTGAAGTCCTCTTAATGGATATTTCGTTTATTCGAGATGATACCTCTAGTGTATTTCCACGCCGGGAGGCGTAGTATTTCTGTGTATTTCCTGAAGGCAAGGTAAATTAACTTTTCATTAACTTTATCGATTTCTGGTCGTGAGCGACATTTGATTCATAACCTGTCTTCGAAAGTCGTCATCACGAGATGTTTTCTCAGCTCACATGTTGCTGCATTGTACCGCATCGGTTGATGCATGTCCCAAGGGCCATTACTTGCCCTTTGCTACATGAACTAGGTTTGAAACCTTTTGTTATCTAGAGGATTCTCTTTGAGGACATTATTTATATTTCAGCAGACGTGCCTGTCTTGCTGAAGTCAGATTAAGGAGAGTGAACTGATCTCATACATCTGGTTATCTCCGGGCTGTTATAGAAAAGGATGGAGGTTTCCACCTGACTACATTTACAGCACTTTGAAGTATAAAATGCATATGACTCATCATTGTTATAATGCCGTCTACCGTCCATTGCTGTATTGACTGTTGCTGTGATAATGACTGTCTGATGTACCTACATATTTGCGTATCCATTTTGTCACTGTGGCGTCCACAATAAATAATGCAGAAAAACGTCATCAGCTGTTACAAGAATCATTGACTCCATACGTCGTGATTTGGTGTGGCGTTCCTGTTGGAACTGTACCTGTATGACTGTGCAACTATTTTACACATGTACGCCAGTCCTAAGTCTACACCAAACTTTAAGTGCCAGCGCTACCTGCCCTTGGCAACAGAAGTTATATCATCACACAACATTAAAAATACCACTCTACAATTGCCTTTGCGGTCTGGACGATAAGCGGTCTGGACGATAAGCGATCTGCACTTGTGCCATTGATTGCCAGTTAACCTTATAGTTGTGTGAATTATTTCATTGATTGCGGTAAGATAAATAACTTTATTGATATATATATATATATATATATATATATATATATATATATATATATATATATATATATATATATATATATATATATATATATATATATATATATATATATCACAGTGGGCTGATCACCCGCTTGCCAACCACTCTGATTACGGAAACAACAACTAATTTTTTGTTGTACCAATAAACGCCATTAGGCGTAACGGAACAACAATTAATTTCTTGTTGCCCTAAGACGCCCCTAGGCGTATTGGCCACGGACTGCTTTGCTGGTCAGCGGCTAAGGATGGAAGAAGAAGATATATATATATATATATATATATATATATATATATTATATATATATATATATATATATATATATATATATATATATATATATAATTAATATGTAGAGGCCAACCCAGATAGGGCGCCCACAAATTTTGGTTGTGCGACTTTTGCCTTTGTGGAAGCTTGCGACATACTAGGAGCACAGGCATACCTAAGTAGACTTATGAAGCAAATGAAAGTACATTGTGTTGGAAAATGGATATATAAAATAAATAAGATTTCTTATGAAAAGAATTCACAAGATCACTAGAAAGAGAAAAAGAAAAGAGTGTATCCCAGCTGAAGATAACGAAGGTTTAAAGTGACAGGGGCGTTGAAACCTGTGGGGAGAAGAAGATACCCCCTGAGTATGAAGCCGTCACAATAAAATTTAGGGACTGTAGCTATTTTGGTTAGCTCTTTATCTGATCACAATGCATGTTTAATGATGTTAAATTGTTAGTGGTGGAGATGCATAACTAGAGTACTTAGGGAGGACTGTTCCTCTTGTTGCAGGGTTGAGTCATATATTACACACATTGAGCCATAACCTGGAGCTGCAGAGTTTTGAGGCACCATGCTGATTGTTTGAATGTGAAGTCTTATCTGCCTCCAGAGCACACTGTAGTGACGAGTGTGTGTATTTTCGAGCAAGTCCTATATCTTCCAAGGAACCACAATATAAGCCATAAGATTGAGGGCTTATGCAAATTCATTACGGTGTATTCTCCACACGCTACTATAAACTGTATTGTGATATGATGAGACACCCAGTCCTTCCAAGTAGTGACACTTCATAAAACATTATTGTTTCAACAGTGAATAAAATTCTATGAACATTATAGTAGTGACTTTTATGGACAAGATGTCCTGCATATTTATTTAAGGTTGTACATAAAACACACTTCATTTTAAATTTTAAACATTCCTGTCCCAAAAGATTTGCGGTACAGGAAATTAAAATTGTAAAATAATATTATAACTTTAACCCTAGTCTTGTTGATTTAATTTTCATTAAGTTAAAGTGTGTTTGTTTTTTTTTTTTCAGGCATTTATCACTACATATGCATTACCCTAGACACGTAGCCATATAACAAACATCACTCAATAGATATAAAATATTGCACAGCGTGAGATCTGAGGGAGGTAGCGTTAGGTACCCTGAGAACTCATCAACACCACTTTCAACTATGAGCCTCAGGGTCTTACATAGCTTGACCTCACGCTGTAGACACATATATTTGCATTTAAATAACATCAAAAACCTCCCCGGTGTTAATCCACCACAAATTTTGATTCGACATTATTCTGACAACTCCTGCGACGTGGCTGGTACCAAACTGTATCGGCTACTGCCGTTCCTTTGGATCTACCGGCTGCATGGAGCGGGGGAACATGTTGCATGGGCAACAGCTTGATCTGCATATAACTGTGCCCAAGCTCGCGCCCTGGAGGGACACTCCAGCTTCACCCTATAGGTGTCGGCAAAACACGGGAAGTAGCAGTTACCGGTTATAAGCATTTTGCCCAATTGGCATAGGGCATGGCGCCAGGGGCTACTTCCGACAGTGGGAGATGTTCTAGGATCTCACTGGACAGCTACCAGCTAAATTAAAATATTTTCTGAATCTCCCATGAGATAGAAGCGTCATTACCCTTCTATCTTCATCTCTGCCAAGAATAATCTTGTGCGAAGGTAGACACCTTTGACGACCCATTTTAGATACTCTTGCGTTTTGGTCACTGATGGACCAGTACTGCAAAGCAGGGGAGGCAATCCGTGACAATTCTAATACCAGCTGTGGAAAAAAAATTGCGGTTCAGAATTACTATAGGTCGATAGCCCAGGGGTAAGATATACTCTTAGCAGAACACTCAACAAAAATCAAAGTACATTCTTGCGCGACATTCCAGAATTCATACAGGATGACGCCCACATAAATATCGCAATGTGGTTAAGAGGATGTCTGATGACAGACAAATCTGAGTAAGATACATGATAGTAGACAGAGACAGAGTTACGAATGTGAATAGAGAGTGAAATATGACACCAGAAGAGAAGATATGCCTATGGATCTAATATCTTCTTTCCTGCAATGCTCGCAACACTTTTAAAATGTCATACATGCAATTTTCATTGGTATCCTGCACAATTACACTCAAGCTCGGGATCCAGGAAAGTCAATGGTTCTCAAGGTTGAGACCAGGAACACACTCCTATAGATTTATTGCTCACGTAGCAAAAATGTAAATCAGTGGTTCTTAAGCAGGGGCCGCAAGGACACCCCTACAGATTTACGGCAGCATGGGAGACTATATCCCAGTGGTTCTCAACCCACTGGTACCAATGACCCCAAATTGAATTGACTGCTCTATGACCACAAGGTAGGCCAAGGGTTCTCAAACTTTTGATAACCATAAGCAATACATGTCAGGATCATTCTGCTTGGATGGAAAGATAGCTGATGGAAGAAAGGACTATGTAACATAATTTGATGTAAATGAATGATGTAATATAATATACATTTTAATCATATCATTTGAATTTTTTGTTTGCAAGTAGACATCTGTACAACTAACAATGTAACCAGAAACACATGTGCGCATTCATACACATGCATTACTGATGACACTGAACAACCATACATTAGTCTAGTGTAACTCTTGGAAAGAGGCTAGCCACAGGCTTTATGTTGTTTCAGGTTTCGGTCATACATATAGAACGTAAGCCAGAAGTGAGAACCCAAGTGTTATCCTGCATAGCGACACGGAGCACTAAAGCTGGTCTACCTGGTTGTGCTGGTATCCCTACTACATGGGAAGATCAGCCGAGTCTATATTGTCGTGTGGAGCCCACCAACATTGTCAACTACCGAATTAAAAAACACACTGTGGCCGAATTAAATTTTTTTCCCATTTTCATCCTGTAGGTGTTTGCACAAAGTAAGCTGTACTTTTCGTAATTGTTTACAGATTTGTATGAATTACACGTCATTTTAAAGATAAATGAATGTACTATTACAATAAATATTGGTTGCAACTCTAATAGAGGTTGTTGCTATTTAATGGCCCTCCGATGGCCGAGGACTTGCAATATTTTCACAATTATAACTGCTTGCGCCCCATCTCTATAAAAATCACAATTTCAATCAATGTGCACACCGTTTTCACTCTTGTCCTCGTCGCTAGATCTTTCAGTCAATTGTTGAAACATGTTTCTATCCTATTCAGCCGTTAGACGAGATGTACACGCATTTTTTTGTAGTCCTAGCACTAGTTTCCACGGTAAACAGTTTTACACGATTTGGTAACTAACCCAAAACGCTGAAAAATATGAACATAATATCAATTTTTCATTGTTCTACAACAACCATGCTTTGGGATATTGTTTTCCGGTGGCAACTTAAAGTCTCGAACCAGATCAGAGAGTGTTTCAGTACATTTTTCATTCGTTTTATTACTAAAATTAGATTGGCGCCCTGACCGGCTTGCGGTCCAAATGTGATTATGTTGTGAGCCGCTGACAGCGGCTTGCGGTAGTTAATGAGTTAAAGGAGCACTCAGTTAAGTGCAGAAACAGAAGAACATTCGATCAATTTATATGTGAAGAGTCAAGTCATATGAAGAAAAAGACTGGTTAACGCTTTGTCCGAAAAGCAGAGACACTGTAATTCAGTTAAAGTAAACACTATAATACCGGTATCACTGTTATTTCTGTGGATATGGTGTAAATAGAATATTCATATACATATAGCATTTCTATCTATTTCAAGAACAGAAGAAAAGAGAATCCTAAATAAATTGATTTTAATTGTAACTTGGATTTTGTTAACTTCATAAAGTTACCATTGAGTTCATTTTGAATTTCATTGTTATTTAAAGCATAAGATAGTTATTACGAGAAGGCACTCTAGGCTCTTGATTTTCTTATTACCACTGGACCAGGGGTCTTTACTGTCTGACTATCATTTGTGCTATCATACACCAGTACTCATTTCTGAGACTGGGGTATATCGTGTAGTTCATTATTCTTTATTGAACTATCATCGACGGTCAACAAGACAACAATAAATATAAATACCATCTCGTTACAGTGGGACAGGGCAGGAAGACCTGGCATAAAGCATTTGCGTTGAAATATGATGAGGATGATGACTAGTTAACTAACTGACACTTATTACGTTCTTTCTTTTCAGTAGTAACAAGAAAAGAACGAAAAATAAAAGGTTTTAAGAGATTTGTGACGTCACATAAGGGGAAAAAACGGAAAGGGGGTGGGGTTGTGACGAGATATGACAATATGTTTTTAAATGACGTCATATATGGACGACCCCAGAGGGACAGACATTATTTCCAACTGCGCTCATTAGTTCATCAATTCACAAAGCACCATCAACCAGGCATTGGCATTAAGTTTTACAATTTTTAAAAAAAATCATTGAACTCCTTCCATGTGTCTTCATGAACCCCTAATGCGGTTACTATCTATTTTCTTAAAGAGAAAGTTATACCATAAGCAGCAGAAGGTTAAAAGTGTTGAAGGTGCAGATGACGCCATAATCTCTTGGCTACAGCAATGAATAGGTGTTGCCAGAAGACAAAGAACACGGGCAGTATATGTCAAATGCATAAATTAGTCAGGATGGCCGGGAATATTGCACAAAAAAGTTATTCCGAAAGGGCGATTCCACAGTTCGCCAAGTCTAGAGCATTTTGGAACTGAAGTATATTGTATTATGTAGACTCCACTAAATATTCAAACTGTAAAACCACAACGGAAGTCATGTCTTGTCCCGGCGATTGCAAAGCGGAGCGTGTAACAGTTCTACTGTCATGAACTTCCACTGTTCTAAAATACTTTCACATCTGCCTCTAGGAATCCATAGTGAAAAAAAAAGAAAAAAGAATAAAGTCAGTCTAAATAGCATTCAAAATCACCAGTATGGAGTCACAACACATCTTTGCGAGATCAGAGAAGTTGTAGTGAGATCTAACACTTAAAGTGATTTAGTTGTGTTATTCTTCAAAACTTTAACGCCTCATAGAAAGTAAAACTTCAGAGAAGCACAAATCAAACATCTTAATTTCTTAAACAAGTACATTGAAATACCCATGGGTATAGTGATAGCAGATGAATCAGTTTATATAAACCAGGCGTGGTCTAGCATTCTTTCATGCGGAAGCAACATATGAAAAGCATAAGACATTACGGATTACATATGCGGTGACAAAATTGCGTTTTGGTAGATGCCAATTCATTTGAGTACACAACCAATAGCGTTTTAATATAAAAAAAATATTGTTTTATAGACAACGGAGCAACATTAGACTTGAGTATCGTGTGCTGACGGGCATAGGCGAAAATGTTCGTCCGCTACTTCTTGTTCCTAGTAAGTGCCGTATATAGATTCTTTAGTTTACTCCTTTCCATACCATGATGGTAAACTGTCCAATGTCTTTGCTATTTGTCATGTTATATCCCTTTCCCCATCATTTTGCCGGTTATCACAATGTATGATAGACCTCCTGTTGTCATAACATGCTCGGAGAACGTGGTAGCTTTCTTCGTATGTAATGAGCTTCCTTTGCGCACTGACTTTTGTCAGGGCACTCTAATAATTTTGGCATTTAAAAATTCTACTCTGTGGCCACATCTCTTTGGCCACCAGAGGTCTTCTGACCTGTTTACTGACTGCCTGTGGTTCACTTCCATTTGAGTTTAGGTAATACTGAAGAACCCTCTCACCTACTTCCATCGACAACGATTTAAAAAAAATTGTGTATGCATACAATGCATGTAATTTCATGGGATCATGTTTTTTTTTTTAATGGGCTGTTCTATTCTTTACTTTTGACATGCACTTTCTATTCATCATCATCATTTGCCTTTTTGCTTGTTATGATGCATAAAGCCACCACTCCCATGCAGGAATCTTGCACCTAAGCCTGCACTAGCTCAATCATGCCACATGCTATGGTTTACCCATAATCTGTACAAGGTGTTTGCGTTTTCAGATGTGTACACCCTGTACATAATTTCTGTACAGGTTTTCTAACAACCCATTCCCCTTTTTACTGTGTCTCAGAGTTCTTTTATAAGGTCTTATTGAACACAGGACTTCCCAATCTGTTAGTGATAATTAAACACAGATATAGACTAAATGATGACACCATCACATTATTTTTACAGTGTAAAATAAACTCAGACATATATTGTTTGGGTTTTAAAATAGTGAAGACCTGCTTTAAAAGGCAAAGTTCTCGTGCCTCATTTAAAATGCAGCCCACTGTAATTGAAAATATTTTTACATAAATTAACTCTTTTGTTATGTTTTTCAGTCTTTGTACAGGTTTTGGGGGTCTTTGTACAGGGTTTTGGATTTTTTGTACAGGTTTTTCATCTCCAAGGTGTGGGATGTATGCTAGCTCTTGCAGTGGTGGTTTCTGTAGTAATTTCCTTTACATAATGAAGTCACCAGCCTCATGTAAAACCTCATATTAGTCACCTTTTCCTTAAGGATGCTATTAATGTGCCCAGGTATTTAGATCTATGGGCTTCTTTCAAAACTGACTTATTTGCTTTAATAGTGCATTCTGGAGAATTTTGCTTCTTCAAGATGACCATTACTACTGTCTCCTTACTGGTTATGGTAAGGTTTTTGCTTTTACTTTCTTACACTGCCCAATGAATCATTTCCTTTTGTTCTACCTTTCGCTATTGAGACTGTATTATCGGCATATCACAGGTTATTTATATTAGAGGATATTCTGGGCATATCCTGCATTATGTTTTCAGTGTACAGAAAGAACAGATCAGGTGACAGTACACATCCTTGCTTAACACCCTGTTTATGTGTCAGCTGAAAATTTCCTACTTGGTTTCCAATTCTTTTGTTTGTTGCTAATTTGTCATTTATTATTCTGAGGTCTTTGTTTTTTATGTTTAAGCTTTCTAAAATTATGATTACATCCTCATGTTTCACCTTGTTCAGTGCCATAATGTTGCCTGTAAAGCACAAATGTAGATCTGTTTTTGCTTCTAGAGCTCTTTCCATTTTAGTTTTATAGTCTCTCTCTCTCTCTCTCTCTCTCTCTCTCTCTCTCTCTCTCTCTCTATATATATATATATATATATATATATATACTTACTTACTTAGTCGTTCCCCTTCTACCGTGAGGTGTAGAGGTTTGGAAGAGAGAGAGCCAGACTATTCTATCAGCTGTCTTCTTCCTGGCCTGGTTCCATTCTAGTCCTCGGTCCTTCAAAGATTGTCTAATGTTGTCCTCCCAGCGGACTCTCGGTCGTCCTGGGGGTCTGGATCCCTGGCTCTTTGTTTCCCATGATAGTCGTGGTAGCCGATCTTCTCCCATTCTGCAGACATGGCCAAACCATCTTAGTTGGGACATTTCTACTTGTGTGTGTATATATATATATATATATATATATATATATATATATATATATATATATATATATATATATATATATATATATATATATATATATATATATATATATATATATATATATATATATATATATATATATATAACGTTTGTGCCATCATAAGATGCAGGTCAAACTTTGTTGCATGAGTTTTGTAGGTCAGCCATCTTTTCTCAAGTACCACTGCCATAAATCATCATATTATGTGGTGTAATTATGGTCTTTGAAACATTTTCTCTGACTGATGTTAGGGATTAGTTCTTGCCGTGATTTTTGTTTCCTCTTCTCATGGATGTCTTTATGCCATTATATTGAGTACTTTACTGCTGGTGCTACCTTTGGTCAGAAATGAGAATGCACTTAAACCAACAATGGCCAGATTATTCATAATTTGCTTCTCAGTGTATTTTATCTTTGACTAAGTTCATACATTTTTTTGTAACACTGTTTATCACAAGATCAGTGAATATTTAAACTGGACTCTCATATTTTACTCAAAAAATGTAATTTGTCTGTATGAATAATTGAGAAAACTAGCACAAAATAGATATATAGCAGTTGTGCTAAATCACAAATACAACGGTTTTCATTACAAGAGAAGGGTTTTCATCTGAAATTAAGATGGAGGACAAAAAAAGCACACACACATTTGACTAACAAACAATGGATGAAAGCTTAAAATGACTTTGATCAACTATTGTAAAGTTTCCCTAATTTTTATATGCTGTCAACAAGCTTCCTGTTTGGAGAAAACAAAGCTTCCCAGAAAATAAAAGAACATTCCCAGGATAGGAAAAAATAACAATACCAAAGCTCAAAGAAAGCCGTAACCATAAAAGTGCTTAAAGCATCACTGGTAACAGGGTACGACATGCTCACTAAAGATATCAACAACCTCAGGCAGACCATTTCTTTCTTATTCAAGTTGACATTTGAGGGTTTATCATAGAAGAAACACATGTGTATGAAATCTTGTGTGATCAAAAGTAAATATTTGGTTTTAGAGTGATCAGCTCATGAAGCTCCCCCAACCATTCAAGTATGAAAAAGTACTGTGCTTTTAAATGATGTTTCAGTATGGAGGTGTACAAAGAAATTAAATTACAGGTTTCAACCCTGAGACTGGATATCCTTAAAAAAAAAGAACCAGTGAATAATTAAAGAAATGAACATATAAATTGCCCATCAGCAGAAACATCAAAAGACACAAGTCAAGACACATGAAATACAACCAATGAAGATAAAACAGAGTACTGCCAGACAGGCACTAAGCCAGAGCCCACATAGAAAATGACAGTGAGGATGATCAGTCACATCATGATAGTGAACTCTGAACACTGAACTTAGATTTCTTTGAATTATTTCCTCATCACCTTTTCTCATCTTCAAGGAAAACGGTATCATCCCTGCAATTGGCTTCTGAGGAAGCTGTGCATCTATTATTTCTGTATCTTCTTAAAAACTCTTAGAAACCACACAGAGTTTCAGAATGAGCAGGTGAAAGCTAGACAGAGGACTCAACCAAACATGTTGTTAATAGATTGTTTAAATAAACCCAAAAAAAGTCTTGGTAGATCTCATTAAATCAAAATACCTGCATGTTTAGATAGCAGATAAATTAGTTTTAAAGCCAGATGTAGCCTGTTGTCCCTCATTCTCTAAAATGTAAAAACAAGGAAGTGAAAGCATCATCATCATCATTCCTTTTCATTCCGCATAGAACATAAGGTTGCAATTGTTGCTGTCCACTAATTTCTATTTTTGGCTGTTTCTATTTAAGAGGTTTAATTGTCATAAGGCTCCAGGTTCTCATTGACATCCCACCTCTTCTCTTTCCCTGTTAGTTCTAGTGGAAAGTGTGACAGGTTGAATATTTCGTGAGAGGATGTCCTATCCATCTTCACTTTCTATCTACAATCTTCTCCTGTACTGCTTATTGTGTAGTTCTTTTTCACAGATGCATGTTTGTTATTACATCTAGCTATCTAAAACAGAGGATATAACATAGGGACAAGTTGACAAAGGTCTTAGGTTTGGGTATAATTTTCTTGAATTTGAACATGATATTTATTGGTGACATGTTGCATTTCTAAACCCTTTCTAAGGAGCATCCGATTAGCAGAGTGGTTACAGTGCTGGCCTCTCATGGCATAGGGACTGGTTATGAAACACGGTGGCGTCACACTTCAGTCTACTCAGCTGTAAATGGGTACCTGACTCTGCTCTTGAGTTATGGATGGTTTATGTAGTGAGGAAGGTAACTGGTCACCCCACCACTATAAGCTGGACCTAGTTTAGTGTAGTCTCTAACACTTCACTCCCCTACAGAAATAACTGCTATGGGACTACTTTTACCTTTATCTAGAGAGGAAAGACTTTACGTTTGTGTTGAATAGCCCAATTTTATTTTCAAGGGAAAAAGCTGTGGTGTTCCATAAAACCTTTTAATGTAAAACATGGTTGAAATGAACAACAGTGGGGCATGTTCTTCATTGTCATCCTTTATAAGTCGCCAACATCACTAGGGTTAGAATTTAGGTCAGGGTTGAGGGTTACATTGATTTCAACCTGTTAAAGGTTCTAAAAGTTTGCCTTTGTGGAAAATTCTGTAGATGGCATTTTGATTAAAATTGTGAATGATTTTAAGAAATTTCTCAGGGATTCCATAATATCTTAATCTTTTCCAATGCGTGATATACAGCCTACTATTAATGGTTTGCTTAAAGTTTCCAAATTTGATGTGTAGATGCACAGCAGCACATATATATATTTTTTTTTAAATTAATGAAGATAAACAGAAATCCCGTTCAACCTCTGATGGGTTATAATTAGGATATATATTGTTTTCAATTCCAAATAATATGAACAACTGCCGACATGAGAAAGTGGCATCACATTTGAAAATAGGGATACTCACAATTGTGCTTAGGCCTATATGTTAAATAATAAAATAAAAAATAAAAAACAAACAAACAAAATCAAGAAGAAACTATGAACAAGAATAATATTAAAGTGGAGGGGTGTAAAGGCCTGGTGGTTCTAGTTATATAACGGACTTTACCAGATATTTAATTGACTTTCATCTGTTTAAAGTCACATGCATTGTAAGAACAGCATCAGACCTTCACATTCCCAGCCACTATATATTAACATTGCAGCACATATCAATAGTATCCTAACTATAACACAATCAAATTGAAGGAGGCATTTAATTCTGAATCAAACAAGCAGTAAGAAATGTTCTATCTTGGGGATAATAAATGATAATTGTATCTTAGGTTATCGACCATACAGTATTTCAGCAAGTGATTTATCTGGAGCAGCTTTGGAGTGGTTATGTAAAAAATAAAATATACTTTTGTCACAATTAACACTGTTGAAAGTGTTCTTTTCCACCATGGTCATCATTATAATAACATTGAAAGGAATAATTTTTGCATTATCATCAGCTTCATCATCACAACACATAAATAAAAAGTCTCATCTGTATCATTATAACATAGTAATAGGAAAGCTCAGGATCCTAACAGCTGCAGTGAAGATTGTACGCTTCTCTATAAGTGAGGACTAAGATAATGAGTATAGATTTACACTAATGACCAAATGAATGCTTTCAGTGTCGGATCTGTTTTTATTAATATATTTTTGTTTTGTTTTTGTAATTCAAATAGATTTTATCAGAACTAGCTACCAGAAACCGCAGCCACCATGAGGGTCTTCCTACTTGCTTTGTCCTTGGTTGTGGTGACAGTCATGTCTGACAAATGTGAAGAGAAGTGTGCCAAGTGTGAACTAGTAGAGAGATCAGAGTGTCTGGCTGGCATGGAAAAGGATCCTGAGTGTGGTTGTTGTGATGTTTGTTCCAGGTAGGTTGTTGAAACTTTATCATCATTGTACAAGAATGAAAGGGTCTTGTACTCATCATCAGGACACACAAATTAAGAATTCCCTAATAACAAAGACATTATACGGTTCTTCATTTTAATCATCTCTTAATTGAAAAGATCTTTCATTTTTGTCATCATAAAAAGGAAGAGGTGCATCAGTATTTAGAAGTTAAACAGTATATACATCTCTGTCGCACTCCTATGTTAACCTTTTCATTATTCTTCCTACATTTTTATGATAAAAAGCTGTATTATTATTCAAAAGCTTTTTTTTTTTTTTTTAACCAAGGATCTCGTTCAACCCTTGATGGGTTATAATTAGGATACATAGTGTAGTAAATTCAATACAACACAATCATTTTTCTGAAGTCTAAATATCACATCTTCTTCCCCCCTCCACTCAGTCCAAATAGAGTAAAGGTAAAAGGTAAAGGATCCCATTACACGCCCATTGAGGCATATTGGGAATATGGTGTTAGGCCCATATTTTCTTGACCATCAGCACACTAGGGGTGATATGGTCAGCATCACGCCGGTAACAGAGTAAATCAAAACCAAAATTGTGTAAATGTATGTGTGTGTGTGACCTCCCTTTTCCAAGAAACAATACAAATAAAAAACAACAACAAAAATGAAAGAAAGAAACCAAAAAAAAAAGTAAAGTCTCTCATATATCCCTTCTTGTTAATGAGGTGAAACAGGGTGAGAAAGCCCCCTGTGTCTGAGATTACACCAAATCCACCAATTATCTGCCATCATCCACACGAGCATCCCACAAGACTACCCCTTATCCTCACACCATCATTGATCCTTATATATTAATTTTAGTTCTTGTTATATGCTGTTTTACTGTATTGTGCGATTCTCTATCCATTCTCAACACCTGTTCCACAGTTGTGGATGAAATGCATGACTGTAAATAATCTAATCCAAAAGCTGTCTTTGTATTCCATAGTCTTGTGAAATATGCCACAGCATCTGTGAAAATGTATTGAAGACTGTGACTAATAGAAACATTCTTCAAATGCTGTTGGCACAAAATACATCCATACACTACAGTTGTTTTTTAAACAGACACAGGAAAAAACAACTGGAAAAGGAGATAAAGAAAAGGAAGCTTGCATATTTTGAGCAAAGAGAATTAGAAAAATTGATAGTAGCAGACAAATTCAAAGCAAATGGAGCAGAGATAGAAAAATGATGTGTTCTGACAACAACAGAAAATGTCCTTTTAGTCATCTTTTTATTCTAAAACAAATGTGAAAAGGTTCTTCATAATTAGCATCATTATCATCATAAAACCTAAGAACCATTCTTCATTTATTATAATTATGATAATCATCTGTCTAAATATTCAGCAAAAGGAATACAATATCAGCCTGACATTACTTATATTTATTAATGTAATGAGCACTTAAAGACCATGGATGTGTTTATTACTGGCCATAAGCTCACACGTGTCTGATCATCATCAGAATCACTTTCCTTTTTGCTTCTTATCAAGCATGAAACCACTTCTGCAGCTGGTCCCCATTGCTGGAAGGCTGCACAAAGCATTCATGTGCTCTTGTAGCAGTAGTTTCTGTAGCAGTTTGTTTTACATGATGAGGTTGCCAACCTCACGCACAACCTCATATTAGTCACCTTGTATTACTTGCTGAAACAACAAGGATTTTGTTTCCATCTTTAATAATGCCAGATGTTTTATTCTGGACACAATTTCTTGAATGTTCCCCATTTGCATTTTGGGTGAGCATTAAAAGTAATTTATACTTATATTTAGAAGTAGACAATGAATGGAGTTCGTTACAATTGAAGTAACTCAGCCGATTTGGTTGCTCAGGCTGATACTCTTTTAAATAATTATTCGGAGACAGAGTAATAGTAAACTGTAGTTTGAATGTTCAGTTTTTTTTTTATTAAAACAAGTATCAAGGCAAGATTTAAAAAAAATATCCATACATTTTCAAAACGTGCTAAAGCAGCTGTTAATTAATTAGTCACATTTCAGTCCATTGGCTTTTGTTTTTCTGCTTCTCCCCATGCCATTTTGGGCACATTGCTTCATACCTTCATAACCCAGTGCATTCAGATGAATGACCACAATAGAATTAGTGCTGCCACGAGAACATGCAGCAGAGAAAGCACAACATAATTATTTCTCAATATGTTTTGACAGCTGACTTACTAGTGTAGGAGAATTATACTCTGTCAGCTTTATTTCAATGTTCAGTCAGCTTTATTTTTCAGCCAGTACATACTTACAGTGAAATGTAACTGCTTAATTATAATGTAATTATTTATCATTTTAAAAAAAAGGTTGAAAAAAATATATATATATGCACATCTTGTTAACCAACATCTGTATTGCTGTGTCAGAGATAATTCAAAGTATCCTTATTTATTCCAGATTTGAAGGACAGAAATGTGACAAGAAGGGGGCCCCATACAAACATGGCCAGTGTGGTGATGGTCTCGATTGCAGATCCATTGGAGATGATAATATCTGCCAGTGTGTCTGGGAAGAGATCATATGTGGCTCTGATGGTGTCACGTACAAGTAAGATTAACAAAAGAACTTTTGTCTTGTTGCTGCATTAATATTCTGTGAATATGTCTCATCTCATCTCATCTCATAATCGTACCCTCTTCTACCTCGTGAAACGAAGTGTAGAGGGGACCCAAGTGCACAAGGCCCATGGGCAGGACATGTAATCGAGGTGACTTGGCAAACAGGTGATTAGCCCATTGTGCCCGAACTTGCCCTCATGTGTACTCATATTCGCTATAAAACCTCCGAACCATCAAGACGTCATTCCAGCCTGAATGGACAGAGCCTCATATACCCGAAGGTTTCGAGGGATGTCCTTCCTCATCTGCACAAAGGCATTTATAGAGGAACTCTCAGGACCCGTAGGTCTGAGGAAAGGAGCAAAATCTGTGACGGGCACAGCAGTCTTTGGTACTGGGAGGTCCCCACTCAGAGTGGTGCACCACACACAGTCAGTAAAGACCAAGGTCGCCTGCGGCTGTGAATATGTCAATAAATATAAATGTTTATTTGCTTCTCTATTTTGTACTTCTCATGATTTTGAGCCGTTCATTTGTTTTCAGTTTTTTGCTTCTCAGGCATCTTTTGATTACTTTATAGGATAATACTTGACTTTGGGATATTGGTTATTGATGGACATCTATTCTCCATTTTCCCTCAGCAACCTGTGCCAGATGATGGCTGCAGCTGTAAGAGAAGCCAAGAGAGAAACTATGGAAGTCAAATCAGTTGGTCCCTGTGACCCAGGTATTTATAAAGAGTGTCTTCTTCTTCTTCCTCTTCCTTGTTCGCCCTGAAAAGGACGGTGGTTGCGTTGTGTCTGTTTACGCCGTAGCTGTGATATCTGCACCTTTCGGTCGACACATCCGACTTCAGCACGGCATTTTTTGGGACCGGGTTTGCCTTCCCACCTCGATCCGTACTCGCTCAGCCAGACTGCACTGCTGCAGACTGTTTCCAGGACTACCACGTGGAGATGGAGTACGGTCTTGACCAGCTCTGGTTCGCTGGTCCTGATGCAAGCAGTCAAGCTATGGGTCGCTGACTGCATTCACTATTGCTGCATCTTCGGGTCCCATAAAGAGTGTCTGCAAGTTGTGATCCTACCAGTTGTTGTTGTCAGCAGTGTTGCAGAATTCATCTTCCTTTAACTAGTTGAGCCTGCAGTTTATAAAAACTATGTGACATTCTCTATGTAAATTCTTAACTAATTTATATCAGCCCCATTTCACACTTTTGATTACCATCATGTCTCATAGTTGCATTTACATAAATGTTTACTTACATACTTAGTCGTTTCTCTTCTACCGCAGGGTGTAGAAATTTGCCAGAGAGAGCGCCATACTATCCAATCAGCTGTCTTCCTTCAGGCCTGGTTCCAATATGGTCCTCAGTCCTTCTGAGATTGTCTAATGTTGTCCTCCCGGCAGACTCTGGGTCATCCTGGAGGTCTGGATCTCTGGCTCTTAGTTTCCCATTCTTGTCGTGGTAACCGATCTTCCATTCTGCAGACATGGCGAAACCATTGTAGTTGGGATTGTTCTGCTTGGGTCTGCAGGGGCTGGGTTTTGAGGCTTTGCCGTATCAACTGGTTGTGGATCATGTCTCTTCTTGTTACTTCAACCAAATGTTTCATAGAAATAATACTTACTACTTAATCTTACTGTGACTGCTCCATGTTTGTCAGCTAGCGATGCAACACAATTCATGTGTGTTGGAGCCTTCCATGGTAGAAGGTTCATTTCTAAAAATCAGTAGTCTAATTAGTGACATTTGTTACCTCTCTCAGACATCTCATTTTCTGCTGTGCTTTAGTTCTGAACCATGTTTGATGATTACAGCAAAGAGTTGGTATGTACGCGTATATACAATTTATTGTGACAATTCTTTCTAGATAGTTGAACTCTTTTTGATCCATATTTTGATTTGGATGTTGAGTAATCTTGAATTTCTGCTGACCTCATTCCTTCTATTTAGACATTAATCATCTTCACACTTGTATAATGTGAGAATACATGTGCTCTTGAAGTCTTTTAACATCTGTGTGTAGTAGGCGTTGGTCATCTATAAACAGTAATATGAGTTTGCAGTTTCTGGCTGGACTAGCTTCTGAAGTTATCCTATCCATATACATGTTAAACAATTGGGGTGATACTAAACATCCTTATTGCATTGCTACATGTTTGTATAACTATCCATTGTTATTGCTACATTTAAACTTTTACTTTACTAAACTCTTGTGTTATAATCCAAACTTTGTTTTGAAGATTTCTGAAATATGCTAGAGCTTCTATTTTACTATGTTAAAGACTTCTGACTAACAGAAAAATGCTGTAGGCACAAAAGATGTCCACAAACAGTTCTTGAAAATCAAAAATAGCTTATGGGGGGAAAAAACTGTAAAGAAGATAAAGAAAAGAAAGCCTGCATCTATTTGGACATTTGAGCAAAGATAGAAAAACTGATGGCAGAAGACAAATTGAATGAAAGTGGAGTAGAGTTAGAAAAAAGATATATTTTGGCAACAAAAAGGAGTCTGCATGAATATTCTATAAATAATATAGTAAGGTTCAAAGAAAGGGGATTGAACATGGCAGTTAATCTCCAGAGGATCATGATAATGATATCTTTAATAAAATGTTTGCTAAAATTGTAATTATTATACATACCTTCACATACATTATTACTTCAGACTGATTTAAGCAATAATTTTTTGCCTCTTTTTTACAGGTGCACAGATTGTGACCAAGCCTGAATATGTTAGAAATACCACAAACAACAATGTTGTCCTTTCTTGTGAGGCTATTGGTTTCCCCACCCCTTCAATCCATTGGGTCGTCACAAGAGCTAACAACAAGACTTTTGATGTGCCAGGTAAACTGTAGACACTTATAAGAAAAAATGGACACTAGACAACAAACAAAGGAAAGAGAAGTAATGGGCAATCTGGAGATTTGATATCCCAATTCAACCAAACGATGAGGAAATGTCCTTCTCCTTGACACTAGTCTAATTCAATTTCTGTATTTTGTAATCTCCAGGTTACTAGATTTATGTCCAGTGCTCTCATGTCTCTCTTGCACACATCATTGAACCTCAGCTGTGGTCGCTCAATTGTTATTATTATATAATAATGTAAAGGTAAAGGATCCCATTACACACCCATTGAGGCGTATTGGGAATATGGTGTTAGGCCCATATTTTCTATATGGGCCTTATATAATAATAATAATTAATAAATAGCAGGTCATGAGTCCTGTGAGGCAAGAGCACAAATTCTGAGTTCTTTCCAGTGACAGTCGTCGTTTGAAATTCATTTAAAACTTATAAAATTCAGCTTCTCTGGGTTTTTTTAAAAAAAATAAATAATGAGCTTTGATAACTGATCACTGTGGAAGGTCTACATTTTCATAAGCTGTGTAAACAGATTGAATGACATTCTAAAGATTTCAGAAATTTTTCATTGGTATTCCCATATTAAACAGTGCTGCAGAGTTCATTACATAAGTCATTATTTTCACACAGGTGATGACAACCACATTGTTACATCCACAAGAGGTGGCCCAGGAAAATACCAGGTTACTGCGTGGCTACAGATTGAACATCTGTTGAAGCGCCATGAAGGTGATTACACCTGTATTGCTGTCAATGAACACAGGGAGGATAGGGCTAAAGCTAGGATCAAGGTAGTCAACTAAAAGGTGAGAAACAAGTTTTCCTACATTACTGTCAGATTGTTCGTTCTGGATTATTTAGTTAAAAAGGAAGCTACAGCAACATACCGATGAGTGAAAGAGCTGTATTCTGTTATCTGTTCTTCCAAACGCCTTGCATAGGTCAGATCACAGCATGCAGTAGTCTTCTACCTAACAAAGGCTTAGCTGATATGATAAAGAGAGATAGATAGATAGAATAACAGATAGATTTTTTTTATAATCATCTAACCAGAAAATAATTTTTTTTAAAATAAAGTAACCCATTCAACCTTTATGGGTTATAATAATTAGGACATATGGTGTAATAAATTCAATAAAATAAAATCAGATTTCCAATACTAAATATAGTACTTTCTTCCCCCCTCCACTCAGTCCAAATAGAGTAAATCAAAACCAAATTTGTGTGAATGTTTTTGTGTGTGACCTCCCATTTCCAAGAAACAAACAAACAATAAAAATCAAACGAATAAAATAAAATAAAAATAGTCTCTCATAACTGCCCTGTTGTTAACAAGATTAAAAGGGGCGAGATAGCCCGGGGGTGTCCGAGATTACATAAAATCCACCAATTATCTGCTATCATCCATACGAGCACCTCATTAGACTACCCCTTTTCCTCATACCATCATTGATCCATATATATTAATTTTAATTCTTTTATATACTGTTTTACGATATTGTGCAATTCTCTAAGTCTATCTATTCTCAACACCTATTCCACAGTTATGGATGAATGGCATTCCTGTAAATAATCTGATATTAGTTTTCTCTGATGTTTATACTTCCTACATTTTAATAGGAAATGCTCTTCATTATTTCTAAAATAGCCCATTTCTAGTTGCAGTCTAAGAAGTTTCTTTTTACTAGGAATTTTAAGTTCTGTAGATACCTGACACGTTCTTGTTGGAGCCCTTCAGACTTCCATCTCACTCTACTGTCCATTCCTCAGTTATTATTCTTTTAATTAAGCTTCTGATCTCTGTTTTACTCATCCCCACATTTATTTGGTTTCTGTTATTTCTACTTTTGTTAGCTTCTTAATCTGAATTTTAAAGAAAATGTCAAAAAAAAAGGAAAAAGAACAGCTGAAGGGAAAGAGAGGTACACAGAGAGGGAAACTGAATAAACAGGAAAAGCAAAGAGAACGACATAGAGGTCATCCACCCAAGCAGGAATTAGAGAATGGTCAAAACAGAATGTCACACTGTAGCTAACTGAAATATAACATTCAAATCCAATATGGACACAATTTACATGATAATCAATAGCATGATACAACCAAACACCATGTTACATGTAACTATTATTGCTACAGGTTCTTCTTCTTCTTCTGCGTTTGTCCTGAAAAGGACGTTGGTTGCGTTGTGTCGCCGTTTACAGCAAAGCAGCGATATCTGCGCCTTTCGGCCCGACACATCTGACTTCGGCACAGCATTTTTTAGGACCGGGTTTGCCTTCCCACTTCGATCCCTACTCTCTCAGCCAGACTGCAGTGATGCAGCCTGTTTCCAGGACCACCACTTGGAGGTGGAGTAGGGTCTTGGTCAGCTCTGGTTCGCTGACCCTGATGCAAGCAGTCAGCTATGGGTCGCTGACTGCATTCCACTTTTGATGCGTCTTAGGTCCCTTGCTACAGGTTAACTTTGTGCATTTTATTTGAAATCTTTTAAGCATTTATGAAAATGTAATTTCACTGTAGCTCCTCCTCTTCAAGGAAGTTTTCGGCCATATTTCTTCATTCACATAGTCATAGCAAACTTTTTGTTTACAGATAGAAACAACATGAGCAAATACAGCTGTAGTATGTATTCCTTTATTAATAGCACAGCACAGAGATGTGTAAATTTCAAAATATTTTTGTTATTTTGTCATTGTTAAGTAATGTCATAGAAGATCACTGTTAAAACTTCAATCCATTTGAAATGGCTCCTCGTATAAGATTTAACAAAACAATTGTATTTTTTTTTTTTTTTACAAATTAAATAACTAAAAAAATTATGAATTTACAAGTATTAAAGTAATGTTATCTATTTTGTTCTTTTACTTTCAGATGAAGATGCAATTTAGACCACTCTCTGTGACAATTGTCTAGCATCTGCATTAAAAGGTTACACCTTATAATACCTGCATTTAAATAATTTTTAGATATTTTTTTACTCTGGTGCTGCAGTTTTTGCCAATATTTCACTGGTGCTAACACTTTTTAAAATCAAATGTACAATTGTATATGAGCTGTGTTTTCATAGATTTGTGGTGCGTTCTTGCAAAAATTGTAACTTGTCAGCATAACCAATTCTGAGAAAAATGTAGAAAACATTTATTTTGTTAAATACCACTTCAGAGATGTTAATGTTTTATGAAAGTTCAGATTCAAATGGTATACGTTACATTTATCAAAAATGATCTTAGACACATTTAATTTCCATTTGAAAGCACTGAACCATTCAGAAAAATCAAAATGGCACCAATTGTTAAACCTTATTTTCTATGAATTTCACATATTATTTACTAAAAGTTCCAGCTTTAATAATTGTTTTGACCATTGTAAAGACCTTTGACAATTTTTTCTTGTGATAGCAATAACTCTAAGTGTTGGCAAGATTTGTGTGTGTGTGTGTGTGTGTGGCATGTCATCACATTAATATTTTTTAAATGGTAATTTACAAAAACATTTTTCAGTGAATATCACATACCGACCAGAACTTTTTTTCATTTTATTTTTTGCTACAAAGTCCTAAATAGTGGCACGTCACACAAGGTGACTAATATGAGGTTGTGTTTGAGGCTGGCAACCACATCACGTAAAACAAATTCCTACAGTAACCATCACTGCCACAGCCTGTGAATGCTTGGTGTAGGATTCCTATAAGAGAACCAGCTGCATGCTCAATAAGGAGCCAAAAGGAAAATGATGATTTATGATTTATCTAAATCAAGGGTTCTCAACCATTTTTTGCTTATGGCCCCCACCCCCTTCTGAGCCTCATTACTGTGGCCCCCTAGAAATATGGCATGGCCCCCTGGGGGGCCACATTGAGAACCACTGATCTAAATTGTGTATAATGTAAATTTATTTTTTGCTTCAAAAGCATTTATCTGATAACTTCAATGAAATTTCCATTGGTGCTAAAAGTACTCACATGTGTATATACATAAAGGTATATCATTGTTATATCAAAATTGACAGTTCAGAGATACAGAAGTCATGATTGTATATTTGCTTAATCACTAAAGTACTTGAGTAGTCTATTCGACCTGGGAACTACATTACAATGAAACTTGAGGGATTAGATAACCAGTGATTCAGATGTCCAGTAATAAAAATATTTAACATTTTTAAACAAAGTATAATTAAATTAGTCAAAAACAAGAACAAACAAAGTTGATTCATTAAATATATGGTCATTATAAATTTTTTTTTAACTGCCAGGAAAGAAAAATGGCAATATTTACCTGCCATTTTAAAAGTAGTCATTGTTTTTTAAGCTTCCACGTGGAGGTAAATGCTTAGTGACCCAATGAAGATTTATAGAATATCTTTGTTGTTTTGTGAATAAAATATGTTTAACTGGTAGTTAATTTTTTTCTTAAGTTTATCTTATTAAACAGCAATTTATATTACCCAGAATCTTGCTTGTATATAAACTAATAAACATGGCAGGTAAACAACGAAACCAAGTCTTCCAATCTCATGATCTGATCATGAGGGTGTTCTGTTAATATTGTTTAATGCAATGTTATTAGTGTGTTGTATATATAGTCTGTGAGTCATATAGTGTAAGACAATCCATTATTAGAGTGTCACAGAATGTAATCCCTACTGCCATTTAAAAAAATGTATTTTATAATGGAAACCTTTGTCGTGCGCACATTGTAAATTCAAAATAAACATTATTGCTTTGAATTAAGTTTTTTCTATTTGCCGTTGTTTTTTTTTGTCTTTACTTTTCAATAACTATGAGGCCTGAAATTTTAAAAAAAAGTTAAATGATTTTTACATTAGAAAGGAGCCGAAAAGAAAAAAAAAAAAAAAATATCACCTTTTACTAACACATTTGAAATATAATCATACTTACCAATTTTGCATTATAACATAACAAACTGTCACAGCCCAAGATTACCCACATGAACATTTACAACTGGAGAAGGTAAAGTGTGTTTTTTTAACACAGAAAATTAAACTGTCATTAGTTTTGTGTTTAACTAAAATCTGGGGAGTTATTCTACAGCTACTTTTTATCAAATTATTAATGTTTTTGCAGTGTTCTGTTCTCTGCATTATATTCATTGGGAGTTATCTTCACAATTGTTCACCCACTTTAAAAACAAAATTTTACCTTGTTTTGGCGAGGCGCATCCCATTCAACCTAGTCGGTTATAATAGGGCACATGACCAAGAATAAAAGACCTTTAGGTATGATTATCACCCACTTGGAAAACACTTCATAATTATATAGCCAATAAGATGTGAGGAATGGTGGTAGGAGACATAAACATTTTTCAAGGTTTCCATAATATATAGCCAATAAGATGTGAGGAATGGTGGTAGGAGACATAAACATTTTTCAAGGTTTCCATAATATATAGCCAATAAGATGTGAGGAATGGTGGTAGGAGACATAAACATTTTTCAAGGTTTCCATAATATATAGCCAGTAAGATGTGAGGAATGGTGGTAGGAGACATAAACATTTTTCAAGGTTTCCATAATATATAGCCAGTAAGATGTGAGGAATGGTGGTAGGAGACATAAACATTTTTCAAGGTTTCCATAATATATAGCCAATAAGATGTGAGGAATGGTGGTAGGAGACATAAACATTTTTCAAGGTTTCCATAATATATAGCCAATAAGATGTGAGGAATGGTGGTAGGAGACATAAACATTTTTCAAGGTTTCCATAATATATAGCCAATAAGATGTGAGGAATGGTGGTAGGAGACATAAACATTTTTCAAGGTTTCCATAATATATAGCCAATAAGATGTGAGGAATGGTGGTAGGAGACATAAACATTTTTCAAGGTTTCCATAATATATAGCCAGTAAGATGTGAGGAATGGTGGTAGGAGACATAAACATTTTTCAAGGTTTCCATAATATATAGCCAGTAAGATGTGAGGAATGGTGGTAGGAGACATAAACATTTTTCAAGGTTTCCATAATATATAGCCAGTAAGATGTGAGGAATGGTAGTAGGAGACATAAACATTTTTCAAGGTTTCCATAATATATAGCCAGTAAGATGTGAGGAATGGTGGTAGGAGACATAAACATTTTTCAAGGTTTCCATAATATATAGCCAGTAAGATGTGAGGAATGGTGGTAAGAGACATAAACATTTTTCAAGGTTTCCATAATATATAGCCAGTAAGATGTGAGGAATGGTGGTAGGAGACATAAACATTTTTCAAGGTTTCCATAATATATAGCCAGTAAGATGTGAGGAATGGTGGTAGGAGACATAAACATTTTTCAAGGTTTCCATAATATATAGCCAGTAAGATGTGAGGAATGGTGGTAAGAGACATAAACATTTTTCAAGGTTTCCATAATATATAGCCAGTAAGATGTGAGGAATGGTGGTAAGAGACATAAACATTTTTCAAGGTTTCCATAATATATAGCCAGTAAGATGTGAGGAATGGTGGTAAGAGACATAAACATTTTTCAAGGTTTCCATAATATATAGCCAGTAAGATGTGAGGAATGGTGGTAAGAGACATAAACATTTTTCAAGGTTTCCATAATATATAGCCAGTAAGATGTGAGGAATGGTGGTAAGAGACATAAACATTTTTCAAGGTTTCCATAATATATAGCCAGTAAGATGTGAGGAATGGTGGTAAGAGACATAAACATTTTTCAAGGTTTCCATAATATATAGCCAGTAAGATGTGAGGAATGGTGGTAAGAGACATAAACATTTTTCAAGGTTTCCATAATATATAGCCAGTAAGATGAGGAATGGTGGTAAGAGACATAAACATTTTTCAAGGTTTCCATAATATATAGCCAGTAAGATGTGAGGAATGGTGGTAAGAGACATAAACATTTTTCAAGGTTTCCATAATATATAGCCAGTAAGATGAGGAATGGTGGTAAGAGACATAAAACTTTTTCAAGGTTTCCATAAAATATATAGCCAGTAAGATGTGAGGAATGGTGGTAAGAGACATAAACATTTTTCAAGGTTTCCATAATATATAGCCAGTAAGATGAGGAATGGTGGTAAGAGACATAAACATTTTTCAAGGTTTCCATAATATATAGCCAGTAAGATGTGAGGAATGGTGGTAAGAGACATAAACATTTTTCAAGGTTTCCATAATATATAGCCAGTAAGATGAGGAATGGTGGTAAGAGACATAAACATTTTTCAAGGTTTCCATAATATATAGCCAGTAAGATGTGAGGAATGGTGGTAAGAGACATAAACATTTTTCAAGGTTTCCATAATATATAGCCAGTAAGATGAGGAATGGTGGTAAGAGACATAAACATTTTTCAAGGTTTCCATAATATATAGCCAGTAAGATGAGGAATGGTGGTAAGAGACATAAACATTTTTCAAGGTTTCCATAATATCTAAGTATTGTACACACTCCTGAGTGGTCTATACTGTAAAATGTTTTTCCGATCAGTTGATAAATAGAAGTGTCCACCAATAATTTGGCTGCGCTATAATGATTTAAAGTCCTGCTATCTGGTCTATGCATGATCTTGCTTGTTTCTCCATGAGTTTTCCATCTAAAACTGATATTATATGTTCTAGCATCAATATACTTAGATTATTTCCAGCCACAGCCAGAAGTGTTACACCTTGTCAGTTGCTGTCATGCTATCCTTCTTGAGTGGTTTAATTATGTGTCATTCCTTCCACATTGTGAGGACAACCTCTTGTTCCCAGATTGCTTGAAGATCTGATTTAACTCCTCTTCAGTGGATGAAATACTAGCTTTCATGGATTCTGGGAGGATTCCATTCAGTCCTGAGGCCTTTCTATTTTGCAGCAGTGATCCCAACTTTAATTGGCAGTATTATGCTTGCATTTAGAGGTTTCATGGTTAGTCTGTCACATAAGCTTTCCTGTTAGAAATTTATTGAAAATATCCCACCAGTTTCCTTCTTCAGAGATGCAATCAATACCCTTTAGCTCCCCGAGGAGCATAGGCCTTCAACAAACACATGCTAAGTCCTCCTGTCCCGTGCTATCTGCTCAAGTTCTTTCCATGTTTTCCTCATCATTTTCACCTCTGTATCCAGTTCTCTTCTCCATGTATTTTTTGGTCTACCTCTGCTTCTCTTTCTCTGTGGATTCCAGAACAAGGACTGCCTTGCAATGCTATCAACAGGCTTCCTCAATGTGTGTCCAACCCATCGCCAGCATCCTCCTCTCAACTCCTGCTTCACCAGCACCCGTCCAGCTCCCATCATTAGCTCCACATCTGCGACCTTGTCACACTACTACTGTCCTTCCACTCCATGCAAGCACCCATTTATAAGTCTGTAGCTTCTCGGCTGCTGTTTCTGCCGCTCTCCATGTCCCAAAGTCATACAAAAGGACTGACCCGACACTTGAGCCAAAGATTCCCATTTTTGCGTTGGACTTGATTTCTCCCGTTCTCCATATGCCTCCCAATGCAATGAAAGCTCCCCTTGCCCCTTGTATTCCTATTTTGATATCACCGTCTGTCCCTCCAACCCTGTCCATACTACTGCCAAGATATGTGTATGACTCCACATCTTCCAGTGGCGTTTCCTCAAGTTCAACTATGCCATCACCTCCTGCATCTATTCTCATAATCCCTGTCCCTTCCCCGTGCACCTTCAGGCCCATCTGTCGTGACCTCTCATTGAGAATTTTCACCCCCCCCCCCCCCCCCTGCATCTGACCATGGCCATGGGACAGAAGAGCCAAGCCATCTGCAAAATCCAGATCATCAAGCTGTGCAGTCAGACTCCACCGGATTCCAATCCCGCCGTGTGACGTCGATGCTCTCATTACCCAATCTATTGCCAGGAAGAAAAGAAATGGAGACAAGAGGCATCCCTGTCTCACTCCCATTCTAATCCTAAATGGTTCTGTAAGTTGTCCTTCATGAAGAATTCTGCATGTTATGCCTTCATAGGTCTTCTTTATTAAGTTAATGATCTTCATGGGAACTCCATAATGCCTCATCAACTTCCAAAGAGATTCTCTGTCTACACTGTCAAATGCCTTTTCATAGTCCACGAATCCGATGTAAAGTGGTGAGTTCCATTCCAGGCTTTGTTCAACTATTATTCTCAATGTGGCTATCTAGTCTGTACAGGATCTGTTGTGTCGAAAACCTGCTTATTCATCTCTCAGTTGCTTGTCTATGGACTCTTTTAATCTCTCAAGGATGATTCTGTTTAATACTTTTCTTGGCACTGATAGTAACATGATTCCTCTATAATTTGTGCACTCTTGTAAATTTCCCTTCTTAGGCAATTTGACCAGATAACCTTCCTTCCATTCTGCTGGTATTTCCTCTCTCTCCCAGACTCTGCCAAGTAGTTTGTATAATATCTCTGTAGAGGTATCAATATCTGTTTTGATGGCCTCTGCTGGAATGCCATCTGGACCAGCTGCTTTTCCATCTTTCAGAAGCTTTATAACTTTCTTTATTTCTTCTCTACTTGGTCGTTCACAGCTGATTAGTAGCTCCTCTTCTGCTGGCTGTATGTCTGGGGGATTAGTTGGAGCTAGTCTATTGAAAAGTTCCTCAAAATGTTCTGTCCATCTCGTCATTTGTTCTTGTATATTATTAACACATTAACTACCGCAAGCCGCTGTCAGCGGCTCACAAAATCATCACATTTGGACCGCAAGCCGCTCAGAGCGCCAATCTAGTTTTAGTAATAAAACGAATGAAAAATGTACTGAAACACTCTCTGATCTGGTTTGAGATTTTAAGTTGCTACCGGAAAACAAATCCCCAAAGCATGGTTGTTGTAGAACACTGGAAAATTGATATTATGTTCATATTTTTCAGCGTTTTTGGTTAGTTACCAAATCGTGTAAAACTGTTTACCATGGCAACTAGTGATAGGACTACAAAAAATGCGTGTACATCTCGTCTAACGGCTGAATAGGATAGAAACGTGTTTCAACAATTGACTGATAGATCTAGCGACGAGGACAAGAGTGAAAACGGTGTGCACTTTGGTTGAAGTTGTGATTTTGATAGAGATGGAGCGCAAGCAGTTATAATTGTGAAAATATTGCAAGTCCTCGGCCATCGGAGAGCCGTTAAATAGCAACTACCTTTATTAGATTTACAACCGGTATTTACTGTAATAGTACATTCATTTATCTTTAAAATGACGTGTAATTCATAAAAATCTGTAAACAATTACGAAAACTACAGCTTACTTTGTGCAAACACCTACAGGATGAAAATGGGAAAAAAATTTAATTCGGCCACAGTGTGTTTTTCAATTCGGTAGTTAATGTGTTAAGCAATTTTCCATTCTTATCTTTTATGAGGCCATTTGCTTGCTTATATTTCCCTGTTAGCTTCTTTGTGTTGTTGTACAGGTCCCTCATATTTCCTTTGGCTGCAGCTTCCTCTGCTTCCCTTGCCAACTCTTCAATATACTTCCTCTTGTCTCTTTGATGTTTCTTCTTACTTCTTTGTTTGCTTCTATGTACACTTCATGAGCCTTGGCTTTGGAGCTTCTGGTTTTGCTTCTGTTTAAATCAGCTTTCTTGTTGTTCCTGTCTTCTATCGTGCTAATGGTTTCTGTTGTTATCCATGCTTTGTGCTGACGTTCTCTTTTTCTCAGTACTTCTTCACATGTCTCGTTCCATATATTTTTTACTTGTTGCCAGTGGTTTTCCGTATCTGCTTTATCTTCCAGCTGTTGGAGTACTTGGTATTTGTTGGATACTGTAATTGAAAATGTTTCTCTTACTTCCTGATTTCTTAGATATCCCATATTATACTGTTGTCTATAGCTACATACTGTTGTAAATTTCTTGAGTTTAAATTTTGTTTTAGCCAACAGAAGATGGTGTCTGATACCACATTTGCTCCTCTACATACTTTTACATCATGCAATGATGACCTAAACTTCTTACTTATACATATGTGATCAATCTGATTCTCAGTTCTGTTGTCTGGTGATATCCATGTTGCTTTATGTATTCTTTTATTTGGAAATATGCTTCCTCCTATAGCTAGTCGATTTGAAGCACAGAAGTTAGCTAATAATTCCCCATGCTCGTTCATCATACCTAATCCATGCTTTCCCATGATTTCTTCAAAGCTCGCGTTTAGGTCCCCCATCAAAATTGTGATGTCCTTTCTTTTCTTTTTGTCCAAGACATTTTCTAGTCTGGTGTAAAAGTCTTCTTTCTCAGATTCTTCTTTATCATTTGTTGGTGCATAACACTGGATGATGTTTATATTTACTTTCTTTTTGGCTGATTTAAACCTTGCTGTTATTATTCGGGGTCCCATTGCCTTCTGTGCTTCCCTAGACAGCATTAGAGCCACCCCTTCTCTGTGGTGGGCTCTTTCCTCCTCATGTTCTGAGGACAACACCATTTCTCCTGTGATCAATCTCATACCTGTCAACCTCCTGAGACAAAAATCTGTACGCCAGACCCAAAAAATCCTTACAAACACCTAAAAATCCTTTACGCAAAAAATATATTAATAAATTATACACAATACAGTTTTAAAACGAGAAATGACATATATAAATCTATTAGCATTTGAATTAGTGTGGTATAAAACATGCTAATAGTCTGATGCTGTTCTTTACATATAAAAAACTTAGTGATCGTGAGGTACTATTCTTTCGATGCAGTGTTTTGTATTATAATCAACACATGCACTTTTAGCACTTTGCAGAATTGCATTTGTGGGCTTAAAGTCTGCACAGCATATATCAATGTTAATCTTACACTGTAAAAAAGAAGTGATTGTGTCTGCATTCATGGACCTCCTGCAGTCTGTGTGGACTTTTTTATTGAAAAATAAAGCAGCGACGTTTACGCAAACAAACTTTTTTTCTAGTTATGTTGGGCCGACACAGAATATTATGACATTAATTTATTGGAAATATTTAAATGATCAAAATATAACTGGAAAGATTAAGAGAACGACAAAAAAAACAAAAAAAACATACAACAAAGCAAAGCAAACAGCTAACAGCAAAAAAAAAAAAAAAATTAACAAATTATGAACAGAATATCAAATCTAGGAAGAAAAACGTAGCACCAAAAATTTACAAAATTATTTAAGAGTTGGTAGCCTAGACCAGTGATAATAGATTGCCACTTTATTTTTTTAAAAAGCAGCAAATCTCGACCGTTGAAATAAAGCAAATAAACTTTATTTTTCTACTTTTGTAGGGCCTACACAAAATTTTATGATATTAATTTATTGGAAATATTGAAATGTCAAAATATAACTGGAAAGATTAAGAGAACGACAAAAATAAAATACAACGAAGCAAAGCAAAGCAACAGCAAAAAATAAAAAAATTAACTAAATTGTGATTAGAGTATTAATCTAGGAAGAAAAAATGTACTACCAAAAATTTACAAAATTATTATTTAAAAATTGATAGCCTAGACCAGTGATAAGAGATCGCCGCTTTATGAAAAATAAAGCAGTGAATCTCGATCGCCGGAATAAAATAGGCCTACTCAACGCAAACAAACTTTTTTTTTTTTAGTTATGCAGGGCCTACACAGAATATTATGACAATAATTTATCGGAAATATATTGAAGGGCAAGATATAACTGGAAAGATTAAGACAGCGATTAAATTGCAACAAAGCAAAACAACAGCAATATTTAACCAAGTTATAGGTACTTAGCTTTCTTTAAACAAATTGGTGTCGAAGTGTCTTGGCAAGCATGGCTGATAACAGGTAACTTTAAAAATACGTCATGTCACGCTGAAAGCCGAAAGTGTTTGAGGCCGAATTCAAAGTTTTTGCCGAATTGTTGGGTATAAAAGGATTTGATTGGTTGCTGCGAGAGACTTCAGTTTAAAAACAGACGCCGAGATTCCCAGAATAAAAAAATTGGTTTAAAAAAAACCTGGGCTAGAAAATATTTTCTGATTAAAAATTTTTAAAAACTTGGGTTGGAAAATATTTTTAGAATTTAAAAAAAAAAAAAATTTCGATTTTTTTTTTTTTTTTTGGGAGGAGGAAAAATCTGTACAACGAGTCTGTATGGCCGTACACTGCTAAAAGTATCAAAAATACATACATTGTACGAAAAATTCGTACAGGTTGACAGGTATGCAATCTCCTCCTGTCGATGTCCTTCCACCATGTCTTGCAGAAACCCCAGATATCAATCCTATAATTCTATTTCTGCTACTACATGTGCAGTTTTCCCTATAGAGTGCAAATATTCCAGGTGCCAATCCTGGAGATTTTCCTAGATGAAAAAAGGTTGGTCGGCAAACCAGACTCCTTTTGGCTTTCTCTGGGTTGCTTCATGCACCTCCTTTCCAAAGGACCTTCTTCGGTCTTGGCCTTCACAGATGCAGTCAGTAAATGCAACGCTGAAGAGCTAAAATAATGCAGACCTGGATGACCAAAAAGTGGTGCTCTACAAATTATGTCAACAATTCAAAGGAGTTGTGATCCAGTAGATCCCATCTTATTGCAACATCTTCATCAATGAAGAGGCTGACAGATTAGCAAAGGAAGGTAGAAAGCTATCTCAGCCTGATACAAGCATAACTTTTGAAGAGGTAAAGAGTTTTATCACAATCAGATACTAGAACAAATGGGATGAACAGCATTCAGGCCACACACAAAATTATGCTTAATACTAGCTCAGCAGAAGAGAACAAGTGGTAATCTTCAGACATCGCACAGATCACAACAGATTGGAATACCATTTATTCAACAAGCTAAAGATAAGAACTACCAGTGAGTGTAACAGTGGCATAGATAAAATGACTGCTGAACATCTGCTTCAAAGATGTCCAACATATGAGCAACAGAGAAAGAACATGTGGCCCTCACCAGTAACCATTCCTGGAAAAAACTCTATGGAGATGCAAATGGCCTCAAGCTGACCACTGCTTTCTTTGAAAATATTCAAGTAGACGTCTGAGAGTGTACGAAGAAGAAGAAGGCCTCTTGTTTCTCTTTGCTGCTTGTGTTTTGTCTTCTCTGGACTTTTACTGAATTATTGTGGTTATGCCCCTTCTTTGACAGGAATGTCAGATACTGTTCAAGACACCTTTTTTCAGCCTTTTTTGCTTCCCTTGTCAGGGTTTTTAATATGGTTTCTTGTAATCTATGACTGAGATGCTATTAAATGCTTTCTTGTTCATCTCCACTGTAATGTTCATCTCCACTGTAATGGGCAGCTTCACGTTTTCAACATTGTTGGTGACTTTCTCGTTAATATTTTTTTTTTCTTTCTTTCACAAAGTTGTGTGTTCTCTGTGAGCCATTCTGTGTATTCCTTATTCCTTTTGCCAAGAACATTTTTGCCTGTGTTTCAGTGTTTCCATGGATGTTGCACCAATGATTACTGATGGTAGCTTTTATGATGTATTCAGTGATTGTTAAATCTGATTATCAAATGCTGTGTTTGAACGTATCCGTAGTGTCTTTCTTTGAAAGGTTTTTCCTTTTATACTTACAAATTGTTCTTTCTGCTGGATCTCTGAAAGCACTCAATTTTATTTCAAGATTCCCTAGGAGAATGTGATGATCTGATCCTCTGCCCACTCCTTTTTTTTTTTTTTTTTTAAACGCTCAAATCCCAGAGGAAAGTGTCTACATTTCCTGCCTTTGGTGAAGCAATCCATTTTGATTTTCTTTAACCTATCTGATGAACTCCTTGTGGCTGTATGCATATTCAAGTTTTGAGAAGATGATTTTATTGATGATCAATTAATGAAATAGCAGAAGCTGATAGACTGTTTGCTTTTCCCTTCTGATTCTTTTCCATGATTCCTAGCTGCTCTAACTGTTGCTGTATCTTTGCATTTATAACTTCCATTAATATCTTAATTGTTCTGATGCTTGTCATTTCTCATTAGAAGTTATCACAAAAGTTTTGTTAAGGGGGTATCATCTGCATTATCTATGGGTGCATAACACTGAACAAGGGATTCCTCTTGGAATGTTTTAGTTCTTGGTGATATAGGCTTTCATTATCTAGGCCTTCTTTGCTTCTCATGATATTATACAGGCAATTCATTGAGTGTGCATGTCCACACTTCATATCTGGAATAGATCATATCCAGCATTCTGTACTTCCTTTGCCAATATGGCGACTTAATTTTTGACGGTAGCGATTTTCTACATGTTTTTTCAGAAACCAGTCAAACAGAGAGACCACACTGCTGCCTTGAGGTAGGCTGGAGATGGTCAAAGGGTAAGGAAGGCAACCTGACATAAATGCCTGTTGAAATCAGATGCACTGGGCCACAGGCCTAACGAAACAGTGCATGATGATGACGTGATTAAAAAGTAAGCAAAATGTCGATAACCCTGTAGAGTTCCACTGGGCTACACAGAGGCAAACGGCAAGAAATACTGCAAAGTTGTCCAAAATATGCGAAACAGAGAAAGCGCATATGGCCGACACCAGTACCATGCGTGGAAAAGCTCTATGGAGATAAAAATAGCCTCAAACTGATTACTGCTTTCTTTGAAAACATTCAAGTAGACGTCTGAGAGTGTACAAAGAAGAAGAAGAATCTCCAGTATTCAAAACTTTACCCATGGTCAATAAGAAGCAAAAGAGAAATGAATTCAAATGTAAACAAAATTTTAATTGCTAAGTATGAAATGACCATGTATCAGAAAATTGGAAATAGATAGTTACAAAGATATAAAAACAATAGCTCAAACAAGCAAACTTCAATGGTCTAGCCATAGTCAAGATCAAATTGACTGTCCCATACTGTATTTAAAGGGACAAGCCCAGAAACAAGAAAAAGGTGTAGGCCAAAGACATAATCAAGCAAACAATATTCAGAAATAGACAGGGGAGACCACTGCATAAATACTGGCAGAAAACATACAAATATTGCATTCAACAGAAAATGGTGTCCCAACGATCACCTAGATGGTGCGATGAAATAAGGAAATATCCAGCACGCAGTTTTGAATTCATGTAAATAGAGAACTTGCTGTATTTCTTTCTTTGATTTTAAAAATATTTTATTTTAAATTGTTAACAAAATGAAATGCACCCATCAGGGATTTGACATTTCCACTGGTGACCAATCCACTTGTCAAATTGGATACCAAAATACAGTGACTCCAATTTCATTGCCTATATCAATACCTTTTTTTTTCAGATTTCATACCGACATCTTTGCTGGTTATACTGTGTCTATATGGTTACTCCCTTCTTTTTTGCTCACTATGCAGAACTGCAAAATCACATATAGCACTAATTGCTGACCCAAGCACACAGATTTCTCTAAATGATAAACTCTGCAGACCATCACTTTACTGTCCTGACTGTCTGGGCATGGCTCCTGGTGTGTTACCCCAGTTGTAGTATGTGTACAGAGGTGCATATTCCATGTTCCCTCTTGTGTATTTACTGTCCTCTCTGTCACGAATGTTAACTCGACCAGTGATACATTCACTGTAACTGGGACAAGCTGGGAAGCAAAAAAATTGAAAACACCACATTAATCTATAAGTTAAACGAATAGAAATATATTTTATCACCAGAAAATTAATTTCACGTTTCAATAAAACAGGACTATAAAGATTGTAGTGTTTTTCATGCATAGATGGTTCTAAATGAAAATATATGCAGCATGAAGATGATTTACACTTAATAATAACTTTACTTAGGTACACAGATGACACAGTTATTCTTTCAAACAGTGACAAGGGACTAGAACAGTTAATCCTGTCTGTCAAAAGACACAGTGAGGATCAGAACCTTTTTTTGAACACAAAAAAAAAAAAAAACAAAGATAATGTCCACAGACAAAACAAGATGCCAACCAAAAATTACCATCAATGATGAGGAAATTGAAAATGTCACAAATTTTGAATATCTTGGCTCCATAATTAACAACAATGGAGATTGCTCAAAAGAGGTCAGAAGGAGACTGGCCATAGCAATGCAGAGGTTAAATAAAATGAAGAACCTATGGCATAACACCAGCAAATTAATAAAAGTAAAACTTCTGAGAATGTGCATCTTTCTGGTAGCAACATATGGATGTGAATCATGGACCATTACTCAAACATTAAAGAAAAAAATCGAATCTTTCGAAGCAAAGTGTTACAGAAAAATTCTCAGAATATCTTGGACCAAGAAGAAGAAAAATATAGACATCCTACACGACCTGAACATTGAGGACAACTGGCTCATAAACAATATCATGTCCTGGAAATTGAAATATTTTGGCCACATTAAACGTCATAGTGGCTTAGAGAGAGCAGTGATGGAGGGTATGGTACCTGGAAGGCGAGGCAGGGGCCGACCAAGACGACGGTGGACACAGGACATTGAAGACACCTTGAACATGACAATGGAGGAGGCAGGAGGGCTGGCTAGAAATCGAGAGTCTTTCAGGCGGGCTGTGATGAGAGCGACGTTCTGCAAAGGACATGCTACATGATGAATAACTTTACTATACTTTGTCATTCCTCTTCTATCTTGTGGCTTAGAGGTTTACCAGAGTGAGTACCATGCTATTCTATCGGCTGTCTTTCTTTTGGCTTGGTTCACATTCAGTTGTCAGTCCTTTAGAGATTGTCTGTTGTCATCCCAGCGAACACCAATAATAATGAAGACATATTTTTGCACTTCTACAGGTGCAGTAATACAAAAATATTGTAGAGAAAAATGCAAAGCTACTGATATCCTACGTTTCGTAAACATACTTCTAAACATGGCCGGATTATCCACTAGGCTAAGAAGGCTGAAGCCTAGGGGCCTGGACTCTTGGGGGCCCGTAAGTAAGTTTAAAAAATGCATAGATTTATGTACAAAATAAAAAAGTGTTGGCATTGATGTGCATAGAATCTTCTATTCTTAGAAAAACTGATTTCTCGCCAGTTATTGAAGAAATGGTTGAAAGAAAACAAGAAAACATTTTCAATAAAATGTGATTAGTGTGCTTACTTTAATAATAATAAAAATAATACTAATAAACATTAATAAAAATAATTACTAATAAAAGAGGTAAGCAATGCTAACAAACTAATATACTAGTCTATTAATACTAGTTTATACCCTCACATGCTAAGAAGTTTTAAAGAAAAAATTAAAATTATTAAACACCAAAAGATTGAAACATGAAACACCAAAAAAGCCTACAGGCCCTTTTTGGTTTGATCTGGCCCTGCTTCTAACCCACCCAAAATGTGCTCAGAAATATAACACGAATGTTAGCATCCCAAAAAGGATGGTGGGTGTGTGCATGCATGTGTGTGTATATGTGTATATATGATTGTGTGGGGTGTGTGCACGTGAAATACAATGGCACAAATTTGAAATGTCATAGATTTAAATGCCCAGGGCACCCTATTAACATCAGATGGAAGATACAGCTCAGAAATAATGACTACAATAGTTCAAACAAAAAAATAAAATAAAAAGCTTCTTGAACAACTGGAAGCAGGAAAGAGTCCTTCAGTGGTACATAGAGGTGGTCCTGTCATGATGAAGTGAATCATGGCATTCTATCAGTGAACAAGAAAAGACAAGAAACAATAGTGATATGGTTTTACTGAAAAATATTAATACAATGGACAACTGATACGGATGTGTAAGGGATGGATCCCATTACACGCCCATTGAGGCATATTGGGAATATGGTGTTAGGCCCATATTTTCTTGACCACCCACACACTAGGGGTGATGTGGTCAGCATCACACCGGTGATACAGATGTGTAAAAGAAACAAATTACTGAAAGAAAGAGTCCACATTTGTGGAAGGATGTTATGAAAAACAAAACATTAGAATGCATTGATACAACAGGTAAAATTGCTGAAAAACAGGAGATATCAGATGATTTAAAAAACGAAGATACTGAATCTTTTAACATCATGGCATGGAAAAAAGACCCCCATATGTTACTTGGCTCATGCCCCTATAAGTTACTTGGCTCATGAAAAGAAGACACAGGAAATGGATAGGACATACATAGAGGAAACCTGTTGACAGCATTACAAGGCAGTCCTTGTTCTGGAATACCCCAGGGTAAGAGAGGTAGAGGAATATCAAAGAACACATTTAGGAGAGAGCTAGAGACAGACATGAAGAAGACATGTCAAGATCTTGAGCTGATAGCACAGGACAGGAAGACTTGGCATACGTTTGTTGAAGGCCTACACTCATTGGGGTGGTGAAAGGTGATGATGATAATGGTGATGATAATAGTGATGATGATAAAGGTGATGATGATAAAGGTGATGATGATATTGGTGATGATAATGGTGATGATGATAATGGTGATGATGATAATGGTGATGTTGATAATGGTGATGATGATAAAGGTGATGATGATAATGGTGATGTTGATAATGGTGAGGATGATAAAGGTGATAATGGTGATGATGGGGAAAAAAAAGAGTCAGAATTTATGCACTAGGAACAGGAAAGTGTAGACAAACATCACTTCCTGCACTAATGAGTGCAGCACTTGAACAACAAGAAAATGTCCTCATGTGACAAAGAATGGTAAAAAATTAACTTAATACTTACGCATATTTGGCAGATCACTTTGTGGAACAGGTGGGTAAGTGACATCTGAAGAGTTGCTGGCTTCTGCAGTAGTATATGGAGGAGGCAAAGGAGGATTCTGCTGTACTACTGATGCCAATGGGATAGAGCCTATAATAATCCCCAGGGGAACTTTAAGGTCAACAGCTGCTCCTGACGGATCTACATTCAGCTGTTGAAATAATCAAGTAAATGTATTAAAACTGTTGGCTTTGGTTAAATGAAGAGTCCATCCCAGCTAATAAATCAAATGCTTTTGTGAAGCTGATGAAAACATTTGTACACATTTTTCCAAACTCACTGTAATAACTAAGATTTTGTTTCTACTTTCATTAAGACTTTGTAGCTACCACTGTCCAACTCTCTGCAAAGTAGGATTAGTAACTAGTCTTTTCAGAAAATGGTTTAACTGAAGAAAAGATGTCTTAACTCATACATTCATATTATGCATTTACAAAATTATTTCATAAAGTATTGCTATTTTCTGAACAGAATGTTAAAGTGTATTTTACTTACTTGTAAGATGTATTGTACATCAATTATTTGACAGCCAGATAGAAATGATGGGGGCAAGGGAGGAATTATAAGCTGTTCTCCATTCCATACGTCCCCTGTGTGAGCTGCAATTGCTGGCCTGGTAGTACGTGCCACATCAATAACTAATGATCGCGACCTGGCTCTAGTATGGAACGTTACTACCTAGATTTTATAATATAAAGAATTGCAATGAAAGTAGTATTCTGTTCACAAAAACAAAACAGGCATTTAACAAACACATGCCAAGTCTTCCTATCATGTGCCATCAGCTCAAGTTCCTTTCATGTCTTTCTCATTATTTATACTTCTGTCTTCAGTTCTCTTGTCCATGTGTTTTTGGTCTACCTCTGCCTTTCTTACCCTGGTGATTCCAGAACAAGTACTACCTTGTAAAGCTATTTACAGGTTTCCTCAGTGTGTGTCATATCCACTGTCAGCATCACATTCTCATCTCTTGTTTCACTGGCACTTATCTGGTTCTTGTCATCAGTTCCACATTACTGACTTTGTCATACCATTTCAATCCTTCTACTCTTTGCTAGTAAAGGAATTTTGGGCAATATCCTTCTATTCTTTGCAAGTAAAGGGATTTTGAGCAAAGCAGCTCGAACCATATTAGTTAAATTGAGTGGCAGACCAGTTGATATCAATTTAATACAAATATATGCCCAGTGGCAGACAGTAGAGAAGAAGAAATTAACACATTTTACTGTGAACTTGAGATGACAATGACTCAGCGTAAATCTCATGAGACAACTGTTATACTTGGAGACTTCAATGCAAAAGTTGGAAATGAAAAAACTGATGATGTGACTGGTGGTTATGGCCTGAGAGAAAGAAATGAGAGAGGTGACAGACTAATAAAGTGGGCAAGAACGCATGGTATGACAGTAGGAACCACCTGGTTTAAACAGCATCCTAGATGCCTTTGGAAGTGAAAAAGTCCAGGAAACAATATTAATAATCAGACTGACTACATACTAATATGCAGGAGGATTAGAAACAGTTTGAAATCTGTGAAAACTAGGCCTGGAGCAGACTGCAACAGCGACCATGTACCAGTAATAGGAAAAATTAGAATTAAATTGAAGAAAATAAAGCGAGCTTAAAAAAATATCAAGTTAGACTTAGTCTTACTTAAATCAGATAAGAAATTGAGTGAAAGATACAACATTACAATACAGAATAGGCACAATGCAATAGAAAAAATACAGAGTATAGATTAACAGTGGGAAATGCTTAAGGAATCAACACATCAAAAGAAATTGTACCAGAAGTAAAGAGGACTGCAAAGGAGAAATGGATGACAGAAAACTTTTTAAAACTAATGGATGCAAGAAGGAAGAAGAAGCAAGACAAAGAAGAATATGACAGACTAAATAAGGAAATAGCAAACAAATTTAAAACAGAAAAAGAAGCATGGCTAAACCAGCAGTGCAGAGAGCTTAAAGTGCAGCACAGAAAAGACACAAAATCGATGTACAAGCAAATAAATGAGTTAACAAGCAAAAGGACACAAACAGCTGCTGGTTTTTGAAAAAAAAAGTAGGAACATTGTTAACGGATCATGAGAACATCTTAGAAAGGTAGACAGAATACATCAAGGAGCTGTATGATGATGATGAAAGACCAGATTTGGATGACTATGACAGCTGTGAAGGACCACCAATACTTGTGGCAGAGGTAGAGGATGCCATCGCTGCATGACGAAAAGCAAAGTGCCTGGACCAGATAATATAACAGTAGGGAAATGGAAGCTTTGGGAAAATCTGGAGTAGAAGTGATAACAAAACTCTTAAATGACATCTACAACAGTGGTTAAATACCAGATGATCTGCTTAAATCCTTATTCATAGCTTTGCCAAAGAAATCTGGAGCCATGGAATGTGAAGAGCATCGCACCATTAGTCTTATGAGTCATGTGACCAAAGTATTATTATGAATTATCATGAGAAAATAAATTTAAACCAGAAATCAGTGATTAACAGTGTGGATTTGTAGCAGGTAATGGCACAAACAATGCTACATATATTATAAGAACATTAAAAGAAAGAGCCACAGAAGGAAAAACAAGTTTCTTTTAGCCCGAACAGCCGAAAGTGAGTCTGTTAATATTGTAAATTTATGAGGAGAGTTGTTAGAGAAGATTTCCAGAGCTTTCAGAATTGCAATTATCTCTGCTGTGAAAACAGATGTATTATCTGTTACACTATATCCTTTCACCATTTACTACATGTGAACATAAAGTCCTATCCCCAATTTGTTATCATCTCCCTCAGATCCATCTGTGTACACTGTAAAACTGTCTTTTGATATTTATTGAATATACTAGCAATAACACTTCACTAATGACGGAAGTAAATCAAAAATATATTTAAAAACTACTTTTTAATTCAATATAAAAGTTCTTTGATGACAACATTTTTTGTGAAAGTGCGTGGATTTGTTTCAAAGAATGTTCCCTGATAAAAAGTGTTTTTAATAAAAACTTTCAAGTTTTCATGATTTGTTCCTCAGGTGAGGGCGACATAGAGCTGGCCGTGTCCGAAAGCAGGTTCAGGAAGGAAAACTCCTTCGTGATCAAAAGATTATCCTTGTGCCTTATTGACCGTCATTGCAAATGCTAAAATCCCTTGGAATTGACGACGTCGCATCCTAAATGGCAAACTGCGCTCGCTCGGTTCTAAGTCAATGTGAGGAATTAAGACTCGTTCTCCCTTATTACTGCCAGTGCTAATTTCTGCATCAATGGAATTCCGATGCAAGACTTTTATGACCAAACGCTTGCCATTCAATAGTCTGTTTTTTGCATTTAGATTTTGCAATAGCATGATAAATGCAGCAACCTTTAATTTTAGCAAATGCGGTGGCCTTCCTGGTGGGCACTGCTCATTAAGGAACTCGGTTGGGAAATCAACTTGCCGTATTGCTGCTTCTTCTAGAGTCTCGCTTGCTTGTTGTGATTGACGCAATCGTGTCTTCCTCTTAGCATCTGCAGCTCATTTTGCAGCCATCTTATCATTTTGATCCATAATAATAAGTCTGCAATACTTTAAATTAAAATTTTGCCTTGAAGAAACAATCAAAAACTCTCATTTTAAGGTTAGTTTTAACAAAATGAAACCTGCTGCAGGCAATTTGGTAGCAGATCGCTTTGTGTGGATTTTTAACAATGGTATAAGCGTCGTACGGTTCAGAAAGCAATGGCAAACTAATGAACGTAAAAATTGCCTAGAAAAATCACAAACAGCCAATAAAAGCTGGGGTTGATTGCCACGTCCTGTAAAGGATAAGCAATTAACTTTTAACAAAATGATGAGTTAAATCCGTTTCCGGAATGAAACTGAGTTCTACAATCAAAAACTTACATTTTATTCATATATCACTGTCACTCACTTTGTGTTGCAGAATTCACCGACTTTTCTTCGTTGAGTGTTACTATTTTCGGGAGAATGAATATAAGGGAAACAATACAATTAATGTCTAACTTTCAACCACAGTTGCATCCCTTACATGTGACCGATATACAAACGGCAAGAATTATGGATTTTGATGATAATGATTGATGATTTGATTTCCTTGCTATGTTTTTGATAGTAGCCATATCAGTTGTTTTATTAATTATGTTTGCCAGGTGGAAATCTGTATCTGGTTTCTTGAGCTCCCATGGTGGTACCACCGGCTTGTATATACTACTGTTATTAATTGATGCATTTAGGGTATCCAAGTGTACCCATTCCTCCATGCATTACCAACGTGTCAGGTATCTACTGGTATTCATGAACTTGTTCTGATTTGTTGTTAACCGATACCTAGTAAATGTTAGTCATGTAATTTCGTCTTAGCTCTTTTCTCTGAAGTTTCAAAGGGAGGACTCCTAAGGACACCTCCTGAGCACTCCTCGATCTTGATCTGATTGCACCTGCAATTGTAATACTGCTTGGTGCTGAATTCTATGTAATTTAATCTTGTGACTATATGCTGCAGAGCCAAATACTATGCTTCCATTATCAATTTTGCCTCTAATGAAAGATTTATAGAACAAGATCATTGTCTAAGTGCTTGCACCCCACCCATGACCTTTCAAATATCTTAGCATGTTAGTTACTCCTCTACAAGTTTCTACCAGTCTATCTATGTGTTTGTTCCAGTTCAGGTGTTAGTCTAGTATCATTCCTAGGTATCGTTTGGTTTGGATTGTACTAATTTGTTGCCCCTGTAAGTTTATGTCAATTATCTTATTTTGTACAATCCTACCTTTACTGAAGATCATTCCTACTTTCTTATTTGCATTTAATTGAACTCCCCATTTATTCATCCATTTATATACTTTGTTTATTTGTCTTTGAAGATTATTATATAATATGGTTAGATTTTTCCCATATAGCAACATCATCTGTGAACTGTGTCAAATTATTTTTAATATCTTTAAATTCTTCATTCAAATCATTTACCATTATTGTAAAAATTTAAGGGGGTAAAACTGATCCCTGATGAATGCCATTCTGTTGTTCATAGTTCTGACCTGTCATTGTTAATTTGTACTGTGAAAAATCTATCTTGAAGAAAGTTCTCTAAGTATCTATAATTCCTATCTTTTTTTATTTTAAAGACAGCACCTTCTCTCCAGCATTCATCATAGGCCCAATCTATATCTAGGAATATTGCCATTGTTTTTTCTTTCTTTTGAAATCCTAATTTGATTTCATGTTCCATTTTGATTATCTAATCCATAGTGCATTTATCCCTTCTAAATCCTGATTGAGTTTGGCTGTATATTTTATTATTTTCCAAATAAAACTTTAATCTGTTATTTACTATGGTTTCTAATATTTTATCTAGATGGGACGTTAAGGAAATTGTCTGTATGAGCTAGCATTATGTTCATTTTTTTCTGGTTTTAGTATTGGAATAACTACTACTACTTTCCATGTCTTGGGAATTTGCCTCAAATTTACTTCCTTTTTATTTGCATAATATAAAAATATCATTATCAACATTCACAATTACTTTGTGGTAGAAATATACTACTGGACAAAAGTTAAGGGCCACCATTCAGTTTAGGCAAGGTTTATATAATTGATTGGCAAACTGTAAAGACAAGTGAAAATGTCATTAAAACTGAGCTCAGAGAAATGTGTATACATTTCTGTGTGCACTCGGTTAATTTTTTTTAAATGTCCAAAAAACTGGGTCACTATAACCCGCACGTGAAATTGCCATTGTTGTTGCAAAAACACGTGGTTTTTGCAATACGGCCCACTAGTTCAAAAGGTGAAAAAGTGAGTTGAATTTGAATGCACGTGGAAAATGATCATCGGTAAAGAGTGTTCACCGTTGGTATGCAATAAATCAGTATGACAAGTGGTCGAAATGATCACTGCATTAGCCATGCCACCAAGGAGAAGTCTCAGCACTGTAGACTGTGGTCGAGCCATGGCATGGATTCAGGATGGTCAATCTGTTCGTCATGTTGCAAGACATTTAGCAGTGTCCCACTCTACCATTCAGAGACTTCTTGAGAGATTTCAAGCTACCGGACATTTGGAAAATCGACCCTGCTCACGAAGAATATAAACCTTGTCTAAACTGAATGGCGGCCCTTAACTTTTGTCCAGTAGTATCTTCTTCTTCTTCATTCTTCTTCCTCGTTCGTCCTGAAAAGGACGTTGGTTGCGTTGTCTGTTTACGCCGGAGCTGTGATATCTGCACCTTTCGGTCGACACATCCAACTTCAGCACGGCAGTTTTTGGGACCGGGTTTGCCTTCCCTCTGCGATCCCTACTCTCTCAGCCAGACTGCAGCGATGCAGACTGTTTCCAGGACCACCACGTGGAGGTGGAGTAGGGTCTTAGTCAGCTCTGGTTCGCTGACTCTGATGCAAGCAGTCAAGCTATGGGTCGCTGACTGCATTCTCTATTGCTGCATCTTTGGGTCCCTGTCCAGTAGTATAGAAGCAACTATTTAAAAGAAACTTCCTGACGAATCAAAACTCACCATTTTGAGGTCTACAAAAGATTGCTTCATCTTTCTGCTTGAGCGATTATTTATTTCTGCATACAGTTTTATGGCTTCTCCTGGGACGTATCCTATTCTCTCAATGTTGAAAGATGCTTGGATTGGATCTGATTTACAGCACAGGCAGCACAAATTTTTTTGGTTTGATCCTTGGGCCCCTTGCTAAATGTAAATTATAGTTTAAAATAATACATTATAATTTTACTTATAACAAATAATTTATTCTAAAACTGTAGATAGATTCTTTAACATATTCCGTGATATTATGTAAAGTGAACCTGTTCACCAAACTAGTATACACAGTTAACTCAGTTGCAGCTTTTCCCCCCTAATAATTTGATTTGCACAGACACAGTGGTCACAGGACAAAACACTAAATAAATGAAATCAGAAAGAATATTGCCATCACATAACTGAAATTTAAAATTTAAGAAAATTGCCATCAGAAACTGAAATTTAAAGTTTATGTACGGTAACCAAGAATTACAATTTTTTTTAGCAGTAAGATAATGAACTTCAATTAAATAAATGATATAAAGCATTATCAAGCATTATTGTTCATTCATTTAATGAAATTAGCAATGGTGACCATAACTCAACAATTCCTACTGTCTTGCATGTCTTAAATCAGTAGTGTCTTCAATCTACTTCCATGCCATGAGTTCAGCAGTGTGTTGAGTTTTTTTTTTTTTGGGTTCACTTCTTCTGTTTGCATTGAATTTACATTGTTACTAGATTCTCTAATTTTCATTTTCTCATGATGTATGCAAAGAACTTGGACTGCATCTTGCTATGCTGATTAATTGATGATTTTTTTTTGTGTTTCTCAGAGAAGTTCCTCTTTTAATTTTCTGGCATTGTCTAAAGCATCTGTTGCTTCATTCTTAGGAATCATATTTCTGCTGCTTCCATTTTTTTTTTTTTTTTTCCTGTTTTTGCTCAATGACCTCAAATGCATAAAATACTATAGGACATGTGTAGCATCTTCAAGTAGTAATGTAGAACTGATGACAAGAACCAGACAAGTGCCAGTGGAACAAGAGATGAGAAGAAGACGATGACGATGGATAGGACACACATTGAGGAAACCTGTTGATAGCATTACAAGGCAGTCCTTGTTCTGGAATCCCCGGGGAAAGAGAGGTAGAGGTTGACCAAAAATACATGGAGAAGATAACTGGAGACAGAAGTGAAGATGATGACGAAAATGTAGAAAGAACTTGAGCTGGTGGCACATGAATAGAGGACTTGGCATGTGTTTGTTGAAGGTTTATGCTCCTTGGAGAACCTAAAGGGTATTGACTGATAGCATCTTTAGTCTTTTCTTCACTGACTATCAGGTTTTTATTGTTGGTAAGAATGCTCTTTATGCTTTGGAAAGCGGACTGATTTTGGATTTGGAATTCTCGCCTTGATTTCAGTTAAACATCTGTCATCTTATTTTCAGTACACTGTCATTTGTGACATCATCCAAGGAACTTTCCAAAACATCTTGTTTTCACTTTGTATTTTTTGTTCCAGTTGAGGCTTCACATGCATGCAAAAGCACAAAGACTGACAACGTCTGCATTAAAGTTATCTTGGTTATAAGAGTTATACAGTGCAGTCTGGATAAGCAGAACTTGCTTAAGTCGATTTTTGGTTAATTAGAAGCAGTTTTGCAGGTCCTGGCCAGAAGTCTTATTTGGTAGAAACTCCTGATAAGGAGAATTTAGGATAAGCTGAAGTATTTTAGATAGCCCAAGTGACTTACGCTTATCCAGACTGCATTATATTTGTGTTTTTTCAATCTGATTTGAGATCGGCAAGAATTTCCATTGCTTGTATTTTGACTTTGCTCCTTCATCATTATAGATGCAAGGCATCTATACTGTCCTTAGCTGAATCAGTTTTCTTGCCTTGATTTTCATTTCAATTTTCTAAAAGTTGTACCAAGACTGGTAACCTGAAAATTAACGCATAAAATGGAGCTGGATTAAGCACATACAATGCATTTTAAAAAAAAGACAGAAAAGAAATGTAATGGAATCCACAGTAAAATAGAAAAAAAAAGAACACCTGAGGCACGAGAAGACAAACCTTTAAAGCTGAATAAATAATAAGGACAGACAACATTAGAGATGCAGAAATCAATGATCATAAATACTACAGACATTTTTCTTCTTCTTCTTCTTCCGTCCTTAGCCAAAGACCGACCAAGCAGTCAAAGGCCATCACGCCTTGTGGCGTCTTAAGGGCAACAGCAGATTGATTTTCTCTGTTGCAGTTTCCCATCACGCCTAGTGGCGTCTTTAGGGCAACAACAAATAGATCCATCTGCCGTTGTTTCCGTAATCGGTGTGACAAGCCAACGGGTGATCAGCCCATTGGGCAAAACATTTTTCTATCTCAGCCTAATGTCTCCTGAAGCATGAAGAGAACTGATAAAGTTAAGGCACATACTATTGGACCACAAAAAAATAACAAGATAATATAGATAAATTCTTACTGAGCACATCTGTAGCTGATTTAGATCTAATAAGTTGATGACTGTGAATGGTCGCTTTGTGTTATGATTAAACTTCCAGGGCTTGTCAATGGTGCATTTAACAATATACCTCACAAAACCAATTCCACCCTCAAAAGAAGAGGGAATACCAGGTGGTAGTTGGAACTGAAATGCGAAAACATGTTGCCCCTGTCCTAGTTCTGTGGTACTGCTGCCTTCGCCTGGTAATAAAAAGTTATATATATACACACACACACGCACGCACGCACGCACGCACGCACGCACGCATGCACGCGCACACACACACACACACACACACATATATATATAATAATAATAATAATAATAAACTATTTATGTTAAACACTAGAATCATTAAAAAAATTAAACAACTTTTGAACTATTCAGTTTTTTAAAAATACAATGGTGTAAAGACTGTAGTAACCATGTAAAGACTGTAGTAACCGTGTAAAGACTGTAGTAACCGTGTGAATTCTTTCACATTTCATTAGGAATAAGACTGATATTTAAAATAATAATTATTATGATTTCTTGATGATGTATGGCAACTTTCATTTTATTTATTTTTTACAGATCTGAGTTAATTTCAAAGTTGCTTGTTCCTTCCTCAGTGTATGTAATTTTAAAGTAGTTGTTATATCTATTTTGATTCTGAAGTGAAACTACTGAGCAGGGTCCCATACTGACTGTGGAACAACTGTAGTGAGGTATAGAATATTAGTTAGGACAGTAAATTCATATACAATCATTTATTAATTGATAAACCATTTACTTTTTTCTTTCCACATATGCTTTAAAGAAATATTTTTGTCCCCTGCTGATGTCAGCATAAATCTGACTTTCTGGCAAGTAGGTTTATTATCTAGCCCCTTTCATGTTCTGGTGAAAATTCTGAGATATTGTGTTTCTATGGTGCATTGTTTAAAAAAAAAAAAAAATTCCTTGGTAGCCTATATGAACATCACTAGAGTTCATGAAAAGGTAAAAAAATTGCTAAATTACTGTACACTGACACCTTCAGGGAATCTGAATACACAATTAAATTTGAAACAATGTCTTTTAGGAACCTAAGAAACACTGAATCATTCAACACACATTTTTAGCAAAATAATTGAAATACTTACAACTGCCTAAAAGGGGAACAGTTTGGTTAAAGTATAATTCCTGGGCAGAGTACACATCCCTCCTGTTGCCACTGTGTTGCACCCAGTAAACATAAGCAATTCCCACAAATGTTAAATTTATCCCTGATGACACACAGTATGAAAGAAACAAACTGTTAGAACAAAGAAAAAAAAACTATCTAAAAAGGTTTTCTTCTGGGTTGTGTATCATGTACACTAAGATTTCGTTCAGGTTGTATCTCTTGTTCACTAAGTTTTCTTTCAGGTCGTATATCTTGTACGCTAAGGTTTCTTTCCATTTGTATATCTTATACACAAAGTTTTCTTTCAGGTTGTATATTTTGTACAATAAGTTTTCTTTCAGGTCGTATATCTTGTACACTAAGTTTTCTTTCAGGTCATATATCTTGTACAAAATGTTTTCTTTCAGGTTGTGTATCTTGTGCACAAAGTTTTCTTTCAGGTTGTATATCTTGTACACACAGTTTTCTTTCAGATTGTATATCTTGTACACAAAGTTTTCTTTCCGGTCGTATATCTTGTACATTAAAGCATCGGAGAAAAAAATTATTGTGAGACACTCTTATTTTGTTAGATTATACGTCTTCAGTATGTTTACAGCCTCAAATGATATGTCTCAAAAACTGGACTAATTTGTTCCTATTCCTTCCTGTCTTTTTTTTCATACGTGCACCCGTCGTTATCCGAGGTTTTATGCCCCCCGTATACTTTACAATACATAATCTTTGTCTATACAAGTATGTGTTTGTGTGTTATCACTCTGGGGTTGTCCCCATATAAAGTCACACAGTAAGGGGGTCAACATTTTGTTACAAAGTGTGATGACTGGGGGGTGGGGAGGGGGAGGGGGGTGGGGGGGGGGGGAGTTTGAAATATGTGATGTCACACTAAACAAAAAATTGAGTAAGGATCGTTTCTTTCATAAAGGATGTTGAAACAAAATAGATTTTATTACTCCCATCCTCATTGCACTTTTATACGCAACAATTAACAACTCCCTCGTGGACGACTGATAGTTTCAGCTGAAATATTGGATAATGTTAAACCTTTAACTGGCTTAAATTGTTTTTTAATTACATATTTCTTTTTTTTTTATAATATAATGTAATACACTCCTCAAAAATGCGGACTAAATAAACTGTAATGTTGATTAAAATTATACTGAAGCGTATTAAAAACGCACCACCTGTATAATCCAGGAACAGAGTGTGAAATGTAAATATAAGTGTTTACAAGTTTACATATTTGGAATCTTTATTCATTTTCCTATGAATCCATGCTGGTCATTAATTTGTACATTTGATTGTTGTGAAATACACTGCATTCTGTGCAGGCAAGGTAGAAAACCAAAAATGCAACCAATAAAAAAATTCATTCACACTATCCTCAGTATCTGGTATGTCCACCGCGTGCTTGCAAACAAGCTTGGCAGCGGCTCCGCATGGAACGCACAAGTCTCTGAAGGAAATTCCGGGGAATCAAGTCCCATTCAGGTTAAGAGCAGCTTCGAGCTGTTGCAGTTTAGCTGGAGAACCTTGCCTGTAGACTTTGCGTCCAAGCTCGTCCCACAGATGTTCTATAGGGGACATGTCTGGTGATAGGGCAGGCCAATCAATCGTCACAATGTTCTGCTGCTGTAGATATTGCTGCGTAATGCATGCGGTGTGCGCACGTGCGTTATCCTGCTGGAGAAGCTGCAAGTCTGGATAATTTGTGAACGCTGGAGCAACCAATGCATCCAGAACCTCATCTCGATATGTCACAGCATTAACATTTCCACGGAAGACGTGAAGAGGCAAGCCATGGTGAAAACTGAATCCTCCCCAAATGTGAATACTGCCACCTCCAAATCGGTTTTGCTGACGAACACAGCAATCTGCAAAGCGCTGTCCACACCGTCGCCAAATCCGCATACGTCCATCAGCAAAGGATAGGTTGAATCTGCTCTCGTCTGTGAATAGGACAGTATTCCACTGCAGTCTAGTCCATCTGACATGTTGCTCTGCCCATTGCAGGCGCTGCTGACGATGTCTGTGAGTCAAGTTTGGCCCAACATAAGGTCGTCTTGCAGTAAGGCCTGTATCTCTGAGTCGTCGTATGACTGTCATTCGAGAGACTTGCCCACGTCTACCCACTATTGCTCTTGCTGTTTGACTTGCCGGGAGAGAACGATTCCTTAGGTGACTCAGCACAATATGACGATCTTGCGCAGGGGTAGTAACTCGTGGTTGACCACTCCGAAGTCTATCCCGGGCACTGCCAGTGGTTCCGTAACGTTCATTGAGACGTACAATAGTGCTTTGGTGACAATTCATCCTTCTGGCAATGGCCCGCGAGCTCATTCCGGTCTCCAACGTACCAATGGCTCGTTGGCGGTCGTTTTCAGATAGTCGTGGCATTTCAAGCACATGTACTGGGTGTTTTGTCTCAACGGCCTTTTTATACCGAGTATACTGCCACAACGCGTACACATTTTCAGGGTCAAAGCTGTTGGGAATCGTGTTGCACGTGTAACTTTCATTGTTTTCATGTAGTCTGTACACAAACCCGTGGGTTGAATCATGCACTTTCCATTCCAGCAGCCATTCGCTCTCTACCTCATGACAAACACGGGAAAAATCCATTCCCACACTTTTTGTTCCCAGCTTCTCGGCATCAGTATATATAATAGTGGTGCGTTTTTAATGTGCTTCAGTATAGATTTTAAAATAATAAAACGATTACAAGTTGTCACAATCTCGACAAATCCCGACGACAGTCCGATAAGATCTGTCACACAAGTCTAGCAAGTTGAAAGACCAAAAAACACACTGAGAAGAGAATTAGAGAAATACCATAAGTGGATAAATAAGATTTGGAAAGAGCTTGAGCGGACGGCACAGGACAGGAAAACGTGTCAGAAATCTTTTGACGGTATTAGCTTCTTGAGAAGCTGAGGAGTAATCATGATGAAAATGATGATGAAGTTGATGATGATTAAGGTGGAATGTGTGCTTTACAGTTTTCATAGATCAAAATAAACAAACCTCTCATTGTCATAGGCTCATTTAAATGTACAAGAACATGTCCTTGTAACACACCGCCTGAATAAAATACGCCATTCGTGTTGGAAAAGATGACCTCGAAGGCTTTTAGCTTGCCCATCACTAATGTTGTTAGCATACACAAACCTGGAAACAAAAACACACAAATTAAAGTTACAGGAAAACAAGACGTTTCCAAGACTCAAACCACCAAATTCACAACTAAAATGCTATAATTCTTTTGGTATCCCTATCAAAGGATGCACCAATGCCAGAGTATATCTAATTGAACCACTGAAGTCAAGTGACACTAAACTCATTCTGCCCAACCGGACGCGTGACGCTCCAGATAGGACTTCTGTGCCGACCAGGACGCCGAAGTGTTTGCCGAAGGTTTAGGAAAAGGCATTACTTTCAAAGTAAATTTGAACCTTCATTCAAATGTAAATCCAGAGTTCCACAAACTATAACAATGTGACTTTAGCCCATAAAGAAGCAGATTAGAGACACTAAACGGCATACCCAAGCCAACTGAGACAAACAACTGGTTGGCACTTATCGAAGATGTGACCTCATCATTTAAAACTGATTGCCACATAAACGACTGCTACAGCAGCATGTGAATGCTTGGTACAGACTTCATGCACGAGAATGATTACTAATCTTCAATACGTCGACGTCATCTTCTCATCAGTAAAGACGTTTAAAATACCTGAAATATTCATAGTGAACTACTTCTTCTTCCGTCCTTAGCCACCGACCGTCAAAGCAGTTAGTGGCCATTACGCCTAGTGGCGTCTTAGGGCAACAGCAGATAGGTTTTCTTTGCCATTGTTTCCCATCACGCCTATTGGCGTCTTTAGGGCAACGGCAAATCAATCCATCTGCTGTTGTTTCCGTAATCGAAGTGACTGGCAAACGGGTGATCAGCCCGTTGGTATAGTGAACTAAGGGTCGCGTTATTCTGTCTTGTTCATATGTGAATGTGCACGTATTGCCAACGAACACTATCTATACAACAAAGATAAAACTTTAAGGCAGCTGTTGGCCACCAAGAGTTGTGGTGATCTACTTTAGAAACATTCAGCTCTGTAAAGATCTACCTTGCTAAAAATCATGTCTGTTCTCAGGTTTCAGAGTATTTGGAATTTGGTGTAAGTGCAGCCTGTATTTAGTTTTATAAAAGGCTCTGCCTCCTACAATTCTATGACAGAGCGGCAAAGCAATTCAATCTAAATGATATTTTACCGAGAGTTAACTTCACTACAAAGAAAATATTGCCTCCCTATCCTATTTTATGGAAAATACTGAGGGCTTATGGAATTCCAAGCTGCATAGTGTCAATCATAAAAAGCCTCTATGCCAACTTTACGTGTAGTGTTGGGCAGAGCAACCTAACCTTCGAGGTGAAGACAGGAGTACGACAGGGATGCCCCTTATCAACCACTCTATTTTTAACAGTCATAGACTGGGTGATGCGCCAGACAACAGAGGGCAGTCCAAGAGGAATAAGATGGACTACATTTTCAACATTGGAAGATCTGGAATATGCAGATGACATTGCACTGCTGGCACATTCACATCAACACATCCAGGAAAAAACGGATAGACTTAATAAATTTAGCCAGCAGGTGGGCTTGAACATCAATTTAAAGAAGTCTGAGGCCATGACGCTCAATGTGAGCAACCCTGAGCCCATATCAGTAAGGAATCAGCAACTGGTACAGACAGATACCTTCACATACCTAGGAAGCATAGTAACACCAGACGGTGGGGCAGGCAAAGACATCAACATCAGAATGAATAAGGCAAGAACAGCCTTCTTTAGCCTAAATAACATCTGGAAGTCCTCCCAATACAGCACAAGCACAAAATTAAGATTATACCAGAGTTGCGTGCTTTCTGTGCTTCTCTATGGTGCGGAATGCTAGAGAGTCACAGAGAAGGAAATGTCAAAATTGTCCTCTTTTCACACAACATGCCTAAGAAAAATTCACCGAATCTTTTGGCCGAATACCATCACCAACCAAGATCTGCTTACTCGTAGCAAGCAAGAGGACATGCATACCATCATAGCTGGCAGACGCTGGAGCTGGGTTGGTCATGTCCTCAGAAGAGACCCCGATGCCAACACAAGAACAGCTATGCTTTGGACCCCTGAAGGAAAGCGAAAGAGAGGCCGACCAAAAACAACTTGGCGGAGGACTGTGGAGGCTGAGATGCAAAGAATGAACCAGAGTTGGGGCACTGTACGAAGGATGGCCACCGACCGTGCAAAGTGGAATCAATTTGTTGTTGCCCTACAAGACGCCACTAGGCGTGATGGCCACTGACTGCTTTGACGGTCGGTGGTTAAGGATCGAAGAAGAAGAAGAAGAGATCCTACGCGGTGCACGAATAAAGCTGGTAAGCTGGCTTGTGGGTTATCACTGGGAACGCGAAAAAAGCACCTTTATTATTGATGGCACAGCACTTTTAAATACCGGCGGGAAAGGCTTGTCTGAAATTACCTAGCTTAAAAAATTCGATATTTCTTCCTCCTTCCGTTACCCAAAGACTTATGAAATCATACAATGCGATCTAACGATAGACCGTTTGCCGACCTGTGACATATTATAGAAAATATATTTCATATATCAATTTTCTGTATCTACACTTCTCTTTTACCCAACTTTCATCTACGTACTTTTGTTAACTTAAACCATCCTACATTCCGAAATCTGTCTTTTCTTTCTGATTTAACACGCCTAATTTATTTTTGTTCGCTATTTCTTTGATGTATGGTCTCGAGCAGACTATTAGCTACGTTGATCTGTAATTTATTCTTAATACCAGCGATTGAAACTCGTTGGATAAGATCAGACAGCGATCAGAGCAGGTAATTAAATACGGCGAATCGCAAGATCTAAGAACACTGCTCGCTAGAAATGGCCAGACAAGCAGAGACGTGTAAATTTGCACTGATTAGCAAATTACGTTATGCCTGATTCGGGTTTTCGGCTCTAGGGTGAAGAACGGCTTTGATTTACACATAAGCCGAAATCTGAACAAAGATCTGAACGTAGGTGTTAACATCTGGCAGAGGTCTGGTTTTCGGTGGATAATAATTAAATTCCTTTTCATCTTTAAGTGATAGGGTGGGCGAGATGATTCTAAGGCTGGGGCTGTATTTATTTATACAACCCAGTCAGTGATAAAGAGCTCACGAAGCAAACATTAAACAAATAAGACAAAGCAAACAAAACCAAACACCCAGCCAGTGCTCAGTTGCTAATCGTGTCATGTCTTTGTTCTTCTTCTACCCACACAGGGCGTGCCTAACTTCGTTTCACTCTCGTCTGGGCGGCTCTTGAAAGAATCGAGTCTTTTGCAGGCTTACACTCTCTTTATATAGGCCCTAGGGCTAAACGCTCAACTTAGTCCGCGGCGCGTATTGATTGGGCCACTTAAATAACACTCTATGGTATGCAAATTAAGGAGCGAAAACACAAATATAACCCACAGCTATCTCTAGAGCGAAAACACAAATATAAACCACAACTATTTCTAGAGCGAAAACACAAGTATAACCCACAACTATTTTTAGGCTTTATTGTGGCCTAGTAGTATATCTTCTTCTTGAAGATGTTGTGGTAGAAAGGCAGTGAACCCCGGAGACAATGGTGATAATAAGATGGCGCTGGGAACGACAGACAAAATGGCTCTGACCAGATGGCGCTGTCACATATTCCCCGCCTGATTTTGTTGTCGTCCCGACAACAGCACTACCTCTGGCGCTTCAGTTGTAATCTCTCAGATCGTTGGTGCTGCGCATGATTCTTTCTGAGCGGCGATGCTTTGTGCTCAGATTCTGTAATCGGTACAACCCGGCTGGGGACCCTCTTGGTCGTCATGTTCCTAGTTGTACGTTGCTGGGCTGGTAGTTGCTGTGGTCTGGAAGATTCGTCTACTTGTGCAGCTTCGTTGCTTGCTTGTGACTTTTTCTTGTCAGTGCATGCAGCTGTCGACATTGTAGGGGGATAGCTCCTGGCGTGTTTTACACTCGTTTTGTGTGGACGGTGGCTTACGTTCCCCACAGTCTGCTTTAGATGAGTTTTCTCTTCTGAACCTTGATGTGCACTCACTCCTATCTGCTGAGGACGGGTTTCCTCCCCCAAACGACGACCAATTTTGTCGGCGCCCTTAGGGTGACAGTTGTCACGGCCATTTCTTGGCTTGTGCTCTAAAGGCAACCTAGTTGTGGCAGTACGCTTAGGAAAAGAGCTCCTTGAGGGACATGCGGCTATCAAATGTTCTGTGGACTTGCATCGGAAGCGGGCCTTGAAGGCACTTGGCTGCCATGTGGTCTGACAGATCTCCGCAGTTGTAGCATCTTATCTTTGTAGGCTTTCTCTGTGCCATGGGACGCCTCCTACTACCCTTACACTCTTGGCCGCCAATGCCGCATACAAAGACCGCTTCAATGCATTGAACAGATGGTTTGCTGTCAAATGCTACTCGTTCGTACCTTGCCAGACTCCTGAATCCCTTTCTGAAGATCTTGGTCTGATGTACGAATACATCAATATCTCCATCATCTGGCGTAATAAACCCCCATCCCCTGCGGACACTATACCACTTGCAAACCCCTTGTCGCCTTGTCGGTGCAACTGCGTTTGTTGGTACTGTCAGCTCACAGCTTTCCTTGACAACAGCCTGACTCTCACATACACGAAAGTCTAGTTGAGGTTCCTGCTCACACATCTCCTCGTCGTACTTTGTCTGTTTCCGCGGTTGGCATGGTGCTCTCTTTCTCTGCACCTCCTCTTGTGCTGGCAAACTGGTCTGTGATAGCTGTGCTAGCTGGGACTTTAAGAAAGATACTTCTGCTTTGAGTGCCTCCTCTTCATTCTGAGATTCTGCACTTGCTATCTGCACTAGTGTCTCTGGCTTTTTGACTTCCACGGAAACAGCATGTTCTTTAGGCCCCTGACTCATGGCCTGGAACCCCCTAGTCATCTCATTGACTAGCTGTCGCTCACTGTACGCTTCTTCCACTATTTCCAGTAACTTCTCAGGGTTGGCCTTGGCTCCACCACGTATCCGTAATTCCCTAGAGACCATTGGTGTGACATTATTCCAGATCACGTCTACCTTGCCTTCTGCACAAAAGGGCGCCACCTTCCACACGGCCTCTACATCTTCCATAAACTCTTGCCAAGTGGGACTTGCCTTTTCACCAAATCGCCTTACCTCCGGCACCTTCACGTATACTACCTTCATATGCGCATTGCTCTGGCCCTCACTTTGCACTACTGATGCATCTTCCTCGCACTCCCCTCTGCTCGGAATACTTGCACTCCTTGAAGCCATCTTGCTGAAAGACCGCACTGCTGGGTGTTTACAATACATTATTTGCTCGTTTGCTGTTTGCTCGGTGTCACTGTCTGCCTATCCTGTCGACGACGCCAATTGTGATAGGGTGGGCGAGATGATGATGATGCTGTTGATGTAATATGTGATCACTTTCTTTCACACTCGCACCGACCCGAACAACAATAAAACTCTTGATTCTAAGGCAGGGGCTGTATTTATTTATACAACCCAGTCAGTGATAAAGAGCTCACGAAGCAAACATTAAACAAATAAGACAAAGCAAACAAAACCAAACACCCAGCCAGTGCTCAGTTGCTAATCGTGTCATGTCTTTTTTCTTCTTTTACCCACACAGGGCGTGCCTAACTTCGTTTCTCTCTCGTCTGGGCGGCTCTTGAAAGAATCGAGTCTTTCGCAGGCTTACACTCTCTTTATATAGGCCCTAGAGCTAAACGCTCAACTTAGTCCGCGGCACTTATTGATTGGGCCACTTAAATAACACTCTATGGTATGCAAATTAAGGAGCGAAAACACAAATATAACCCACAGCTATTTTTAGAGCGAAAACACAAATATAAACCACAACTAATTCTAGACAACATTAGACAATCTTTGAAGGACCGAGGACTAGAATGGAACCAGGCCAGGAGGAAGACAGCCGATAGAATAGTCTGGCGCTCTCTCTTCCAAACCTCTACACCTCACGGTAAAAGGGGAACGACTAAGTAAGTAAGTAATTCTAGAGCGAAAACACAAATATAACTGTTGCGTGAGAAATTCTCGCAACATCGTTTTATTACAATATATATTTTATAACGCAAGGGCAACAACTGCTTGAAATTTATAGTCACTTTTCTCGGTAAGCAGTTGTCTCCTCGCGTTGGTATTGAATGCAGTTAAGTTTGCTATGCTAGGCCGTTTTCTCAGAAAACGGTTGGCAACCTGTTGGGTTATCCTTTTAAGGTAATCATTCTTACGCTGGTTCGTAGTAAAGGTCCTTGCGTCTTAAGTTTTGAGCTGTGGTCATTTTGCGCTGGACTGCGCATGACTGGTCTTGTTTCTTGGTCGATCGATTTCCGCCCACCACCAGTCCAGTGAGCGATTTTGAATAGCTAGAAAGATGCCTCGCTGAGAGGGGATCTCCGCTATTTTTTGTTCTGTCAGGAATGTGAAGTCCTCTTAATGGATATTTCGTTTATTCGAGATAATACCTCTAGTGTATTTACACATGCCGGGAGGCGTAATATTTCTGTGTATTTCCTGAAGGCAAGGTAAATTAACTTTTCATTAACTCTATCGATTTTTTGGTCGTGAGCGATTTTTGATTCATAGCCTGTCTTCGAAAGGCGTCGTCACGAGATGTTTTCCCAGCTCACATGTCGCTGTATTGTACTGCATCGGTTGATGCATGTCCCAAGGACCATTACTTGCTACTTTGTTACATGAACTAGGTTTGGAAAACCTTTGTTATCTAGAGGATATTTTTTGAGGACATTATTTATACTTCGGCAGACGTGCCTGTCTTGCTGAAGTCAGATTAAGGAGAGTGAACTGATCTCATACATCTGGTTATCTTCTGGCTAAGATAGAAAGGGATGGAGAATTTTCCCGACTACATTACAGCCTTATAATGTATTGACATGCCTGTGAATCACCTTTATTATGATGCTGTCTACCGTCCATTGCTATACTGACATTGTTGCTGTGATAATGACTGTCTGATGTACCTACATATTCGCGTATACATTTTGTCACTGTGGCGTCCACAATAAATGATACAGAAAAACGTCACTAGCTGTTACAAGCATCATTGACTTTATACGTCGTGAGTTAACTGACGTCTTTGTATGGATTGCCCTGTTTTTGTATGATCATTGTTTGACTGTACATCATCTACACACTTCACAAAACCAGACCACGGGCACCATCACTCACCTCATGGTGCACGCGTCATTTGGCGGCCAATTACTCAATCATAATATAAATTGGGCGTCATCATTTGGTGGCCATAAGCTGGTTTGATCTGGTACCAGCAAACACGGGGTCCCTTACCCACTTCATTTTCAACAAGAATTCATCAGCATCCTTCAAGAAATTAACATTCTTCAAGACAGTCAACATCTTCAAAATTTTCAAAGTACTCGGCGTTGCCCGGTAAATGTCAAAATTGCAATTTTTGACTGAAACAGAAATTTGACAGTACCCGGCGTTGTTACATGTTGCCGGATAACTCGGACTGCTGTTATCTTTTACGCAAGTCAAGCAAGTTGCTGCTGTCAAGGTTCCAGTGCTGTCGTTTTTTGTGAAGGTCAAGTGCCGGTTGAAACGGGTTGTTTTCTGAAGAAGGCCAAGTACCGATTTCCATCAACTTACTTTTGGATAAGAGGGTCAAGTGCCGAAACAACTCAACATACAGTATTTCAGAAGCTCTAGTACCATCGTGTTAGCAGTGGAAGCAGTTCAGATGTGCCATCATCGTTGGAGCTTCGCTCTTTAGGACGTTGATTGACATCCGTTTTTTCTGCTGTTCTACGATTGGAAGCCTATAAGTTAAGTGGCCTGTTTGTATGTAAACTGTGCCCTTATACTTCTGCTGAGTCTTCTGTGTATCATCTCATTCTATTGTTATATGTTATTCGTATATTTATATGTTTATATTTCAGCGGGTTCTCGGTTGGGTGGTGTCTCCCTTAGATCATGCCACGTCATAGAGGTCGTCTATTGTGAGCGTTTTCTGTAGGGTGAGCAAATTTCCGATACTGGAATTTGCTAAGCGACTTCTGTTGCTATTTATGTTAGTTGTGATGACATGTATTAATATTGTTTTCGTTATTATTTCGCATTCTTTAGTTTTGTTTTGATTTGGTTGTATTTGTTAGCCTACTCTTGACTATAGTTTAGTTTCATACAACAATTAAATTCTCCTCTTGCTTTATTTTTAGTTGATCTTCTTCTGC
>JAMPIV010002398.1:0-227753 GCA_024509875.1 Oreohelix idahoensis
AATGTGTATCGATCGATGCGAGACTTAGTGCGAGGAGGAAAACGTGGGGCCTTATCGATTCTGAACTGAATTTAGTTTCCTTGTTAAAAACAACAATTTCTGGAAGTTGACCCACGCCATTCTTGCGCCCGTCTATCGCTTCTTCCACAAAAGTTTATATAATGCCTGCTTTTTTTTTTTTTTTTTTGGTCGGTCTTCATAATATTTTTTTCGTCCGTCTCGCAGACACTTCTCTTTATTTCTCTATAAATATACATTTATCATCATCATCATGTGCTTTATCGCTTCTGATGGAGCATGGAGCCACCACCACAGCTGGCCCATTGCAGGACGCCTGTATTCAAATAATACTTTGGTCTTGCTGTTGTGGTTTATGTAGCCATTAGTTTTACACAATGAGATTGCCAACCCTATGTACAACCTCGTATTAGTCACGTGTTACGATATGCCTGAGGTAGCAGTAGGCGTATTCTTTCCATCCCCACACAGATCCCCCCCCCCCCCCCCCCCGAACTACACGGGGTAGTATACGTGTATGCCCTATTACAAGTAATCCTGTTATAAATTGCTCCATTGCAGATAGCTCTATTTAACACAGTAGTTACAGCGCTGATTTCTTGCGGCAAAGGTGCCAGGTTAGATTCACAGTATCGACACGCTCCAATCTACCCAGCTGTAAATGGGTGCCTGACTTTACTCTTGAGTTAGGGAAGGAAAATGCCGCTTGGAAGGGAACTGGTCACCCCAACTCTCAATGCTGAACCTCTAACACGTCTCTAACACTTCACTCCCCTCCGGCAGTATCTGCTATATTGGGGGGGGGGGGGACCTTACCTATTACAAAATGGTCGTATTACAAATAGTCCTGTTACCAATAGTCCTATTACAAGCACCGTAAATTGCAGCGTATAAGTCGACTTTTTAAGTCTGAAAAAAATCTTTCAAAGACTAGATGTCGACTTAACACGCTGGAATCAAATGCAAACTTTTACCTCAGTGTTAACTCCAAAATTAATTTAGCTTCATAAAAGTGTTTGTTATTGTAAATGAAAGTTACCTACATGAAGAGCAACAGCTACGGTAGCACAGTGATTAGTGCACTAGCTTCCTAGCTCGATGGTCCATGGTTCAATCCCCAGTTGAGGTGGGATATTTTTAGACCGCAAAAGGCTCTGGGGTCGACCCAGACTCAAGAATTGGGTACCAGAGCAACTCTGGGAAGGTTAAGGCGGCCGGCGTGATGTTGACCACATCACCCCTCGTATGCCGATAGTCGAGAAAATATGGGGCCAAACACCATATTCCCAATATGGCTCAATGGGCGTGTAAACGGGGGACCCTCAGAACCCAGCCACCGCAGACTCAAGTAGAACAGTCCCAACTTCAGTCTCAAAATTGTCACGTAGATTTTCACGCCAGGTCGACTTACACGCCACAGTGTACGGGAATTCTATTACATGTAGTCATATTGTAAGCAGTTGTCGTAATTTTTCTCTGAGAGAGTTCTGATGGATATTGGTCCCTTTAGAGTGTAGAATGATAGTGAAGGCTCTGTGGGAATAAGGATTTAGGAAAGTCATGTAGTAGATTCACAAGTGCTGGGAAGAGTAAGGACAGTCTCTTATTACGACAATATTTGTCTCTCAAAAACTATTCCTACCACTCTTCTGAACAAACAATTGTTTGTCAGTTCCAGTCGCTCAGGCGCACACACCGAATTGGTGATTCTGACGCACAACGTACATGAATACAGACTACGAAAACAAAATATGGGGAATGTTTGATTTGGGCCAGCCGACACCAATGCTACTAAAGTTTTAATACTTTTATTATCATAAAAATCAAGTCACAAATAGTTATCAATTTACAGTCAGAAATCAAAGGTTACAGAATACAAATATGACAAGGGGGAGGGGGTTTTGAGGAGAAGTATCCCATACACCTTTTCCCGCTTGTATTTACTAACAGAAAAGACCCAGTCCCAAAGACAAGGAGGGAGGGGGGGTGATGATGATGATCAGAGATAGGCAATTTAACCCAATGGTAAATTTATTACTCTGAGGCAAGGGGTTACAGTGATAAGGGGGTCGAGGAAAAGCTAGGGTTCTCAAATGTTTTCCTTTATCCAACAAATTTTACGGGAGGGGGAAATGAACACAGTTAAACAATCCCGCTAGGAGAAATCCCGTACAATGAATACAGTACACCTTAATACTAGGTCGAACTAATTATAAGGGTAAAAAAAAAGATTAAATCTCCTTTCATTCAAAAACACGCTTGGCTGGCCAGCACACAGGCACACACACAGACTTACCAAATGGTGAATTCTGGCACTTCCTAGGAATTTTACAACAGCAGATAATACCGTAGAACAATGGAAATTGTCTTCTTATTTCTTCTGTGTCAGGCCCCAGATTTATCGAGGTGGGCTGGTAGCTAATAGTCTCAAAAAATCGCCAGACGGTGAAGCGTAAAGGCTACTGTTGTTTTTTTTTTTTTGATAAAAAAGTTCCTAATGAATGGCACAGGCACTAGGCTAAGTGTGAGGTATGGTGTAGTTTCTAAGATGGGCACAGCTGGTGGAGGTAACTTTCTTTTGCCGTAATGTCACAACTACAAAACACTGAGGTAAGTTCTTCTTCGGGGGGGGGGGGGGGGTTAAAATCCACTGAATATACTTGACAGACAGTGTTCAGGTAAATCTATGTTCTTCTTCACAAAAAGAGAGCATGAGTAGAATATTGCTACTGGCGACTGTTCTGCTTCCAGTTTTAACGACTTTATGAATTAGTATTTTAAAAGTGTTTCTTGGGTGGCTTTGTTCTCAGTTAAATTCAGAGGAGCGAGACCCGCAACAGGTCGCCACAAGTTTAGCTTTAAAAAAATTCATATGTCCCTGGAGTAATCGAACTGGGTCGGCAAGGCTCTATATATATTCTATTGCTGCGTAATGGCTGCTTAAATGCTGCCTAATTGCTGGGATGCGAGGTTCGAAAGATCACTCTGGATACAAATAGAAAAAACATGAAATGCAATGAAATCATATTAAAATCTAACGCGCGATACATTTACAGTTAGACTATTTTCTTTCGCTCGCATCTTTAATTAATTAAATCAAGAAAAAAACTCTCCGTGAGGTTAATAATTTTAAAAGCACATCTATCTATACAGAACTAAACTGTATTAAAGTCACAATTCCCTTAACAGTTGCAAAATTAATTTACGCGGCTATTGTATTAGGAAATTAACCTATAGATGTAACATTTAGTTTGCACTGGAACTTTGAAAATGGGTTTATTTAATAAGTTTAAATTTACACCACAATCCAGTGAAATAAAAATGCTATAACTAGACCACTGATAACTCGAAGCTAAAGTATAAATTACCGTCTGCACAGAAAAGAATTCACTCCAATAGCCAACAATTTAGATGAAATCTAGCAGGAATTTAACTATATGCTAGTGAATCTTAGAATGGTGTCAGAACGAATGATAAAGTTGCCCTTTTCAGATTCTGTATATATCTAACGGGAATGTAAGTTAAATGGGTCGTGTGAAAATTTCGCGCCTCTTCAGATCCCAGGGAAAGTCGAAGTTATTTAGCCGCCATGCTAACCGCGATGGCCCGACTGGCTTCCGATCTTCGTTCGTCTCAGGCTGCTCGCGCGAGGATGTGAAATTTCTGCGAGACTAGCCTCGTTCGCGGTGAGTTTCCTGATTCCTCAGATCGTATCCGCTACGCTGAGCGCTCCGTCTCTCCCGTTCCATAGTCTTTCGGGCAAGCCTGCCGGTTGCCACAGAGGTGCGAAGTCTGCACGAAGCTTTCTTCTGACCACTCTTGTCCATCTTGCGAACGGTTCAGTGTTCGCACGGAGATGCTAAATTTCTGCTTCTCTGTTCTGGGGATCGTCTTTGACTGCTTTGATCATAGCCGCTACTCTTCGTTGATGAAAAGTTACAACAATACTGATGTTCAAGGGTTCTAATGTTATGAAAAGCTAAAGTCCCTTTAATCATCCATCAAATCAGGGAAAATTCACTTGTCAAACTAGACGTACGTCACAGCAGTCATAATGCAAAATGTCATATTACAAATATTGCTATTGCAAGTAGTCTTTATTACAGGTAGTCCTATTACAAATAGTCTTATGGCAAGTAGTCTTATTACAAATAATCCTATTACACATAGTCTTAAGGCAAATAGCTTTATTAAAAATAGTCTTAAGGCAAGTAGGCTTATTACAAATAGTTCTATAACAAATAATCTTAAGGCTTGTAGTCTTATTACAAATAATCCTATTAAAAATAGTCTTAAGGCAAGTAGTCTTATTACAAATAATCCTATTAAAAATAGTCTTAAGGCAAGTAGGCTTATTACAAATAGTTCTATTACAAATAATCTTAAGGCATGTAGTCTTATTACAAATAGTTCAGTTACGAATAGCCATGTTACAAATAGTCCTATTGCAAGATCTTCTGTTACAAGCAGGTGAAGTCAGTCAGAGATCTAAATGTCAGTTATTCATTCCAGAGTGAGTACAATGACCTTTCTTTTAGTGGGTTTCCAGGTGAAGTCAGTCTCATATCTGTCTATATGTCTATCCTTTTTCGTCCCAAAATGTCTACAGTTACCAGCATCTGTTCTTGACCTTCTTAGCAATGATGCTTATGTTTGTTAAATAATTTTTTTTTTTTTTTTTTTCACCTAGCACTTGCTGATTCCTGTGAAATAATTGAGTTGTTATAGGAGCATTCAAAATCGGTTAGTATACATTCAATATTTTAGTTTAACTTTGGAGTCGGTGACAAAAGAGAACATCATCTTCAGTTTCGTCTGATCTATCGTTCCTTATGGAGCATGGAGATATAGTTGCAGTTGTTCCCTTTGCAGGACAGGGCCAAAGAACATACTCCTGTATTGGTGGTTTCTGTAACAATTTGTTTTACATGATGAAGTTGCCTTCCCCGTGTACAAGCACATATTGATCGCTATATTACGACTGTCATGAAATATTCTAATCCACATATATAAATTATTAGGTAAATATGAAGCCTAACAAATAAAATTAATAAAGAGAAGAGCAATGGTAAAATAACAGTGCTGTCACAAAGAATGTACTCGAAATCCCCCTTGTTTTCTGCTACGTCTGCAAATTGTAATGCTTTCACGTTGATATAAAAGCTTACTGTATTATTACCCGCTTTCTTCAATGAAACGTGTGCTGTATTTCTTGGAAAAGCATTGAGAGGCCCTGCGTAATGACCTAAATTAATCCTAACATTAATTATATTACGTTACCAAAACGAACGAACAGATGGACAAAAGGATAAAGAGAGAGGGGAGGGCTGAAAATCAGGAACGCATGCAACACGCGTCGCGCGATACACAAATGCTGCCATCACGCGTGTAAGTCTACATGCACTAATTTTTTTTCAGACGGACAGTGATAAAATACACTACCCTTTCCCAGAGTTAGGTTTTAAAATCATAAAAAACGCTTATTAGAAAAGATAACAATAGATGGGTTTACGTTTGAAAACATAACAGTACCCAGACAGCACATCTTCGAAACAGGAGGTAGAAGAAATTGCATATTTTGAATGCAGCCACGTAGCTCCTTTAAATTTGTATTTTTGGGTTCCTTAGGGCTTGCTGACAAATAATATGTAAAACGTTACGCAAATAGTCCAGGAATTAATAAATTATACCCAAAATAAAATATTGGGGGTGCCTGACAGCATAAAATCATTTCTGCTCATAAGATTTTTTTTTAACGTGTTTGAAAAAAATTTACATTACAGAAATAGCCTACCATGTAAACTCCAAATTGATTGGAGCGCAACAAATGAAAGCCTAACCACGATTGGTCGGGCTATAAATACTATCTTGGTTGTTAAGGGAAACGGGGAAAGGTAACATTTTTTCAAACACTTGTCGAAACGGGGCTCATTGGTCAGACTCGCTGATAAACACACTTGGGAGCGTTAGTTCGAAACCACTTGTTTAAATAAGCTTGATAAAGCATCAGTGCGTTGAAGCCAGCTTATATTTGGCTAAATAAAAGCCTGGAAGATAAGCAGATGGGAATTTGTGCCAGTTTGTGCCAGAATTCATTGCTAATCAACGTATCTGTGTTTATTCGTATGAATTGTGGTAAGCTTGAACCATTCAATATCTTTTAATGAAAATTGAATGTGAATTGTTGATTTATGCCTGTATATATATATGTGTAGTTCAGTGGCCAACGTGAGGTAAAGCCTGTAATGCTCCAGCCTGAACAGAGGGTGTCGGAGAGAAGTAAAACGGCATGGAATGGCCAAATAGTACACTGACACCTAGATGATTGACTAGAAAGAAATAATGCTGGAATTGCAGAGGCGTAGTAACCATTAAGGAGGGTAATACTGGAATAAAGTATTTCAAATGAAGCTGACAGTTGGCCTAATGCTCTGAACTCAATGTTTGTGCTGTGTTGTGATCAGTGTAACAAGAGAGTTTAAGTTAGTTATGAAGTAGAAGGTACATCCTTCTTGATTTCAGGGACAGTGGTCTTGATGGTACTGAGCAGCACCTGGTCAGAGCTTTGCTGAATCCAGTGTCGGACAGCATACTCCTTGGTCCTTTTAGCTATCAGTGAGGTGTCTCCAGAGCCCAGAGGAGAATTCGAGCAGAGGAGTCCTTTCCTGCCGCCATCACGCCAGATAAGCTAACTTGGCCAGCTGAGCTCAACATTATGTCCCCTCATCTTGAACTGACTTTGTAAAATTAACATTAAGAGGGGAATTTACTTGTCTTAAAATCAGGAACTGTGAACATCTCCAATACTAGTCCCTAAAGACAAACTATTGAAGTCATGATGACAAATACCAACAGAGCTTGAACAAAACAAAACCAGTATTACCTCATTTTACTACTACACAACTGACACACATAGAACATTTGTAATAATATATGTCACTCAATATTCATATTAAATACATTCTGTACATAACTTGTAATTTAAATTGATTGTGATTCCTGGTTCCCTTGTAGTTGAATCAGGACACATATTCATTCATGCCAGTAATGAATACATATTGTTATTTGAAAAGTTACGAGTGACTTCTTTAAGATATTCTCATAGAGTGTTATATGTATGTGAGTGTCACAGTGTTGTTAAGAGTAGTGGATTAAATTAAATTGTTTATCTGTCTGTTGTTGTGACTTACACTTCATCATACACATACCCTAGACACATAACGTAGCATCACACTATTCCAGAATAATTCTGACTGAGATATATAGATATGTGGTAGCAAGTAAGGTTATCTATAATACACTACTCTTAATAGATATAGATACCTTCACAGCTGATCTCAGTCAGTACACTAAGTTCCCTATAAATATTTATAACATCCCACTTCACCACATATATTGGGGTCTCGCTCTTGGGATTTTGAATCTTTCCCTATTAAAAATATTGGGGGTAATTCACTTCAGGGAATATAAGAATTAAAAGGTATCCTTGGGTGGAATTAAATAAGGTTGAGCTCACGGCGCCTGTGTTGTCCATTAGAGATTGAATTGTTGGTTAGACATTGTATAAATTTACATAATAGACAATGGCGGACCTGGCCAAATTTCGATCTGCTGCGGTTCAGACTGCAAAAGAGTTAGGATTAGATGGGCAAGTTATGGTTGCCTATGTCACGACGGAATGTGACAAATTTATTGAACGTGAAGAAAGAAGGTTTGAAGCCGAAAGAAAGTTAGAGGCTGACAAGGAAATTAAGAAGTTACAGTTTGAAGCTGAGGCTGAGACTAAGAGGTTGCAGATTGAGGCTGAGGCTAAGAAATTGGAGGCAGAAAGACAAGACAAAAGATTAGCTGCAGAAGAGAAGAAATTAGCTGCAGAAAGGGAAGAGAGGAGATTAGCTGCAGAGAGGGAAGCAGAAAAGGAGGAGAAAAGATTACAAAGGGAACATGAATTACGACTAAGGGAGTTTGAGTTTCAAGGCCATGCTCCTGAAAATGGTGCCAGTCCCTTTGCCTCTGATGCTACGGTTACTCAAGGAGCCTCAACCTCAGCTATGAATTTTCATTTAGATCATTTTGTTGAGAAAGACGATGATATTGAGAGCTACCTAAATAGGTATGAACTATTAGCTACCACGTATGGGTTAGAGAGAGAAAGGTGGAGCTTAAAGTTATCTCAGGGACTTCGTGGGGCAGCTTATGAAGTTTTTGCAAAAATGAGCAGAGGTGATCAGGAAAATTATGACATGCTAAAGCAGGCTCTTTTGTTAAGGTATGAAAAGAATGCAGAATTCTATAGAAAAAAATTTAGGAATGCTAAACTACTGTCAGGTGAAACCTATCACCAGTTCTCTGCACGAATAGAGACATACTTGGAGAAATGGACTTCTCTGGGGAAAACCCAAGATCTTAAGGAAATGGTCCTTATAGAGCAATTAAGAGAGTCCATGGCTCCAGACCTGAGAAAGTTTCTCATGGAACAAGGTGCAGAGAGGCTGGATGAGTTGCTAAATGTTGCTGAAAGGTATCAAGCAGCTCAAGCAGAGGTAACAGGTAATAAAAAGAAACAGGTGGACAACTTTAGGGCACCACAGAACTTTAATAAATTTGATCCTAAGGATCAAAATAAAGGTAAGCACCAATTTGATAGGCCACGGTATGAAAATAAAAATAAATTCCCACAATTCGATGAAAGGAAATATGATGAAAGAAAATCTTTCAACCAAGGAAAAAGGTGGTGTAAAATTGTCAGATGGACAATCATGACACTGACCGTTGCAGAAGGAAACCTGTGTATATGGCAACCCTTCAGGTCAGGTCGACCTCAAGACAGGAGGAGGATATTATGTTAGATACCACTCCAGAAGAGATGAGGAAGGCACAGGCTGGGGATAAAACACTCAAGCCTTGTTTCAGAAAATTGTCAACTTGTCATACAACTCCAGGCAAGGGAGATTTTTACATGAAAAACAAGTTGATGTATAGGAAGACTGGAGCTAGATCCAATGGTCACGGACAGCTGGTTCTTCCAAAAAGATATAGGACAGACTTAATAAGGAGCCTACATGTGAAACCAGATGGGGACCATGAGAAAATAGGTACCATCATTCAAAAGGTGGCTCACAATTATTATTGGCCCAAAGCAAGATGGGACATTGAGAATTTTGTAGAAAGGTGTAGCATAGCACATGAGGGAACACCCACAAGTGGGAACATGGATCAGGACCTGGACACGCCACGGGGCAAAATCAGGCCTAACAATAAAAGGAAAAATAAATTTGATAAAGTGGACCAAATGGAATGGGAAGCCCCTTTTCACGGACAAGCTTCACTTAACTGTTTTACAATGGCCACTATGCGGAGAGTGCAAAAAGATGTCTTACCCCAGGATAAGCCGAAAATCCCTCAATCGGACTTAAACAAACTGGAGGAAGAGGATGTAGGGAGGAAATCTCATCAAGAATTTTAAGTGGGGAGAAAGCCCCAAAAGAAAAATTGGTAGCGGTCGTTTTGTGAATGAAAATTCTGGGAGGAAAAATCATCACTATAAAGCTTCGAGTGGAAGAGACCATACCGGTGCATGGACAAATAGGTCCACACAATTAAAGGTCCATATGTAGCTTTGTTAAGAACGTGGACTGATGAAAAGGCAGAGGAAAACATTACATCTTCATACCAATATGTGAATGAGCTGACGACTCGGTTAAAAACTGGCTGGAAACTTGCCAATGAAAATTTGAAACAAGCCAGGAAGAAACATGCTGCCTATTATAACAGGAAGGCGAAAGACAGAAATTTGGCTGTGGGAGAGAAAGTACTGCTTCTTTTGCCTGGGAGTCAGAATAAGTTACAAATTGGATGGCAGGGTCCATATACAGTTTTAGAGAAGGTGTCTAGAACAAATTATAAGATAGATAAGAAGGGGAAAGAAAAAATCTATCATGTGAATCTCCTGAAGAAATATTTGGAAAGAGAACATCAGGAAGAGACACACTTGTTGACCTTGTCCATCGCCATGGAGATGAAAAAGGAACCACTTTCATCATTTGAATATCCATTACACCCCTGTGAGACAGCAGCACAGGTGAAAATCAGTACACATTTAACGAAAACTCAGAAAGAGAGAGTGCAACAGGTTCTAAATAATCATGCAGAGGTGTTAACAGACCGACCAGGGCATACAAACCTATTGGAATATGATATGAAACTCATAGACTCCACACCTGTCTGTATGAAACCATATTCGATTCCGTTTGCTAAGGAAAAAGCTTTGAAGGAAGAGATAGACTATCTGTTGAAGGAAGGAATTATTTCGCACAGTGAGTCTTCGTATAGTTCCGGTGTTGTACTCTTAAGGAAGCCCTCTGGAGAACATAGACTCTGTATAGATTACAGGAGACTGAATGCTATTACAGAAGGACAGGTGGATCCATTGCCGGATACAAATCAGCTGTTTGCCAGACTAAATAAAGCTAAATATTTCTCAAAAGTGGATCTGAGAGTAAAGGATACTATCAGATTCCAGTAAAGCCTGAGGTTAGACCATACCTAGCTTTTAGTACCTCAGAAGGACACTATGAGTTTAATAGATTGCCATTTGGATTGAAGAATGCGCCTAGTGTCTTCTCTAGAATGATGAGAAAATTATTGGATCCTCTGAATAATCCCTGTATAACAAATTTTATGGATGATATCCTTATAGCAACAGAAACATTTGAGGAACACATTGACTCTCTGAACATGCTGTTTGATCGACTTAGGGAGGCAAATTTAACAGCCCGACCAACCAAATGTTGCGTTGGATGTAAAGAATTGGAATTTTTGGGACACACAGTTTATCAGGGAAACATGACCCCTGACCCAAAGAATTTAGAAAAACTACAGAAAGCCCCGAGACCACAAACCAAGAAGGACGTGAGATCCTTTGTCTCATTATGTGGTTTCTACCAGAAGTATATCAAAAACTTTAATTCCATATGTGCACCTTTAACGGAATTGACACGTAAAGGACTTCCAGATCGCATTACATGGACACCACAATGTGAAATGACTTACCAAGAATTGAAGGAAAAGCTCACAAGTAAACCCATTTTGAAATTACCTGACTTAAGTCAAGAATTCATAGTAAGGACGGATGCAAACTGACCACAAACCTTTATCGTTTTTAGCACAGGCTAAGCATGAGAACTCTAGGTTACTCCGATGGTCTTTGCTTCTGGCTCCATATAATTTTAGCATTGAGTATATATCTGGAAAAACCAATCTGGGAGCGGATTTTTTAAGCCGCCATCCGTGTGATGAGAATCACCGTAAACCCCAGAAATAATAATAAATTTCTCTATGTGTATATAGAATAAAGGACTGACATATAATGTCTGTTTTAAGAGGGGAGGTGTCATGAAATACCCTTGTTTTCTGCTTCGTCTGCAAATTGTAACGCTTTCACGTTGATATAAAAGCTTACTGTATTATTACCCGCTTTCTTCAATGAAACGTGTGCTGTATTTCTTGGAAAAGCATTGAGACGTACTGCGTAATGACCTAAATTAATCCTAACATTAATTAGATTACGTTACCAAAACGAACGAACAGATGGACTAAAGGGATAAAGAGAGAGGGAGAGGCTGAAAATCCAGGAAATCAGGAACGCAACAACACGTTTTTTTCGTCGCGCGATACACAAATGCTGCCATCACGCGTGTAAGTCTACATGCACTAATTTTTTTTCAGACGGACACTGATAAAATACACTACCCTTTCCCAGAGTTAGGTTTATAAATCATAACAGACTCTTATTAGAAAAGATAACATTAGATGGGTTTACGGTTGAAAACATAACAGTACCCAGACAGCACATCTTCTAAACAGGAGATAGAAGAAATTGCATATTTTGAACGCAGCCACGTAGCTCCTTTAAATTAGTATTTTTGGGTTCCTTAGGGCTTGCTGACAAATAATATGTAAAACGTTACGCAAATAGTCCAGGAATTAATAAATTATACCCAAAATAAAATATTGGGTGTGCCTGACAGCATAAATGGCATCTCAGTTTCTGCTCATAAGATTATAATGAGTTATTTAAACGTGATTTGAAAAAAACGAAAATTTAGCATGGACGATAGCGCATATGAAATTGAGCCATACTATCCATGTAAACTCCAAATTGGTGATTGGAAGCAGTGACAACAAATTGAGAGGGGGGCCTAACCACGATATGGGGTCGGCGACACGTGAAGTCAAGTAACAAATTCATACCAGTCGTGTGTAAGATCTTGGTTTTAGCTAGGGGTGCGGATAACGTAACGAAAATTGTAACACATTTCTTAGTATCTCAGAGACACGATGGTGACGAAACGGGCTCATTGTGGTAGCATGTACTCGCGTTATGAATAATCACACACATGGAGGAGCGGAGTCTAAGGTTTAGCGTAGAACCACATTTACTCGTATCTCCGTTAACATAAGTGCATTGTAGTAAAGCATCCAGTGATGAGTTTTGAAGCCAGCTTAATATTTGGCTAAATAAAAGCTGGAAGATAAGACAGAATGAGTGCAAAATTTATGCCCAGTTTTGTGATGCCAGGAAGAGGAGGCCTTGCTTGAACTCCAACGTATCGCGTGTTGACTATATGCGTATCCTATGAATGGTCGAGGTACAGAGGTTCTATTGTGATAGAGACCATAATTCAATATCATTCTACAAGTCTTGCGAAACCATTCCCGCGCGAATGTGACGTTTTGTGTGATATATGGGGGGAATTGCCTGGTAAGCTATATGTATGTCATAGCTAGTTCAGTGGCCAAAACGTTGAGGCGTAAAGCCTGTAATGGCTCCAGCCTGCCTGAACAGAGAGGGTGATCGTTTCCGCAATCGACGAGTACAGTCAAAGACCGGCCATGGGACCTGGCCAAAAACTAGTAGACACCAACTGACACCTGGAAATGACTTGACTAAGAAACAACGGAAATAAATGAAACCCCAGGCAATTCGCCACAGACAGACGCGAGCGCGTAAAGTACACAAACAAAAACACTACCATCGTCATTAAGCGAAAAGTGGGTAATAACACCCTCAGCGGAATAGCAAGTATATTTCAACATGAAGCTTGACAGTTTGCGCCCTAATGCTCCTCACTGAATCAAAACAAATGCTCTGTCCATGGCTGTGTCTTTGGTGATGACAGCAAGTGTAACGCAAGGATAGTATTGGTATACAGTATAGTGATAGAATCGATAAGGTGTAAGACAGGGTACATCCCTTCCTTCGATCTCTTTCAGGGACCAGTATCGCGGTCTTGATGGTAGGGTGAGAGAGCCTGTGAGGCAACACCTACGTCAGAGCGCTTCTTGGCTGAACACCAGTGTCTAGACAGAGCGCAAACATCCTTGTGTGTCCTTTTGAGAGCTAATCAGTAGAGCAGTGTCATCAAACAGAACAGCCCCCGTAGGACAGGCATATTATTCGAAGCAGACAGGCGAGACTCCGTTCCCCTAAGCGCGCCACATCCAAGGCGCCACGCAATAAAGCTAGCCTCTCGCGGGCCAGCTGATGCTACAACCATCTATGCGTCTCTCGCCCTCATACTAGAACGTGACTTTTGTGTAAAATTAACAATGTAAGAAGGATGGGAATTTACTATGTCTATTAAAATCAGGAAACTGTAGAACATCGTCCAATACCTATTTCCCCCCTAAGGAGACAAACTATTGACGTACATGATGAACAAATACCAACAAGAGCTTGAACAAGAACAAAACCATTATTAACCTCATTTACTACTACACAACTGTACACACATAGAACGATTTGAAAATAATATATGTCACTGACAATTTTAGCATGCGAGATAAAAACATCATGTACATACCATCATGTTTCCATTTTAAATGCTGATTGTAGACGATCCAAAGTGTGATTTACAAAGCTAAATTCGTAAGTGAATTTCAAAGTGAACACCAGGAATACATTACACGTGCCATAGATGTGAATACATATATTAGTTATTTTTGTGAAAAGTTACGGACGTAGAACTAGTCAAAAGACCTACTATTTACTAGCCGACGAATAGGGATGACAGAGTGTTATATGTTCGGCGTATAATAGTGTGAGTACTTCCGAACCGTGTATTTTTCGGTGATTGAAGAGTGCAGTGGAGCGATCAGAAATTAAATTATTTTATCTGACTGTTGGTGCTGAGTATGACTACACACTGTGGGTCATACCTCATGGAGGGGGGGTACGCCATTCAGGACACATCAACGATAGTGATTAGTTGTAGTGTACTCAGGGCGCGTAATGATCTGACTGAGTGATAATGTGGAGCGGAGCATGATGTTGAGTGAGCACAGGAGAAGAGTCGCGGTTATCCTATAATGGGCGGCGTCAACTAGTGAAATAGTGCAATAGTAGGATACACCTTCGACGGATAGCTGTAGGACTGTCCGTCAGTACAGCCAACGTTCCCGAATTTCTGCGAGCATAAATATGACAGATGGACTAGAGGATCCCCACTGTCACCACCACTAGCTGACATGCCGATCTAATTAGTAACAGTTGATGCGTCTCTGATAGATTTCTTGTGTCTGTACCCTGGAAATTATATGGTTTTAGCTCCCTTCCAGAGACCTGCGTACGCAGAAGTCGGCTTACGTGAGATCTAAATGAGCTATTAACAAATTTGATAGACGTTGCAATCTAGAAGTTTTTCAAATGTTGGTGGATCGGATGTCATGGGCGGATTTCTTGTATACAGTGTTAGCGCGAGCCGAACGTTCCGAACTTAGAGATGTACAACGATTGGGCAATTATTCTTAGGACGTTATCCCCTTGGCACTGGGCAGAGACCCTTCCTGGATGAGCTAAGGCAACTGGCCTGACGTAAACCTTGGCCTGGGTAGTGGGCGCTCAACAATGCCCAGCTAATTGCTTATTGATACGGATGGGCATGAAATACCTATAATGATTTGAGCTCCTAACGATAGCTGGACTAGAAGGCTTAACAATTTTAAAAAAAAAAAAAAAAACGAGACGGCTCCTTAAATCAGTAGTTGTTCGATATTAACAGGAAGACAGGGAAAGTATATGACGTGGAATTTTCATGTGTCATTATAGGATTAGTGTACCTGCGCTCTAATAATGAATATTACGAGCGGGGACATAACCTAACACTGTGAAAAAAAAAAACGCCCAATGCTTTTAGTAATTTGAGAATTGTTACAGATTACAGCGAATAAAAATTATGTGCGTAAGCGATCCCCATTACTGTGCATCTTTCTTATTGTTAAGTGGAGGGGGTTGGGCATGTAAATAAGTTTATGCGATTTAGTCACACTCCACATCAACATCTGTGTTAGCGTTAACTACGAACGACCAAAATATGATCAGACCCGGACTCAAAATACTGAATCTAATGTATGCACCGAATGGGGTATACCCTGTTTATCAAGTTTTATCATTATATGCACTACGGAGAAATACCGAAAGTTCCGAACTATTACTGCGTGCCTAGGGGACTGTGATGGAATTCTGAGCGGGGTACCAAGTTAGCAGCGGATGTATGGACGAAGGCCTCGAGAGAGTATGGCTCTTATATTTTTAGGACGTTTCGTATCATTTTTATTTGTCATGATAAAATAAATGTATACCTAAAAAAAAAAAAAAAAAAAAAAAAAAAAAAAAAAAATGCTGTTGTCTAGCGTAGGGTGATAGTATGGACTAATTCATTCTAAGAGATGCCTACAGGCCATCTTCCTCTTTCGTTTCACCCAAGCCATTCTCGTCATTTTTATCTCTGTATTGCCCACCTTCTCCTGAATATTGAGAGATATATCCATGGGTAGTGAGTTAGAATATTAAATCTTTTAATCATTATTAAAGATAGGCGCAAGCACGTTACCACGTGTTTGGGGGGGGGGGGGGGGGGGCCTTTAGCTCAGCAAACTGAGCGACTCGTGCGCTATGACGAGTGGATTAACGTAGTATGTACAAGGGCTGCAAGGGCGTCAGAAGGCGGATAACGTGGGATCCGGTTTCGCAGAACAAAGGACTAAGCACATCGTCCTACCTACTCACCGTGATGCGCGACGAGCTTCTTCTCGCATAAGTCCCCCGGTGAGGTGTGATACTATTACATCACTGCAACCGGTCAGTATCCAACATTTGTCCTGGAAAATCCACCAACGCGTGACACGTGCGCTCGAACTGTAGGGGCCACGTGGTCAGCAGGCTGTAGTGTGACAACCTACTGACCATGGCAATTGTAGAATCATAGGCTGTCTGGCGATAGTGAACACTGACACGGGCGTACATCGTGTCATTAGTGTGTTGACAGTATTACCGAACCCGCGGGGGGGTTGTTAAGCAGGACGTAAGGATGTTGGGAGTAGATGGTGGGAGGTGACATAATAACGGTGCTTTGGCTGAAAATAAGTTTGGGCCCTTTAGTGTCCTGAATGTATTAATGATATGGCCCAAGTTTTGAAAAACTTTAAGTGTGATCATTCGATCGGGTCGAGTCATAGACTGCACAGTAAGGTATGTATTGCTCGGTAAACGAGAAAGAGCAGTAAGTCGAAGATCTCAGATTGTGTTATTATACGTCGGCGAAGAGTTTGTCGAACTTCTAGACTTCCAGAAATATTTTCAGCAATCGAGTATTCTTAAGTTTGTGCGACTAGACCTGTACTCTGTGGTTGAGGTAATTAATATGAATAGATATATAGATGATATTATGCAAGTAGGGTTAAAGTGTTAAATATCGCTTACGATTGGCGATTTTTACTCTAATTCTTTAGCAGCAAGAAGGATGAAATAAATGTGGTAGTGTCTATTTAGAGCATTTCTAGGGAAGCATTCAGTGGTGAAAGCCGGAATAGAAATAAATTTCTAGCTTATAACGGCAATTGTAGCGACATGGGGGGGGGGGTTATGAATTTAATTAACTGCTAATTACTCAGTCGAGTGTACATTTTCTAAACTAACGTAATAGAAGCTCTTAGAATCGAGCCTCGATGAATGGGTGACGGAATAACGCACGTGTTTAGGATCCTTAATTTATGAGTGGATTGGCTGAATTATTTAATATAAATATAACTTACGGTCACGGGGAAATATTAAATGATAAGCAAGAGCTCTCTGCTTTGCAAGTTTAACATCGGTATGTTTAATAACCCCCCCCCCCCCAGCCGTCACAAGATTCGTCGTTTAATTATATTATATGTGTTATTTTTCCTCCCACACGCGTGAAAGTTTATGTGGGGTGACCCTAACTTTTAACCAGCACCTAAAGTAGTTGAGTTCCATCCGTGTTGAATAGAAAAAGAGCTACAGTACCTTATTTTGTGAACCACGTGTGGGTTTATCCTCAAAGTACCACTAGGGTCCTAGACAGTGCATATATGCAACTCGAGTAGCCTGAAATACTTAATAATCCCTATTAAACGGGTTTATATCCAAGACTGTAATTGATAATATTACTGTGGGACCTTGGAGCCAGCATCTTAATTTCTTCCAAGAAACTCTACTATATTATTCTGGGGTGCTGGTGGCGCGAAATACTTCTACAGTCATTAACTAAACATGAGGTCCCGACTATATAAGGTATATTCTTGTTGGGACAAATCTGTGGTGTAGTACTTAAGAGATGAAATCCTATACTGATGGAAGGCAACCGACCTGAACATTTCATCATTTTTTAGACAAACCTACGCAATTGAGACGCCTGTGCTATGCGAGAGCAACACCGCGCGCCTGGGGCGATAATTTGTAGGAGCGGTAGACCTCTTAAATCTGACATATGAACAAATATTCTGCACATACCATCGTCAGTCGGTTCCAGGTAGGACTCCGAGTTAACAACTACGTCTCTCATATCGCGACTGCCGCGCGTCTATCTCTGGCTAGAAGGACAATGCTCTTGGCTCTGCAGTCTGCCCTGTGCAAACATGTATTACTACTGACACTGCTGTTCCACATAGTACGACCCTAGCAAGCATAATCATATACCTACTCCTAGTCTCCCGCTCGACTGTACCATAGAGCTATGCAGAAGTCGTATACCCATGGTAGGATAATATGGAAAACTGCCATGTGATATATGACTCTATGATATGTAGATAGGGTGTAGACCCCCACAGTACCAGATGGTATATATTTTTCATTGTAGTATGCTAGTCTTTATAGTCTCATCCGGCGATCACTCCATCCCCCGCGGCCCCCCCCCCTATCTAGCGTAGCTCTGCTCCTGTGATAAGAATCTAACGTTTCACCGTGAACACTCTCTACTGCCCACACCTCAACTCTTCGTCTGCCCTAACCAGTGACATAGACAGTCCCCCAGTTTCTTGTGTTTTTGTCTCGAGGCCGCCTTAAATCACGATTGCTTGTCTCCTTTTTCAACCCTCTGCTCGCCATACTACGATCTCCTCACGCACGCATGTACAACTAACCAGTATAGAACTCTCACAAGTCAGTCAACCCCATACTGTAGCACCTCATAATAAACACATCCCTTAATGACCGACCGTCATCCTGTGCATCGCCGCCAGCGCCGCCTTACCGTGGCTACTGCCTTGTCGCTCTAACAGAAAGGGAGCAAGGGGAAAAAGAAGTGAGCCAGAAGAGATGACAGCATGCATGAGGGGAGAGCTCGGCGCTGCTTCACCTTGATGTTAAAACGTGTGCTTTGTATGTTGTGAGCCGATACGACCATTAATAGGAAAATCGTGAGGGGGGGAAAAAATTGGATTAATCCAAGCCCCGCGCTTCACGAGGTTGAGCTCGTTTCTGGTCACTCGTTCTAGATAAATATATATATATCATTGTTATAGTTTTCCCACGTCTGTGTGTTTACCTGTCGTCACGTGTATGTGCGTGCCTGTGAGTGATAGAAATATACGTAATATGTATATTGGTGTAGTCTGTCTGACGCTGTAACAACTGTTGTAGAAGATAGGTGAGAGAGAGAAGAATTCTTTTCGCTTTCAGAGACAGCCACTATATCAAAATCTATCATCTCACGTGTGTGGAAATTCTATTACCTTTCACTAACTCTCACTGAGTCTATCACCTGTTCAAACCTATTCAGAAGGGACCAAACCTAGTCTTAATTCTCCTATCGAAAATCTACGACAAATGGGTTCTCGTCCGTAGGTCTTTGTACTTAGAATAGGAAGACGAGTACGACAAATGTGGACTCGTCTATCTGGATTTTGAACTTAAGATTCTGTATTCTGATATAGAGTAAGAGTGTGATGTCTTGTGACTGTGTATCTTTTAAAAAAAAAAAAAATTACCCCCTAGACTAGCGATCTGTTTACGGGCGTGCTGACCACACAAACTAATAAGTTTTTTTTTCCACAGCATCTTTGAATAATATACATTTTGGTTACAGGTTGATTTTGTCGGGATATATGTTAACTGCTGATTGTGATACTAAATGCTGGTAAAGTGGTGAGTGTATAACATTCACTGGGTACTGAGGCAGAACGGCGTTTGAACTAAGTTAAGGAGTGTGTTTCGGACTTTTTGTCCAGATTAATTGCCTCCCTTACCCTAACTGTCTTCAGGGGTGAACTTGATAGTGGACTTTATAATTAAGGGATTATTTTTCTCTTTAATTTTTGCAATAATTATTTTGCTTTTCCACTGTAGCAACTTATTTTTCAGAAGTAATCTTAACTACCATTTAGTTGGCGTAGTCGTGTTTTGCATTAAGTGCTTTATTGCCGATAATAGCAGCGATAGTTAGATTTTTATTTTTGGAGGAGGTATCCCAGGGTTAAATATATCATCTTTTGACTTTTTGGTAATTTTTTTTTTCTCGTAAGTGGTAGGAAACCAGTGTATCCTTTTTCCTATTTTCTTTCGCGACTAGTCTCAGTCGCTGATTTAATATGGTCGCGAGGGAGAAACCGAGGCAGATGTTAGGGACGGAAGAAATGGAAGAGGGACTGGAAGGAGAAGAAGCGAAAGCTTTTGTCAGAGACGAACTTGAGAGATATGATGCGGAGAGGAAAAAGCAGCGGAAGCTAAAGAGGGAAAAAGCAGCCGCAGATTTACAGCAGAAGAAGATGGATGAGGAAATGGAAATTCGCAGGATGCAGCATGAGGAAAGCAGAGAAGGAGAGACAGCAGGAGAGAGAAGAGAGGGAGGAGAGACAGCTTGAGGAAAAAGAGAAACAGAGACAGCACGAGTTGGCTCTTAAAACTCTAGAATTCCAAAGTCGTGGTGCTGCCTCTACCTCCAGCAATGGAGAGTCTTCTCCTCATTCTTCCTTAACTGACCCTGCTAACAACACTCAACCTCTTCAACTAAATGCTATGTCTTTCACTCTTGAGTCTTTCCCTTGTCCAAATGAGAAGATTGACACATGGTTAGAAAAATTTGAGAAAATTGCAACTCTGTACGGGTTAGAGAGGTCGCGTTGGAATATGAAACTTTCCCAGGCCCTAAAAGGTTCTGCTTATGATGTTTATTCTAAGCTGGAAAGTAGCCAACAAGACGACTACGATGTGTTGAAGAAAGCGTTACTGGAGCGCTTTGAAATGAACGCTCGCAAGTTTTTGCAACTGTTTCGCAACAGCCGGAAAGAGAATTCTGAAACTTTTCACCAGTTCTCATCTCGTCTTAAGGGATATCTAACAAAGTGCCTTGAGCTTTCGCAGCTCCCCTCTACCTATGAAGGTCTTGAGGAACTTGTTCTAACTGAACAAATAAAGAACACTTTGTCTGCTGATACCCGGAGATTTCTCGCTGAGCAGGGGGCAGAAAAACTTGAAGACATTTTGGAAAAGTCTGAGCGTTATCACAATGCGCTGGCTGAACTACCGGCCACAAAGCGGAAACCGACAGAGGAGCATTTTCGAAAACATAACCTTAGAGCAATCTTCTCAGGCTTCTAACCAAACAACCACAGAGAAACTGGACCTCAAAACCCCCCTCCTGAAAAATCCAAGTTCTACAAGAACAAGTACCCCAACCACCCCAAACAGTCTGATCAACCCGACCGCCCTACATGGCAGCGTAGCCAGAAAGGACAAGGTGGCAAAGGGAGAACCCCTGAGCACGGGACATATGATCAGACCGAGCACACCGAGCCTAAACGCATCGGATGCTTATTGACAGTCTCGCAAGGCGGAATTATTGACAGTGATTCCCAACCTGTTGGGGATAGACCCTCAACGCGAGGTTCTGTTATTTTGAACGGTTCTCAAACTTCTTGCTTATTTGACACGGGGCTTTCTTACGATTGCATTGTTGCCAGAAACCTGGTTAAACCCGGTCAAGAGACAGGAGAGACCGTCAAACTTTGTGGAGTTCGTAAGAGTGATGCACCTACAGCGCTTCCCATCGCATTGGTGGAGATACACTCTGACTTTGTCAGAGGTGTGATCAAAGCAGCTGTTATGGATGATCCCATCTACCCAGTCATACTTGGCGGGAGATACGTGTGTATTGGGAAACCGGAAGAGCCGATTGTGGCAGCAGTAACTACAAGAGGGCAAACCAAGAAGGAACGGGAGCCTGCGCCTAATATGTTACCTATGGAACTTAAAGAAGCGCAATACAAGGACCCTACTTTGGCACCCTGCTTTAGGAAACTGCCCATGGCTAAGGAACCCAAACAGCACGGGGACATTTTTTCTGAGGATGGCGTACTTTATCGGAGAACGGGCAAGCCTGACCAAGGTTACAACCAGCTCCTAGTACCGAAACAGTACAGAAGCCAAAATCCTAGAAATGGGGCACTCTCTTCCCTTTTAGCGGACATATGGGACAGAACGCCACAAACCAACGTATATAACCACTCATTATATTGGTGGCCAGGAGTAAAATACTGATATTATCAGGTACGTCAAATCCTGTGCCCAGTGCCAACGTGTACCACCCAAGCAACGGACACCCCCAGTCCACATGGGTGAAATGCCAATAATGGGAACACCATTCGAACGGGTTGTGATCGACATTTTTAGGGCCTTTCGAAAGGACTAAAAGAAGGAACAGGTTCATCCTGACCTTAGTCGATACATGCACTTTATGGGCAGAAGCTATCCCGCTAACATGCGCAGATGCCAAGCATGTCGCAGAAGCCCTCGTGCAGATTTTCACTCGGTTGGGATTCCCTCAGCAAGTGTTGACGGATAATGGATCTCCATACCGAAACCTGTTGATGGATGAGATCGTTAAGATCTTGAGGACCCAGCACATCCACACTAAGCCATATACTCCGGCCGGAAATGGGCTCGTGGAACGTGCTAATGGAAACCTCACCATGATGCTAAGTAAGCTGGCACAAGTGAAACCTGAAGATTGGGATCTCTGTATTCCTGCAGCATTATTTGGCTACAGAGAATCTCCTCATACTTCCACAGGATTTCCGCCAGCTACACTCTTATTCGGCAGACCCATTAAGGGCCCGCTTGAAGCCTTACTTCAGTCTCTGACAGACGAGAAGGCTGATGAGACAGTTGTCTCAGCCAGTAATATGTGTCGGTTTTAAAGGAACGGTTGAAACTAGGGTGGGACCTAGCAACGACTAACTTTAAGCGAGCACGCACCAAGCACGCTAACCGATACAGGAAAGTCGCGGAAGAGAGAGAACTGGAAGCAGGAGAGAAAGTTTTGGTGTTACTCCCTACCGAGAACAACCAACTGAAGATCGGATGGCAAGGGCCGTTTACCGTCCTGAAAAAGATTTCTAAGGCTAACTACCAGATCTCTATTGAAGGAAAGGAGAAGGTTTTCCATTTAAATCTCTTAAAGAGATACTTGGAAAAACCAGTGCCAACCTCCGACCATCTCCTGACGATCGCCAAAACTGACGAAGATGACGATAGTGGCAGGGATATTCCACCGCTATCACAGGAAATCTTTCAAAAATGTCAGAAGCGGCGACGCTCTTTCAAGCGCGCATATGAGACATTCCAGGGGAAGGAAACTTTGAGGAGTGGACTTGAGTAGGAATTGGACAGAGATGGAGGGGGAAGATGAGAGGGAAGAGGACAGACACCCCAAAGCTACGGTTATAGGAAATTAAACTCCATAACGTAGACATGGAGTGCTTCCATATCTTAAAGGGGGGAGGCTCTGTCACGTAGGGTTTATATTCATTTAATTTCCTACACCTTCTTCCTATTCTTTCACCCAAATTCTCTCTTTTTTATCTCTGTATTTCCTTTTTCCTGTATATTTTTCATCCATTCGTTTTGATATTATTATTTTCATATAATTCGCAAACTTTACCTGTTTTCCTTTCTCTAAAACTGAGAATCGCGCTAGGACGATATTACGTAGATGTCAGGGCTGCAGGGCGTCAGAAGGCGTGATAAGTCGGTTCGCTGAACATAGGACGTAGCAAATCGTCTACATTCTCACCGAGCGCGCGAGCTTCTTCTCGGCATAAGTCCCGGTGAGGTGTGATACTTTACATCTGCACCGGTCAGTATCCAGACATTTGTCTGGAAAATCCCAAACTGACACGGCGCTCACTGTGGGCCATGGTCAGCTGTAGTGTGAAAACTGCCCTGCATTGGAGTCAGGCTGTCTGGGATTTGAAACTGACACGCGTACATCGTGGTCAGTAGGTGACAGTTACGACACGCGTTAAGCGGACGTAAATGTTGGGAGTAGGGGAGATAATTTCGCTTGGCGAAATAAGTTTGGGCCCTTTGTCTGATTTTTAGATATTGGCCAAGTTTGAAACTTTAATTTCATTCTCGCTCATAGACTCACAGTAGATAGGTTGCTCGTAAACAGAATAGCTGTTAGCGAAGATCTCAGTTTGTTTCGGCAATTTGTCGAACTTCTAGACTTCCAGAAATATTTTCAGCAATCTTATTCTTAAGTTGTGCGACTACCTGTAATTCTGTGGTTGAGGTAATTAATATGATAGATATATAGATTTTGTGAGTGTTAAAGTGTTAAATCGCTTAATTCATTTTAATCTATTTCTTTAGCGCAGAAGAGAAATAAAGTGGTAGGCTATTATATTTTCTAGGGAAGCATTCAGTGGAAAGCAGAATAAAATTAAATTTCTAGCTTATAACGGCAATTGTAGCTATTTATGAATTTAATTTAACTGCTAATACTCAGTCGAGTGTATTTTTCTAAACTAACGTATAAACTCTAGAATCGAGCCTCATGAATGGTGACGGAATACGCACGTGTTCCTAATTCATGAGGGTTGCTGATTTTTAAATATAACTTACGTCACGGGAAGTTTAAATGATAAGCAAAGCTCTCTGCTTGCAAGTTTAAATGTAAGTTATAACCAGTACAGATTCTGTTTATTATATTATATGTGTTATTTTTCCTCCACACAGTGAAAGTTTTTGGGTGACCCTAACTTTACCAGCACCTAGTAGTAGTTTCCATACTTGTGAAGAAATAGACAGTCCTTATTTTGAACCACGTGGGTTTCTTAAGTACCACTGGTCTAAACAGTGCATATGCAACTCGAGTTAGCCAGAAATACTATATCCCAATAACGGGTTTTCAAAGACTGTAATGATAAATACTGGACCTTGGAGCCAGATCTTAATTTCTTCTAGAAACTCTACGTAATTTTTCTGCCTGGTGGCGCGAAATACTTCTAGTATTAACTAACATTTCCCGACTATATATATATATTCTTGTGGACAAATCTGTGGTGTGACTAAAGTGAATCCTATACTGAGGGAAGGCACCGACCCGACATTCATCATTTCTAGAAACCTACGCTATTGACACTGTGCTCTGCTAACTCCCGCGCCTGGAATAATTGTTAGGTGACTTAATCAGACATTTGAACAAATTTGCACACCCAAGTAGTCGTTCCCGGAGACTCCGAGTTAAATACGTCTTTTGGAACTGGGGACTTCTTGGCAGAAGACTGCATTTTTTTTGAGTCTGTGTGAAGATCTAAAATCAGTGTGTTCCAAGAGGCAGCGAGCAAAGTCGTGAGTACATGAATGAGAGGCCATGGCGGAATGAATGAGTGTACGCTGGTTTGAGTGATATTTTCACTATTATATCTTTGACACCCTGCTGCTGTCCTAATATTTTTTTTTTCAATCTGCATAATTTGTTGCTAAGGCTAGAGTTCTTGTGTTTTTGTCTTAGGTTAAATCAGATTTTTTTTTCAACCTCTGTGCATATAATTACGAGATAAAACGAAGGAAACTCTTAGACTCAAACCCTATGTATCTGTGACTCGGGCGCCCTCATCTGTTCTCTTAACGGGGCCGGGCTAAACCTAGAGTTAACACTATAACGGGGCTATCATCCTTGCAACATTTCCTTGAATTTTTATGACTATGTGTATATGTATTTTCCTTGATGTACTTTCTTTGATGTTGTGAGCCGATTTTTCCTGATATTAAAATCGCTCTTGAACTTAATAATCGTGTTTGGTCAGCTCGTTCTAGATAAATATATATATCATTGTTATAGTTTTCCCACGTCTGTGTGTTTACCTGTCGTCACGTGTATGTGCGTGCCTGTGAGTGATAGAAATATACGTAATATGTATATTGGTGTAGTCTGTCTGACGCTGTAACAACTGTTGTAGAAGATAGGTGAGAGAGAGAAGAATTCTTTTCGCTTTCAGAGACAGCCACTATATCAAAATCTATCATCTCACGTGTGTGGAAATTCTATTACCTTTCACTAACTCTCACTGAGTCTATCACCTATTCAAACCTATTCAGAAGGGACCAAACCTAGTCTTAATTCTCCTATCAAAAATCTACGACAGCTGTTCAGATCGGATAAAAGCGTTAAAGGAAATAATTTAAAAAAAAACTCAAGTAACCGACTAATGGCGGTTAAACAAACGAATAATTAGTTTATTTAACAATGAATAAATGCAATCTTCCTAACAAGCACCAAACAATCTTTATCGCAGAAATGAAGCAAACTTTTTCAGAAACAGCAAACAACCTTCATAAGTAACACCGAGTAGGCTATTCACCACAGGCATCAGACAATTTCTCTCACAGACACCAAGCAATTTAAAATCACTGTCGTAGATTTCCGATAGGAGAATTAAGACTAGGTTTGGGTCCCTTCTGAATAGGTTTGAATAGGTGATAGACTCAGTGAGAGTTAGTGAAAGGTAATAGAATTTCCACACACGTGAGATGATAGATTTGATATAGTGGCTGTCTCTGAAAGCGAAAAGAATTCTTCTCTCTCTCACCTATCTTCTACAACAGTTGTTACAGCGTCAGACAGACTACACCAATATACATATTACGTATATTTCTATCACTCACAGGCACGCACATACACGTGACGACACGTAAACACACAGACGTGGGAAAACTATAACAATGATATATATATTATCTAGAACGAGCTGACCAAACACGATTATTAAGTTCAAGAGCGATTTTATTATCAGGAAAAATCGGCTCACAACATCAAAGAAAGTACATCAAGGAAAATACATATACACATAGTCATAAAAAAAAACAAGGAAATGTTGCAAGGATGATAGCCCCGTTATAGTGTTAACTCTAGGTTTAGCCCGGCCCCGTTAAGAGAACAGATGATGGCGCCAGAGTCACAGATACATAGGGTTTGAGTCTAAGAGTTTTTCTTTGTTTTATCTCGTAATTATATGCACAGAGTTTGAAAAAAATCTGATTTAACCTAAGACAAAAACACAAGAACTCTAGCCTTAGCAACAAATTATGCAGATTGGAAAAAAAAATTAGGACAGCGACAGGGTGTCAAAGATATAATAGTGAAAAATATCACTCAGACCAGTGTACACTCATTCATTCCGCCATGGCTTCTCATTCAGGTACTCACGACTTTGCTTGCTGCCTCTTGGAACACATTGATTTTAGATTTTCACACAGACTCAAAAAAATGCAGTCTTCTGCCAAGAAGTCCCCAGTTCCAAAAGACGTATTTAACTTGGAGTCTCCGGGAACGACTACTTGGGTATGCAAATTTGTTCAAATGTCTGATTAAGTCACCTAACAATTATTCCAGGCGCGGGAGTTAGCAGAGCACAGTGTCAATAGCGTAGGTTTCTAAAAAAATGATGAATGTCAGGTCGGTGCCTTCCCTCAGTATAGGATTCACTTTAGTCACACCACAGATTTGTCCACAAGATATAATCTAGTCGGGAAATGATTGTTAATATTCACGCCACCAGGCAGCAAATTATATAGAGTTTCTAGAAGAAATTAAGTGCTGGCTCCAAGGTCCAGTATTTATCATTACAGTCTTTGAAAACCCGTTATAGGGATATTAGTATTTCTGTCTAACTTGCACCGTCAGATCAGTGTTACTTGAGAAAACCCACGTGGTTCAAAATAAGGACTGTCTATTTCTTCACAAGTATGGAAACTACTATTAGGTGCTGGTAAAGTTAGGGTCACCCCAAAACTTTCACTGTGTGGAGGAAAAATAACACATATAATATAATAAACAGAATCTGTACTGGTTAAAACTTACATTTAAACTTGCAAGCAGAGAGCTTTGCTTATCATTTAAACTTCCCGTGACGTAAGTTATATTTAAAAATCAGCAATCCTCATAAATTAAGAACACGTGCGTATTCCGTCACAATTCATGAGGCTGGATTCTAGAGTTTATACGTTAGTTTAGAAAAATACACTCGACTGAGTATTAGCAGTTAAATTAAATTCATAAATAGCTACAATTGCCGTTATAAGCTAGAAATTAAATTTTTAGTCTGCTTTCCACTGAATGCTTCCCTAGAAAATATAATAGCCTACCACTTTATTTCTTTTCTGCGCTAAAGAAATAGATTAAAATGAATTAAGCGATTTAACACTTTAACACTCACAAAATCTATATATCTATCATATTAATTACCTCAACCACAGAATTACAGGTAGTCGCACAACTTAAGAATAAAAATGCTGAAAATATTTCTGGAAGTCTAGAAGTTCGACAAATTGCCGAAACAAACTGAGATCTTCGCTAACAGCTATTCTGTTTTTCGAGCGACCTATCTACTGTGGAGTCTATGAGCGAGAATGAAATTAAAGTTTCAAACTTGGCCAATATCTTAAAATCAGACAAAGGGCCCAAACTTACTTCGCCAAGCGAAATTATCTCCCCTACTCCCAACATTTACGTCCGCTTAACGCGTGTCGTAACTGTCACCTACTGACCACGATGTACGCGTGTCAGTTTCAAATCCCAGACAGCCTGACTCCATTGCAGGGCAGTTTTCACACTACAGCTGACCATGGCCCAAGTGAGCGCCGTGTCAGTTTGGGATTTTCCAGCCAAATGTCTGGATACTGACCGGTGCAGATGTAAAGTATCACACCTCACCGGGACTTATGCCGAGAAGAAGCTCGTGCGCTCGGTGAGAATGTAGACGATTTGCTACGTCCTGTGTTCAGCGAACCGACTTATCACGCCTTCTGACGCCCTGCAGCCCTGACATCTACGTAATATCGTCCTAGCGCGATTCTCAGTTTAAGAGAAAGGAAAACAGGTAAAGTTTTGCGAATTATATGAAAATAATATTCGCAAAACGAATGGATGAAAAATACACAGGAAAAAATATACAGAGATAATAAAAGAGAGAATTTATGTGAAAGAATAGGAAAGAGATGTAGGAAATTAAATGAATATAAAACCTACGTGACAGAGCCTCCCCCCTTTAAGATATGGAAGCACTCCATGTCTACGTTATGGAGTTTAATTTCCTATAACCGTAGCTTCGGGGTGTCTGTCTTCTTCCCTCTCCATCTCCCCCCTCCATCTCTGTCCAATTCCTACTCAAGTCCACTCCTCAAAGTTTCCTTCCCCTGGAATGTCTCATATGCGCGCTTGAAAGAGCGTCGCCGCTTCTGACATTTTTGAAAGATTTCCTGTGATAGCGGTGGAATATCCCTGCCACTATCGTCATCTTCGTCAGTTTTGGCGATCGTCAGGAGATGGTCGGAGGTTGGCACTGGTTTTTCCAAGTATCTCTTTAAGAGATTTAAATGGAAAACCTTCTCCTTTCCTTCAATAGAGAGCTGGTAGTTAGCCTTAGAAATCTTTTTCAGGACGGTAAACGGCCCTTGCCATCCGATCTTCAGTTGGTTGTTCTCAGTAGGGAGTAACACCAAAACTTTCTCTCCTGCTTCCAGTTCTCTCTCTTCCGCGACTTTCCTGTATCGGTTAGCGTGCTTTGTGCGAGCTCGCTTAAAGTTAGTCGTTGCTAGGTCCCACCCTAGTTTCAACCTTTCCTTTTAAAACCGACACATATTTACTTGCTGAGACGACTGTCTCATCCGCCTTCTCGTCTGTCAGAGACTGAAGTAAGGCTTCAAGCGGGCCCTTAATGGGTCTGCCGAATAAGAGTGTAGCTGGCGGAAATCCTGTGGAAGTATGAGGAGATTCTCTGTAGCCAAATAATGCTGCAGGAATACAGAGATCCCAATCTTCAGGTTTCACTTGTGCCAGCTTACTTAGCATCATGGTGAGGTTTCCATTAGCACGTTCCACGAGCCCATTTCCCGCCGGAGTATATGGCTTAGTGTGGATGTGTTGGGTCCTCAAGATCTTAACGATCTCATCCATCAACAGGTTTCGGTATGGAGATCCATTATCCGTCAACACTTGCTGAGGGAATCCCAACCGAGTGAAAATCTGCACGAGGGCTTCTGCGACATGCTTGGCATCTGCGCATGTTAGCGGGATAGCTTCTGCCCATAAAGTGCATGTATCGACTAAGGTCAGGATGAACCTGTTCCTTCTTTTAGGGCCTTTCGAAAGGCCCTAAAATGTCGATCACAACCCGTTCGAATGGTGTTCCCATTATTGGCATTTCACCCATGTGGACTGGGGGTGTCCGTTGCTTGGGTGGTACACGTTGGCACTGGGCACAGGATTTTTGACATATCTGATAATATCAGTATTTTACTCCTGGCCACCAATAATGAGTGGTTATACGTTGGTTTGTGGCGTTCTGTCCCATATGTCCGCTAAAGGGAAGAGAGTGCCCCATTTCTAGGATTTGGCTTCTGTACTGTTTCGGTACTAGGAGCTGGTTGTAACCTTGGTCAGGCTTGCCCGTTCTCCGATAAAGTACGCCATCCTCAGAAAAAATGTCCCCGTGCTGTTTGGGTTCCTTCGCCATGGGCAGTTTCCTAAAGCAGGGTGCCAAAGTAGGATCCTTTTGTTGCGCTTCTTTAAGTTCCATAGGTAACAAATTAGGCGCAGGCTCCCGTTCCTTCTTGGTTTGCCCTCTTGTAGTTACTGCTGCCACAATCAGCTCTTCCGGTTTCCCAATACACACGTATCTCCCGCCAAGTATGACTGGGTAGATGGGATCATCCATAACAGCCGCTTTGATCACACCTCTGACAAAGTCAGAGTGTATCTCCACCAATGCGATGGGAAGCGCTGTAGGTGCATCACTCTTACGAACTCCACAAAGTTTGACGGTCTCTCCTGTCTCTTGACCGGGTTTAACCAGGTTTCTGGCAACAATGCAATCATAAGAAAGCCCCGTGTCAAATAAGCAAGAAGTTTTGAGAACCGTTTCAAAGTAACAGTACCTCGCGTTGAGGGTCTATCCCCAACAGGTTGGGAATCACTGTCAATAATTCCGCCTTGCGAGACTGTCAATAAGCATCCGATGCGTTTCGGCTCGGTGTGCTCGGTCTGATGATATGTCCCGTGCTCAGGGGTTCTCCCTTTGCCACCTTGTCCTTTCTGGCTACGCTGCCATGTAGGGCGGTCGGGTTGATCAGACTGTTTGGGGTGGTTGGGGTACTTGTTCTTGTAGAACTTGGATTTTTTCAGGAGGGGGGTTTTGAGGTCCAGTTTCTCTGTGGTTGTTTTGGTTAGAAGCCTTAGGAGGTTGCTCTATGTTGTGTTTTCGAAAATGCTCCTCTGTCGGTTTCCGCTTTGTGGCGGGTAGTTCAGCCAGCGCATTGTGATAACGCTCAGACTTTTCCAAAATGTCTTCAAGTTTTTCTGCCCCCTGCTCAGCGAGAAATCTCCGGGTATCAGCAGACAAAGTGTTCTTTATTTGTTCAGTTAGAACAAGTTCCTCAAGACCTTCATAGGTAGAGGGGAGCTGCGAAAGCTCAAGGCACTTTGTTAGATATCCCTTAAGACGAGATGAGAACTGGTGAAAAGTTTCAGAATTCTCTTTCCGGCTGTTGCGAAACAGTTGCAAAAACTTGCGAGCGTTCATTTCAAAGCGCTCCAGTAACGCTTTCTTCAACACATCGTAGTCGTCTTGTTGGCTACTTTCCAGCTTAGAATAAACATCATAAGCAGAACCTTTTAGGGCCTGGGAAAGTTTCATATTCCAACGCGACCTCTCTAACCCGTACAGAGTTGCAATTTTCTCAAATTTTTCTAACCATGTGTCAATCTTCTCATTTGGACAAGGAAAAGATTCAAGAGTGAAAGACATAGCATTTAGTTGAAGAGATTGAGTGTTAGCAGGGTCAGTTAAGGAAGAATGAGGAGAAGACTCTCCATTGCTGGAGGTAGAGGCAGCCCCACGGCTCTGAAGTTCTAGAGCTTTAAGAGCCAACTCATGTTGTCTCTCCTTCTCTCTTTCCTCTCTCTCCTCCCTCTCCTTCTCATGCTGTCTCTCCTTCTCTTTCTCTCTTTCCTCATGCTGCATCCTGCGAATTTCCATTTCCTCCTCAATCTTCTTCTGCTGTAATAGCCGGTCTTCTGCTTCTTTCCTCCTAGCTTCTTCTTCTTTCCTCTCCGCATCATATCTCTCAAGTTCGTCCCTGACAAAAGCTTTCGCTTCTTCTCCTTCCAGTCCCTCCTCTCTCGCTTCGTCCCTGAGAAGTTGTCTAAGCTTTGCCCTCTCGGCCATATTATGTCAGTGACTGAGACACGTGGAGATAGAAAATAGGGAAAAGAATAACCTGGTTCCTACCACTTACGAGAAAAAAAACCCCAAAAATTCAAAAGATGATATCCTTAACCCTGGGATACCTCCTCCAAAGTAAAATCTAACTATCGCTGCTATTATCGGCAATAAAGCACTCAATGCAAAACACGACTACGCCAAATAAATGGTAGTTAAGATTACAACTGAAAAATAAGTTGCTACAGTGGAAAAGCAAAAGAATATTGCAAAAATTAAAGAGAAAAATAATCCCTTAATTTTTAAAAAAATCCACTATAAGTTCGCCCCTGAAGTCAGATCGGGTAAGGGAGGGAATTAATCTGGACAAAAAGTCCGAAACACACTCCTTAACTTAGTTCAAACGCCGTTCTGCCTCAGTACCCAGTGAATGTTATACACTCACCACTTTACCAGCATTTAGTATTACAATCAGCAGTTAACATATATCCCGACAAATCAACCTGTAACCAAAATGTATATTATTCAAAGATGCTGTGGAAAAAAAACTTATTAGTTTGTGTGGTCAGCACGCCCGTAAACAGATCGCTAGTCTAGGGGGTAATTTTTTTAAAAAGATACACAACTCACAAGACATCACACTCTTACTCTATTACAGAATAAGAATCTTAAATACAAAATCCAGATAGACGAGTCCACGTTTGTCGTACTCGTCTTCCTATTCTAAGTTCAAAGACCGGAAACGAGTCCTCATTTGTCGTACTCGTCTTCCTATTCTAAGTTCAAAGACCGGAAACGAGCCCTCATTTGTCGTAGATTTCCGATAGGAGAATTAAGACTAGGTTTGGTCCCTTCTGAATAGGTTTGAATAGGTGATAGACTCAGTGAGAGTTAGTGAAAGGTAATAGAATTTCCACACACGTGAGATGATAGATTTGATATAGTGGCTGTCTCTGAAAGCGAAAAGAATTCTTCTCTCTCTCACCTATCTTCTACAACAGTTGTTACAGCGTCAGACAGACTACACCAATATACATATTACGTATATTTCTATCACTCACAGGCACGCACATACACGTGACGACAGGTAAACACACAGACGTGGGAAAACTATAACAATGATATATATATTATCTAGAACGAGCTGACCAAACACGATTATTAAGTTCAAGAGCGATTTTATTATCAGGAAAAATCGGCTCACAACATCAAAGAAAGTACATCAAGGAAAATACATATACACATAGTCATAAAAAAAAAACAAGGAAATGTTGCAAGGATGATAGCCCCGTTATAGTGTTAACTCTAGGTTTAGCCCGGCCCCGTTAAGAGAACAGATGATGGCGCCAGAGTCACAGATACATAGGGTTTGAGTCTAAGAGTTTTTCTTTGTTTTATCTCGTAATTATATGCACAGAGTTTGAAAAAAATCTGATTTAACCTAAGACAAAAACACAAGAACTCTAGCCTTAGCAACAAATTATGCAGATTGGAAAAAAAAAAATTAGGACAGCGACAGGGTGTCAAAGATATAATAGTGAAAATATCACTCAGACCAGTGTACACTCATTCATTCCGCCATGGCTTCTCATTCAGGTACTCACGACTTTGCTTGCTGCCTCTTGGAACACATTGATTTTAGATTTTCACACAGACTCAAAAAAATGCAGTCTTCTGCCAAGAAGTCCCCAGTTCCAAAAGACGTATTTAACTTGGAGTCTCCGGGAACGACTACTTGGGTATGCAAATTTGTTCAAATGTCTGATTAAGTCACCTAACAATTATTCCAGGCGCGGGAGTTAGCAGAGCACAGTGTCAATAGCGTAGGTTTCTAAAAAATGATGAATGTCAGGTCGGTGCCTTCCCTCAGTATAGGATTCACTTTAGTCACACCACAGATTTGTCCACAAGATATAATCTAGTCGGGAAATGATTGTTAATATTCACGCCACCAGGCAGCAAATTATATAGAGTTTCTAGAAGAAATTAAGTGCTGGCTCCAAGGTCCAGTATTTATCATTACAGTCTTTGAAAACCCGTTATAGGGATATTAGTATTTCTGTCTAACTTGCACCGTCAGATCAGTGTTACTTGAGAAAACCCACGTGGTTCAAAATAAGGACTGTCTATTTCTTCACAAGTATGGAAACTACTACTAGGTGCTGGTAAAGTTAGGGTCACCCCAAAACTTTCACTGTGTGGAGGAAAAATAACACATATAATATAATAAACAGAATCTGTACTGGTTAAAACTTACATTTAAACTTGCAAGCAGAGAGCTTTGCTTATCATTTAAACTTCCCGTGACGTAAGTTATATTTAAAAATCAGCAATCCTCATAAATTAAGAACACGTGCGTATTCCGTCACAATTCATGAGGCTGGATTCTAGAGTTTATACGTTAGTTTAGAAAAATACACTCGACTGAGTATTAGCAGTTAAATTAAATTCATAAATAGCTACAATTGCCGTTATAAGCTAGAAATTAAATTTTTAGTCTGCTTTCCACTGAATGCTTCCCTAGAAAATATAATAGCCTACCACTTTATTTCTTTTCTGCGCTAAAGAAATAGATTAAAATGAATTAAGCGATTTAACACTTTAACACTCACAAAATCTATATATCTATCATATTAATTACCTCAACCACAGAATTACAGGTAGTCGCACAACTTAAGAATAAAAATGCTGAAAATATTTCTGGAAGTCTAGAAGTTCGACAAATTGCCGAAACAAACTGAGATCTTCGCTAACAGCTATTCTGTTTTTCGAGCGACCTATCTACTGTGGAGTCTATGAGCGAGAATGAAATTAAAGTTTCAAACTTGGCCAATATCTTAAAATCAGACAAAGGGCCCAAACTTACTTCGCCAAGCGAAATTATCTCCCCTACTCCCAACATTTACGTCCGCTTAACGCGTGTCGTAACTGTCACCTACTGACCACGATGTACGCGTGTCAGTTTCAAATCCCAGACAGCCTGACTCCATTGTAGGGCAGTTTTCACACTACAGCTGACCATGGCCCAAGTGAGCGCCGTGTCAGTTTGGGATTTTCCAGCCAAATGTCTGGATACTGACCGGTGCAGATGTAAAGTATCACACCTCACCGGGACTTATGCCGAGAAGAAGCTCGTGCGCTCGGTGAGAATGTAGACGATTTGCTACGTCCTGTGTTCAGCGAACCGACTTATCACGCCTTCTGACGCCCTGCAGCCCTGACATCTACGTAATATCGTCCTAGCGCGATTCTCAGTTTAAGAGAAAGGAAAACAGGTAAAGTTTGCGAATTATATGAAAATAATATTCGCAAAACGAATGGATGAAAAATACACAGGAAAAAATATACAGAGATAATAAAAGAGAGAATTTATGTGAAAGAATAGGAAAAAGATGTAGGAAATTAAATGAATATAAAACCTACGTGACAATCACAAACACGTATCTTCACTACATATACCAAGCAGTCTTTATCAAAGACACCAGTTACTCTGTATCACAAACACAAACAATTTTTACCACAAACACTAAGCAATGTTCACTACAAACACAAGTAATCTTTACAAACACATAACAATAGTCATCACAAACATTAAGTAATCTTTATCATAAACACCAAATAGTCTTCTTTACAAACACCAAACAATCGTCATCACAAACACTGAGTAATCTTCGTCACAAACACCAAACTTCTTTTTCTTCTTCGTACACTCTCAGACGTTTACTTGAATATTATCAAAGAAAGCAGTAGTCAGTTTGAGGCTATTTGAATCTCCGTAGAGCTTTTTCACGAATGGTACTGGTGTCGGCCATATGTGCTTTCTATGTTCCGCAAATGTTGGGCAACTTTGAAGCAGATGTTCAGCAGCATTTTATGAGTGCCACAGTTACACTGGTCAGTAGTTCCTATCTTTAGCTTGTTGAATAGATGGTATCTCAATCTGTTGTGGCCCGTGCCGGAGTCTGAAGATTACCACTAGTTCTCTTTTGTTGAGATGGTAGTATACATCATTTTGTGTGTGACCTGGATGCTCTACATCCAATTTGTTTCTGTACCTGATTCTGATAAAACTCTATGCCTCCTCGAAATATGCGCTTACATCAGGCTGAGGTTGATTTCCACCTTCCTTTGCCAATCTGTCAGCCTCTTCATTGCCGGTGATGTTACAATGAGATGGGATCTATTGGATCACAACACTTTTGAATTGTTGACATAGTTTGTGGAGCACTATTTTGAGGTCATCCAGGTCTATATTATTTTGGTTTTTCAACGCTGCAAATGACTGACTGTGCATCGGAAAAGAAAGCAACTTGTCTCTCTGTGCTTTCCTCTGTCACCAAACAATCTTCACCACAAACAGCAAGCAATCTTTACAAACACCAAGCAGTATTTACGAACACGAAGCAGTCTTCATCACAAACACAAAGCAATCTTCGTCACAAACACCAAGAAATCTTTACGAACACCAAACAATCTTCGTCACAAACATCAAACAATCTTTACGAACACCAAGCAATCTTCATCCCAAACACCAAGCAGTCTTCATCACAAACACCAAGCAGTCTTCATCACAAACACCAAGCAATCTTCATCACAAACACCAAGCAGTCTTCATCACAAACACCAAGCAGTCTTCATCACAAACACCAAGCAGTCTTCATCACAAACACCAAGCAGTCTTCATCACAAACACCAAGCAATCTTCATCACAAACACCAAGCAATCTTCATCACAAACACCAAGCAATCTTCGTCACAAACACCAAGCAATATTCGTCACAAACACCAAGCAATCTTTACGAACACCAAACAATCTTCGTCACAAACATCAAACAATCTTTACGAACACCAAGCAATCTTCATCACAAACACCAAGCAGTCTTCATCACAAACACCAAGCAATCTTCATCACAAACACACAAAAAAGCTATGAAGAAGACACGCAATGTGCAAACGGAATTGAGTAGTGAGCTCAAGCAGCAAAGATGAATAAAGCAAATGTCATGAACAGCCAGGCCCCATGCTACATGGAGCGAAAAAGGAATTATAATGATGATGACAACAATGACGACAATGATGGTGCATTCTTCAAAAGATGATGACTTCGAAAAGGAATAGGATAAACAGGCAAAACGCCGACAGGTTTCAGTGAATCTTAATTGTAATGAAGCATTATCCGACAGAAAGTTAGGGAAGATTGTGAGGCAATGGAAGCTATTGAAAGGCTAAATGTTAAGAATGTTCTTGAGGCCAGTCACAACAACCTACACCATATTCAGGCTGCCTGTAGAGTCGCTTGGAGCATGCCAACTAATCAAGCTAGTTATGGCTACTATTTTTGGCTTTAATGTTAATTTGCAGTGATATATGACAGGCTATAAAAGACGATTTTACTGCAGTAATAATATTTTACGGAATGAATTATGAATATACTATAGATGGACTGATTCTACTTTAAGTGACGTTTAAGCTGTTTGAGAGTTCTTGAATAAATACAGCTTCTATTTCAAAGTTGCAAATGCGCATTTTTTTTTTTAAACATAACAGAAAATAACAATAATTTTAGGGGGAGTGCGTGGCCTGAGCGCAGCTGGAGCAGTCACTATATATACCGGAGCGGAGTTGGAGAGAAGAATTTCAAAAATTTCATTGCTGCAGAAATTCTCTACCATCATCATTATCATTCCCACCCCCTCCCCCCGCCTTAACCATCGCGAACCGTTAGTTCAAGCTGGTAACAGTCTCTAGACCTACTTTTCTCACCCTGTGATTCGAACAACACCCGATGGATCAATTACGTTGTGCACAATGCTTCAACGAACGGGCATCGTTAATTTTGATGAAGCCAGAATAGTTTCACAGTTTAATAAACCTTAATTTACCATAACTAATATATATTCCAATGGTGGCTTAATTTTAGACGTGACTTCTGCTGATTTAGCGGCGCTAGTGAAAGGGCCCGCGATTCATGAAATGTTGAGAACCATTGCTGAAGACTAACATTGCCCCTATCCATGATAGACGGTCTGGCTTAGTCCACTATTTGGTACCAGACGGTTAGGTCCCGGAAATGTCAAAGTACCTTCCAGGGTACATATTTTATTATTAACGCCTGCAGTCTCGACTCGACTACCAACATTACTTCCAAGCTGGTTGAGATGAAGTTATTCTAAAGGCCGTAGTCCTTGTAGCCGCTTGTTGCCTGTAGTGAATTTTCTAACCGCAATGTACGTTTAAATAGGAATATGTTGTTACCAGAACAGTGCAAATGTGGTTATAAGTTTATTTGGTAGGGAAAGTGAGTTTAATCGAATGTGCTTCGAAAACGTTTGGCATTTCATTGCATCGTGCATGTAATTTTTTATTGTTTATTTAAGTGTTTACTTCTTTTTTTGTTTTTATTTCAATTTACATAAAATGCATTTGTAAGGAAACAGTAGGATGAACTCATGCTTGGAGTAAAAGACAACAGGTAAATGTAGTCCTATAGTATATACTGCCGTAGGGGAGAGGTGTTGGGGACTTCAGTAGACGGTCCGGCTTTGAGAGGTGGGGTGACCAGTTCCTGTCCTCACTGCCTTTGCCGTCGCTAACTCAAGAGCAGAGCCAGGTAGCCTACTCATTTACAGCTAGGCAGACTAGAGCGTGACGTCACCGTATTTCGAACCCGGTACCTTTGCAGCGAAACGCCAGCGTTCTAACCACTCTGCCAATCGGACGCTCTGAGTAAAAAGTAACTGTTACTCATACACAAATAATAATAATAATAAAATATCCGTATTGTTTTATTAAAATAGTGTTGTAGCGACTTCTGGACGAAGTAATTGTTTGTATGTTCGAGAACTGATTTCCTTTGTGTTTTGTAGCCAAGGCATTAGCATCATCATTACCCTTCAGATGCCCGCGGAGCATAGGTCTTTAGCGAAGCCTCTTTGTGCAGTGACATCCAATCGAAGTCTTCCTGTGTCTTCTGTGTCCCTGTCGTGTCTTTGTCCAGTGCTTGTGGGTCTTTTTAAAGCTTTTTTTGGCTTGAAGTTTCTGTAGGAGGCAGCAGCCGACTCCATACCCAACCCTCCTGCGTGGTCTTCTTCGATATGTCTTTGAATACCCTCATGATTATACTCTTAAGTTTGGCATTGTTTGACCACTAATACGGACCAGGGTGGACTAATTCATCACAGGCAGCGATAAAAAGCAAATCTCATTGTGAATTTCTTCTCTACCTCTGTCCGGCAAACTTACCGGTTTCCGGGGTCGAACCTGGTAGCATCGATCTCATCTACCTAGCTGTAAATGGGTACTTGACTCTGCTCTTGAGGTAAGGAAAACAAGGACAGCGATGAAGGGAACTGGTCACCCCAGGACGTATAGCTTGATCTAGTATGGTGAAGTCTGTAACACTCCACTCCCCTACAGCATTATCTGTTATTGGACTAACTTTACCGTTTTTTTAACATTGAGGAACATGCCAAATTTGACCTTGACACTCACGTGTTGTACTGCTGCTGTTTTTCTGGTGTCTGAGTGGGTGTGTATTTGTTGTTGCTTTTTGTTTTTAATCTCGTGTGCTGTACTGCGGGCTTAAACCAAACCAATTTCCCACCATCTTTTAGTTCCGATGAAATACTATTGTACTGGGACAACTATTAGTGAGTCACTGTTGACGCTAGTTGTTAAGGGGTGATTCACTGGCGTTCTTAGGGGTGGTGAAGTTTCCTGACCAATCGTTTGAGTCTTTGTTTCTAGTATTTTTCAACTACTCTGTCAAGCCATCTATTCCTTGGATGTTCTCACACCTTGTTGTTACGATTCCCCGATGCATAAGGCTCGCACTAGTAACTTTTCAAACCCAAACATAATTGTTCCCCCTGTTCTGCGGTATTGGGTAGTTCTGTGACGTTTACACACGTTTATAAAATCCCCTTTATAATGACGTCATATGGCATTTTATCTTTTATGTACCTGCTGTCATTACTAAACTTTTCATTCATTCCGTTCTCGCTTCTGTCTCTCAATACTAAACACGTTAAGAAGTCCAGTGCGATTGCAATTTACACGATCTCAATTTTACGCGAAGTCGAAATAACGCGAAAAATATCTCTACTACTATTAAAATGCATTATTTCAGGTTATTATTTCATGTTTTTTACAAATGTTTTATGTTTGTGTTCCTGAGCTTTGTTTACTGAAGACTTTTTATTTATTTATATTGTAGTATAAGTTGTAGATACATCCGTTTAATTGTAACGCATGGACATTCTACAGATAGCATGATCTCAATCAACATGAATCTCAGATTACGCACGCGCCTTTGGAACTTGACCCTCGCGTAAATCTCGATCTCAGTGTATATAAGAACACTAATATCTTTTGCTTTAATCTTCCTGACGTCTGAGTATTTCATGAATTTGTGACGGGGCAACAACAACAAAATATTAAGATTCTGACTCGAAAGCGCCAAATTCTTCTCCTTTCTTAGGTTTTGGGAGCCGTGGTGGCACAGTGGTTAGTGCACTGGCTTCCAAGCTCGGTGGTCCGTGATTCGATTCCCGGCTGAGGTGGGATTTTTTAAAGACCGCAAACGGCTCCGGGGTCGACCCAGCCTCATGAATTGGGTACCAGAGCAACTCTAGGAAGGTTAAAGCGGCCGGCGTGATGTTGACCACTCCTAGTGTGCTGATGGTCAATAAAATGTGGGCCTAACACCATATTCCCAATATGCCTCAATAGGCGTGTAACGGGATCCTTTACCGTTACCTTTACCTTTCTTACGTTTGGTCTCCTTGAAAAGTACAGGCCACAACTGCAGTATATCTTCATGTGAGAAGCCAGCGCCTAATCAATTTATGTATCCTGACAGCGGTGGATTTGGTGCATTAAGTTTTACATTTTCACGTTGCTACCCCTGTAGATCAGTGGTTCTCACCGTGGGCCATGGCATTTTTCTAGGGGGACCACAACAAGTGCCATATTTCTAGTAAAGTACCTTTTTTTCCAGCTAACAGCGACTAAGAGGGGGGCCACAGAGGCAAATAAGTCTCAGAAGGGAGCCGTGAGCAACAAAAAGATTGAGAACCCCTGCCGCAGATAACGCTCCTTCACTGACTTTTGTAGAATGCTAATTCAGGAGGCAATGGTCCTTTTTTCGCTCCACCATATATGATCAACGAGCAGTTGAGTGGTTGAATGGTTAGAGCAGGGTTTCTCAACCGGGGTTCCACGAAACCTTAGGGTTCCGTGAGAGATTGTAATTGGATAAAAAAAATTTTTTAAAATAAATTTTAATTTTGTGAGCCGGACGATGTTAGCACTGGCAGTGATGGGCAGTGACCGAGCAGCCTCGTATGATAGTGCGCAATAGGACCGTGTTCACTTTTGCACATACTATATTTCATTAGCATCTTGTAGAATAGAAATTTATGATAAGACACTTAGGCCTACCTGGATAAGGTATAAATCAAGTAGCAAATTAAATAAAGCAACAGTTTCCTGTACCTACACCATTGACTTGCATTAGAGTTGATATCTTTTGTGGGGAGGGTGAACCACACAAATAGAGCAGGCTAAAAAGTTGGTCAAAATTAAACAGATCCACAGAAAAAAAAAAAATCATTCTCTATTCGAAAGAGCATTTGCAATTTTTCTTGGATTGGGGTCGTCCACATATGACGCCACGCAATATTTGCCATTTTTAACCCCCTTCCCCCGTCACATTTCGTAACAAAAACCCAGACCCTCACTTACGTGACGTTACAAATCTTCCCCCCCCCCCCCCCTTTTTTTTCCCCCCTAACTATTTTTTGGGTAATACTGAAAAGCAACAACGTAATCGATTGTAAATTAGTTACCTAGTCATCGTAGTTATCATTAACATCATCATAATTCAACTCCCTAAGGGAGAATATGCTCAAGGTCTCTCCATATCTTCTTCATTCCCTTCATGTCTGTCTCCAGTTCTCTTCTCCATGTGTTCCCTGGTCTTCCTCTGCCTCTCTTACCCTGGGGGTTCCAGAACAAGGACTGTCTGGTAAATCTATCAGCAGGTTTTCTCAGTGTGTGTGTCCTATCTGGCACTTGTCTTGTTCGTGTACTAAATTCCACATTAGTGATCTTGTCATACCACTACAATCCTTCTATGTTAGTCAAGCACCTATTTATGAGAGCGTCCTTGGTTAGAGCTCAGGCCTGTCGCGGCAAAGGCATTGGGGTTGGAACCACGGTAGCGTCACGCTTCAGTCTATCATCTACAAATAAATATCGGACTCTGCTCATGGGCCAGGAAAGGCAAATGCAGCGAAGAGGGGAAGTTGGTACTTGATCTAGTATTGTGAAGTCTCTAACACTTCACTCTCCTACGGCAGTGCCTTCTATTAGACTACCTTCTTTTACTCATTTGTGAAAGTTTGACGCTTTTTAGTTGTTGTTTTCGTTATTCTCCATGTTCAGAGCCATACAATAGAACCGACTTGACATTTGAATTGGTTCTGATTTTTGTGTTGGACGTAACAAAACAAAAATGCGTGGCTTTTTTTCAAGGGATGTAATTTATACTTTTCCTTGTCAAAGGGAAACGATCCAACGGCTAAGAAAAAAAAAATTATAACAATAAAATATTTTCGATTTTTGACACTTTACCATTTGTTTTCTATTTATTATTAAAAATATAACTGCAACTTTGATGGGGAAAAAGATGCACGCTATTTTGAGCGTGGCGCTGTTTAGTGCGTAGGCCAGAAGCGCACGACTTTTATATAAGCTCCACACTGCAAATTTTGGTGCGAAAAAGTTTGTGACGTCCGCGACGGGACGCCTAATATATATATATATATATATATATATATATATATATATATATATATATATATATATATATATATATATATATATATATATATATATATATATATATATATATATATATATATATATATATATATATATATATCATCTATTGCGAATAGCTTCTTCTTCTTCTTGCGATCGCATCTTTGATGATTACACCGTCAGACGAGTTCTCATGATGAATTCGACTGTTGTTTGAAGTTCCTCTTTAACTCCATATAGCTTTGAGTTTAGTGTTGAGTCATTGGGCCAGTATATCTTTCTTAACTGGTCATACAGAGGACAGTCCTGTAGAACATGCTCAGCAGTTTGTTCGTTTAATCCACATGTGCACAGTGGTGAAGCAGACAATCGTAGCTTGTGCATGTGTTTATTCAGTTTGTTATGCCCTGTCCTGAGTCGAAAAATAGTTGTCTGTCCCTGCCGGTCGAGAGTGTGATAGTCGTCTTTGGGTTGGTTCTGTTCTCTTCTGATAGTCTGGATAGCTCTCTTTTTCTCAAAGTATGTGACTTCATTATCTTCTTGTTCACATTCTCCTCCCTTTTTTGCAAGTTTATCTGCCTTTTCATTTCCGGGTACACCACAATGAGATGGTACCCACTGAAGTATGGTTCTCTTTTTGGCAGCTACCTTGTTTAGTTCATTTCTCAGATGCGGGAGTTTACCACCCTTGAGAGCTTGCAGGACAGACAGTGCATCTGTGAGGATGACTACCTGGTGGCAGTCAGAGTTGGTGTTATAAATCATATTTGCAGCTTGCTCTAGAGCTTTAACCTCAGCTGTATAGTTGGAACAGAATTTACCAGTGGGAATGTGCCTAGTCTCATAGTGGTTGTCAGGATATGAGATAAAGATACCGGCACCTCCATTCCTAACAGCATTAGTTGCTGATCCATCTGTATAGGCATGTATCCATGATTGATCGGGATAGCTTTCTTGGATCATACTCAATGCAGCAGTTCGTTTTTGCAGATCATTATACTCACATCCACTTGTGAGACCACTGACTGTTGTATTAATTTGGAGGGCACTGCTGGCCTGCTCCCATGGTACAGGGTATAGGGTGGGCTTCAGTGGTGTTGTCTTCATGGATAGGTCTTCTTGATGCTGTCTTATAAGTCTTTTCCCCCGATGCACAAAGCTGCTACGCTTTAGACGTCCCAATGCCAGATCATCTAGTCTTGCCTTCATTGGGTGCATTGGCATACTGTTGTACTTTTCCATCTGGATCATGGTTTTTTGTGTCTCTTCTATGGGACAATGTCTGTAATCCAGCAACCTTCTGCATCTCTGTTATTGGTGTAGTTTTCATGGCTCCTGTAATGAGCCTGAGAGCTTGATTTTGCACCTTGTCCAAAGACTGCAGATGTGAGTTAGCAGCTGATGACCATGCTGCTGAGCTAAACTCTAAGTGTGGTCTTATTACTCCATTATAAATCTTCTTTAGATTTCGTTCATTTGCTCCCCAGTTGGTACCTGCTAATTTTCTGAGTATGCCTAGTCGTCTTCGGGCCTTTCCTTCTGCATTTTCGATATGCTTATTCCATGTAAGCCTTTGGTCAAATGTCACCCCAAGATAGGTGGGGTAGCTTTCTTCCTTGATCACGGTTGTCCCTAGGTGTATGTTAGCTGATTTGTCCTTGGGGGCGAGGGAGAACAGTGTTGTGGAGGTTTTGTCTGTGTTTATTGTGATAAGCCATTTCTCTGCCCATGACACTAGCGTGTCTGCTGCCCGCTGCATTCTATAATTTGCTGTGGTGACATTTTCATCAGCGCACCAGAGTACTAGGTCATCTGCATATAAGGCAGCTTTAACTCCTGCAGGGAGATCTTTCACCAGGTCATTGATGTAAACAAGGAAGAGTGTTGGGGAAATTACTCCTCCTTGAGGTACCCCCTGATGGAGCAACACTTTTCTGCTCTGCAGACCGTCAAGAGTGACTCTAGTTCTCCTGTTATGCAAGTATGACTGGATCCATTTCATCATGTTGCCTTGGATTCCACTTCTCCTAAGTTTTGCAATGAGGCCATCTTTCCACACCTTGTCAAAGGCCTGCTTGAAGTCGACCCAGATCGTTAGGACCTTTTTCTTCTCCTGGAAGGCATCTTCTATTGCTTGAGACAAGTAAGTAACTTGGTCTTCTATACTGTAGCATTCTCTAAATCCAGCTTGTTCCGGCACCAGGATCTGCTCAGACTCTAAATACCATTTCAATCTGTGGTTGACTATTCGCTCCATAGTCTTCCCAACACAGCTTGTGAGACTGATTGGCCGGTAACTTGCAGCCTCGGTCTTACATTTCCCTTTCTTTAGTATGGGTATTGTGATGGCTTCTCTCCATACTTGGGGTACCGTTCCTTTCAACCAGCTGTGGTTGAATATCTCAAGCAGTTTTGTCTTTGCAGCTGAGCTCAGATTTACTAGCATTTCGTTGCTGATTTTGTCTGGGCCGGGTGACTTTTGAAACTTAAGCTTGGAAATAGCCTTCTGTAGTTCTCCTAGTGTGATGGGTTCCCTCATTGGGGCAGGAGTATCTGTCTGTCCCATGGTTGCCAGTATTTCTTTTCTTATCTCTCTCTGATGGTCTATGTTAATGGGTAAGTTGCTTTCTGAACTGTATCTTCTAGCAAACAAGTCTGCAGCTTGTTTTCCTCTGAAAAGTTTGCCACCTTCATCCAATGTGATAGTCTGCCTTGGTGAGGAATGCTCTTCATTTAGAGACTTGACTAATCTCCAAAGTTTCCTGCCGTCTTTCTCAAGGTTCAGCGATGCCGTTTTAGTTCTCCAGCTTTTCCGCTTTTCTTCTAGCTTTGTTCTCTGAAACTCTGCTACAGCCTTTTTCCATTTGTTGTGAGTTTCAAGTGAAGGCTGAGACTCTGCGTCCTTTCTAGCCTTGTCCATAGCTTCCTGACGTTCTTGGAGTGTGCTGGACCAGTATGGTATGTAGTTACGCCGGCATCCTTTGGGAATGGTTTCTTTTGCAGCTTGTAGTATGCATCTGTTGAAGTCTTTTACCACTTCATTAATGTCTCTGTTCTGTACCTTGAGGGTAGACAGCAGCGTGTTCACCTGATGCCTGAATAAACCCCAGTTGGCTTTTTTGTAGTTCCATCTTGTAATGGCTGGGCCTGTACTGAGAGTTGCACTCTGGACAGTAAGAAAGATTGGGCGATGGTCGCTTCCCCCTAGTTGGTCTCCTACTTCTCTACTAATAGATCCAGCTATATCTGGTGTGGAGAAGGCAAGATCTGGTGTTGAGGTTGTGTGCCATCCTCTGGAGTAGAAGGTAGGAGTATCTGTGGCATTATTGACTAGGATTAGGGAGTGATCATCTTGCCAAGTTTCAACCTCTTCACCTCTGTGATCCAGATGGTTATAGCCCCAGCTCTGGGAGTGGCTATTAAAGTCTCCAACTGCTATAAAGTTGGTGGCTGGTACCTGTATAGAGCTGAGACTCAGGGGTTTGTTGTTCGGACAGTAATAGTTCAGGAGTTCTATTTCCATCTTGTCTACCTTTATCTGCAGCAGCTGATATTCTGCTCCATCCATGAAGGTTTTCCTTTCGTGTGCAGGAATGTTATTCCTTACAAGAGTAAGTACTCCTCCTTTTCGTCTATCTTGTCTGTCGGATCTGAAGCATTGATATCCCCTTATTTTAAAGGTTTGATCTGCTTTCAAGTGAGTCTCTTGGATACAGCAAACACTGACTTGCTTCTCATACAAGATGTTTTCCAGCTCTGTCTTTTTGCTGTATCCAGCCTGCTTGCTGTTCACTCCCTCTGCATTCCAGTGCATCATGACAAGTGGCACTCTGGGTTTCTCTTTTTCTGTTTTGTTTTGGTCAGTAGTTCTCCTCCGCCGTCTGTTGACTCCACAAGACGGTCTAGAGGGTCCTCCAGTAGCTGAGGGTGGGCTCTGTCGAGGCTCAGAGCCCGGCACTGCACCTGCCTGGTGGAGCTCCACAGGGCGAGCACCAGAACGAGATTTATTTGACGGTGTACTCTCCATAGAAAAAAAAAAAGCGAGTTGCATGATACTGTGGTTTCCGGTGCGCCTTCTGGCCCAGTATCTACGACTTTAGCACCTGTTCAACGGGAGAGTGGGCTCATCCCTAATCTGTTTATGTTCCCAGTAGTAGACTATTCGCAAGCAGCCTGGGGGTGTCACTGCTCTGCGCGGACCTTGTTTACCGAGGCGGCGTCCGAGCTCGTATGGTGAAAATATGGTTGCGTTATCTTCAAAATAGCCCTGTCTTTCCCGTGGCTTTTCTGCCATCCTGCAACTTTGAGTTAGGGAGTTCTGAGCTCCAGTCTCTTTCCCAGGCATTTTATCCTGGCCTGGCACGCATACAGAGGACCCCACTTCTGGTTCTAAGTTAGCAGTTGGGGATAGGTGGGGTAGCACACTGTGCATTCCCCGTCATCCAGGGGGCTCTCCAATTATGCAGAGCTTGCACAATGCTGTGCTCTGGTTCTGGGCTCTCCCAAGGAATCCTCACGTCCTGCACAGAGCCACTTCCCGATACCCACCACCTGCCAACCCTCCATTGTAGAAATCTCCTGCATGCGGCCATCCAGTCAAGAGCCAGTATTAAGTCTGGTGCCCAAGTGATCCCCCCAAGCTCAGTGTGCAATGCTGGGTTCTCATCATGCTGCAACACAGGAGGGATTGTGATGCTCAGCCATCTCTCTCAATTCTGCACCGATAAGTGACATCGGGGACTTAACTTTGCCTCAGTACTGGGAGGCCCCGTTTCCGGGTACACCACACACAGCCAATTGAGGCAACGGTCGCCATGGGCGTGATAGACGACAAACAGTGAAGAATGAGGCAAGAAAGCATTTAACCCATGAAGTGGGGGTGGATTGGTGCAGACCAGAGCATGTACCACTCGCCGGTGGGTTCTGCATCTACACCTATAGGGTTCCACCCACTCCTCAGCCCATTTAGTCTGGCCCCTCACCCAGGACCTGTCCGGCTTGGGTGACCCTGCCAGGAGTAAAACTCCCGCCGGCATAGCTCCCGGGATCATTGAGGCGCTCAAGCTCTCCAACCACGGCAAGGTAGGCTTACATGTGGAGAGTTGCGAATAGCAAATGCGGATAAAAGTTAAATATTGCGGATAACTCTTAATTATTGCGGATAAAAGTTAATTATTGGGGATAAAAGTAGAAATATAATTTATGTAAGAAGCGAGTATAACTCATATTTTTGTGTGACGCACATTTTTCTAAACCCCCTCCCCCTATTGACGCACAACGTCACAAAATGTTGACACCCCCTACCCTCACTGCGTGACATCATGTGTAAACGACCCCATTATTATATCAGCGTACTGATCACGCTAACGTACCATGGGCTGTAGATATAATAATTTGTACGCAGGTGTTCCCTGAGACCTGAAAATTATTTCAAGGGTTCCTCCAGCATAAAAAGGCTGAGAAAGGCTGAGTTAGAGTGTTTGCTTCTCGAAGCAATGTTACCAGTTTGAAACCATTAGCTCAACGCCCCAGTCAACCCAGCTGTAAAGTGGAACCTGACTCTCCTCTTGACATAGTGAAGATAAAAGCAGCGAGTCAGGGGAACTAGCCACCCCATCTCTCAAAAGCTGAGACCTCATATGCTGAGTTCTCTAACACTTCCCAACAGCAGTTTCTGCTGTGGGGCAACTTTCTACAGCGAGATACCGGATGTTGGTAAGAAGTGACGAGGATATTTGACTCAAGTTTTACTTTGACACTTTATGAATAGACAAAAGGCTAGTGGGCGTTGTTTGTATTGTCACGTGGCGTGTAGACCAATCAAATTATTCGTTTTTTGAGTCATCTTGTATTCCTGTTGTTCTTGGAAGCAGATTCGCGAGAACGGCAGTCTGGAGGAAATCTGTATACACATATCATTCCGCCATGGGGCCTAGAAATTTAGCTCGTGCACGCAAAATCTTGCACCGCGTAGTTCACGAGGATCTTCGAGGAGAGAAAGAAAGAAAAAGGTTACTGCTTCTGTCGGCAGGTCGTGGGAGACTAGGCTAATATGAGGTTGCGCATGGAGGCTGGCAATCTCATCGTGTAAAACAAATGTCGACAAAAACCACCATTGCTGGAGCTTGTAAATTCTTGATGCAGGCTTCCACCGGTTACAGGAGTGGCTGCATGCTCCGTAAGGAGCACACAGAAAACGAATGAATGAATTGAAGACGTGTTTCATGCTGAGGCGGATCTACATTTTCGGGGCCCTGAAGCTTGAGCTTTTGGTGGGGCCCCTTTTGTTTAAAAAAGTGTTTGGAGATGGAAAGAAACGTAATACAGAGAAATTGGACTTTGGGTCCCGAAGCTCAAGCTTCATTAACTTAATAGTAGATCCGCCTCTGGTTGCATGTAGTTCACGGGAGTCTCCGAGGAGACAAAGAAAGAACATGACTATAGCCTCTTCTGGCATGTCGTAGGAGACGACTAATATGAGGTTGTCAGTGGGGCTAGCAACCTCGTCATGTAAATGAAATTCCCACAGAAACCTGTCGCTGCAAGAGCACGTGATTTGCGTTGGTGCAGACTTCCTGCAGCGGGGGCTAACTGCAGTGGTAGTTCCGTGTTCCAAACAGGGAAATGATGTTGAATCTCGTATATGTTTATATAAGGACGCGTCAGAGAGCATCCTCTCCAAATATATTTATTTGAGAGTAGTTGGAAGTAGGGGCTTAGGAAAAGTACTTGGCACTCGGGGTGGATCCTACCTTTGGCATCTCTCCCCCTTTTTTTCTACACAGAGACACACTTGCAGGTACATATTAAACAGTGAGTACTATCATAATACTGTCCGATGGCTCCCTATTCCTGGCTGTCACCCGGGACGGGCTGCCCCCTTGTACGCCACTGGTAGGAATAGTGTATAGTTTTGGAAAAGAAAAGAATGATTCCAAGTGTGTTTAGCACGTGTATGAAAGCGTGTACAGTTCAACACACGTGTATGAAGGCGTGTACAGTTCAACACACGTGTATGAAACTGAGAGGAAGATGCAGAGAAAATGCGAGTTCTAACACAGATTTCTCCTGTTCCGAAAGCTAAATGGGCGTGTCTCTTTCTGCGCGTGCACGATTCTGTAAACAGTTCTGGCCTCTCTTCTGACATCCGTTTAATGTGTTACCTTGAAAACTTTAATTATCGTCGGCACTCTGTGTCAGCCTGTACTAGTTGCATCAGCTGCTTACACAGGTTTTTGGATTGTGTAAATTCGCGCACGGTGAGTGCAACATGTGCTATTCGGTGCGGGATAGTTCATTTTTTTGTGTGCATTCGCTTACAAATTTGCTTTAGTTACACGTGAAAACATGTAGGCTACACATCTTAAAGCTGTTTGCGGAGTGTCCGATTTTAACATTGGTTAGATCCATTGCATCCCCCGGCAAACTTACCGGGTTCCAGTTTCGAAACCTTTTAGCGTTTCGCTCCATTCTTTCCAGCTGTAAATGGGTACATGAGCCTAGTCTTGAGTTAGAGAAGGCAGATGCAGCGAGGAAGGGAACTGGGCACACCACTTCATAAAGCTGGACCTAGTATTGTGAACTCTCCAACACTTCACACTACTACAGCAGTATCTGTTACAGACCTACCTTTACCTGTTATCGCGAGCTCATCTTTGTCTCGTCACTTGTTCGCTCAAGTTGGAGCAAGGGGCTGCCACTGTAGGCTACATGGCCATCTTGCAAGAATCCTGCGTGAAAGTACTTCTTGCAATCGTTTCTGTTGACGTTTATTTTACATGAGGTTGCTAGCTCTATGCACAAACCTCCTGAGGCGCCTTTTACGAGATTACATAGCAGCGCACAGTAGACCAGTTCTTTGCTCCCCATATCGAGCCCCAAGACCAGACCATCGTAACCCAGCATGTGTCTGTCATTGTTCGCGCCTTTTGGGTTCTCACCAAGGGAAATAATTGGGTGTCACCCGTTGGTATGTCCAAGTCGGTCAAGAGTTCACGACCTCGGTTTTTGAACTTTTATGTCATTGGTTCTGTGTGATTTGACCTTCAACCTTTGCTTGACAAGATTGTCCATCGGAGTGTTTCGTACATTTTAAAATAGTTTCTGAATATCCGAGTGATACTGTGGATATTATGTTATGTTTTTATACTTCGTGAAAGTGCGTGTATCTGAATTTCATAAGTCCATTGCATTATGTCAACAATGTGTTACAGTTTGTGAATGTACCTTTATTTCATGAAGTTAAAAAGTTACTGTGATTAATTAATTTCTTTTTAAATCAGGGTATCCCGGATCATAATTTCCAGATCTAAAGGTCTTTCATATTTGGACATGCGCCCTAATATAACCGACTAGGTTGAACGCGACGTGCCTCGCCAAAACTAGGTACAATTTTCCACTCTCTTCTGCTTGCCATGAGAGCTTCTTTTCGCCCAATCTGAAGTGGCGCCGTATAGAGAGCATCGCCACCGAACCCAACATCTTTGCCGCGAGAGTCCAGCGCTTTAACCACTCAGTCAATCGAACGCTATGTGTATGTTTTTTCATAAGTTAGTAAAACCAAGCAGCGATATTCTCTGTTCATTCATACGTCTCCAGCGATCTCCTGGCCACAGATAGTAGGTCATTCACCTAAGTGTTTCAATGGGCTATTCGGAATATAGTTTGTTGGTAGCAAGCGTTCATCATTATCACCTTTATCCTGTTTGTTCATTATAACGCATAGAACCACCACAGCAGCTACAGGAAACTTTTATAAAAACATTCATGCGCCCTTGCAGTGATAGTTTCGGTAACAATGTTTTTACATGTTGCGGTTGCCAGCCTCTGGGCACAACCTCATGTTAGTCGCCTCCTACGACATGCCTGAGGGAGGAGTAGTTCTATTCTTTCTTTGTCTCCTCAGATTACCCCCCCCCCCCCCCCCTTTCCCTCAGGAAACTACACGGACATTGAAAGTATCATCATCATTTTCTTTAGCGCTCCTTATCAAGCATGGAACCGATCTCTGCAACTGGTCCCCTTGTAGGAATTCTGCACCAAGTATTTACATCTTTCTGCTGTGGTGGTTTCTGTTACAATTTATTTAACACTCGTGTAACAGCCCGTCATAAGACAGGAATTAAATTCAAAAGCACCAATAACTAACGGCAATTTTACTTATTCAAAAGTATTAAAAACACCACTGTGCATCACCACAGTACACGAACTACGTAGCAGCAGCGAGGATCCCAATGTGTGTATACGGGATCACACATTCTATAAACATATTTTTGTTCACACCGTCATTTGCACATTCTTCTTTGGTAAGTGTTACTATTTTCTGCAGGTACAAATAAGGGAAACAATACAATTAATGTTTAACTTTCAACCAAAGTTGCATCCCTTAGAGTTACGCACTGACAGAAAAAGCTGGGATTTTATATATACAGTAGTTTGATCAGGTTGTCAGCTCCATCCACAACGTTATGTAGTCACCTTTTACGACATGCCTGAGGGGACAGTGGCCATATTCTTTGTTTGTCTTCACTATAGACCCCCGGCAACTGCAAGTGTATTGGAAGTAATAGTCATCATGTGACGTATTCTTTCCAGAACGTTGTCTCCATTACAGCTGCTCTGAACGCATCACGATTCTGGGCAAGTCGACCTGCATCAGCCAAAGACAAGTTCAGACTCTCTGTGATGTCCTGGGTCCACCGTCGTCTAGGTCGACCCCTTCCCCTTTTTCCAGGGACCATGCCTTCCATCACTATTTTTTCCAGACTATTATGTCTTTTTATATGACCGAAAAATTTCAGCTTCCTTATTGCGATGGTATTTAGGAGCCAATGTTCCTGTACGTTTAGTGAGTGCAGTACTTCTCTGTTGGTCTTTTTTTCTGTCCAGGGTATTCTCAACATCCTTCTGTAGCATTTCATTTCGAATGATGTAATCTTTTTTGCAACTGTTTTATTAAGTGTCCAAGTCTCACAGCCGTATGTTGCTACTGGGAATATACATACTCTGATCAGTTGTAACTTTGTTTCTTTGCTTGTGCCTTGCCATAGGTTTTTCATCTGTATTAGTTTATGTGAAGCAATTGCAAGTCTTCTTTTAATTTCTACTGCACAGTCGCCAGAGCTGTTGATGATTGATCCTAAGTATTCGAATTCATTAACACTTTCCAGTTCTTCGTTATCAATTTCTGGTTTGGTCTTTACTTTGTCTGTTGTCAGTACTTTGGTCTTCTTGGTGTTTAGGTATAGATTCTGGGCCTCGCTGTGTTTTTTGGTGGACAGAATTAATTGTTCAAGTCCTTCTGGGTTGGTCGATAGGAGGACTGTGTCGTCAGCATATCTGATTTCCGGGATCTGGTACCCGCCGATGTTAAATGAGTCAAACTCTGTGTGTTCTTGGTCATCTCTTACGTTTCTCATGATATTCTCGGCATAAATGTTAAACAGGTAAGGGGAAAGGGTACTGCCTTGTCTTACTCCTTTCTGTACTTCAAACCATTCTGATGTTTCCCCCTCTATTCTTACGGCTGCCTGTTGGGAAGTAATAGTAGCTCCTTAAAATGGCACATCTAAGTTCTATATTTGCCAGCTCTGTCGTGCAAATGACTTCCCCTGGTGATAGTGCTATCAAAAGACAATTTGTTATTGTTAATGTTTTTTTGTGTGGGGTGATGGGGTGGGGAAGGTGGTGCTTAGCTGGTCGTTTTTCTTAACTCGGTTTATTTCTAATAGCAAGGCGATGGCCTGGTTTGGTTTGGCTCGGATTGAATCTGTTGTTGTCAGTAACTTGTCTTTCTTTCTTTCTCTCGGCAGTTTCTGCCATGAGACTACCTTTACTCTTTACTACTAAACACGCGTGTTACATCCTTCATCTCATTGTTTATTCTACCACGACCTACTACACACGAGCATTACATCATCATCATCATAATCTTCACTCCCTGTAGAGTCTGGAGCCACCACTGTTGCCAACCCCCTTGCAGGAAGTCTGCACAAAGCATCCATGTGCTCTAGCAGCGTTAGTTTATGTAGCAATGGTCAGATTGTCAGCCCCATGCTTAATCTCACAGCAGTTGCCTCTTTCGATATGCCTTTGGTAGCATTAGTCCTACGGAAACTTCTTCTTCTTCTTCCTCGTTCGTCCTGAAAAGGACGGTGGTTGCGTTTTGTCTGTTTACGCCTAAGCTGTGATATCTGCACCTTTCGGTCGACACATCCGACTTCTGCACGGCATTTTTAGGACCGGGTTTGCCTTCCCATTTCGATCCACACTCGCTCAGCCAGACTGCACAGCTGCAGACTGTTTCCAGGACCACCACGTGGAGGTGGAGTGCGGTCTTGACCAGCTCTGGTTCGCTGGTCCTGACACAGGCAGTCAAGCTATGAGTCGCTGACTGCGGTCTCTATTGCTGCGTCTTCGTCCTACGGAAACGACAGGGCGCACAGTACCATAAAAAAAACCCCAGAAATACGATGAACAAAACAGAAATCAAATATGAACATAAAAGAATAGACAAATACAGTATATAGAAAGATGTGATAGTTGAACCTTAGTGTAGTTTTTGGACTATAAAAATCAGGTCACAAACGGCAGCCCATCATGCGTATATTTTAGTTTTAGCCTTTCTTTTCCCGTGCAAGAGTTCATTTCCAGTGTTTATGTAGGGTGATAGGTGTGTTTTAACGGTGTTTCAAAAGAGGGATCCAATTTCCCCACATTAACAAAACAAATCTTGAATTTTTGTTTGTTATTTAAAATTAGCTTGAATATGATTAAAACCTTGTTTATGACGTGCATTGCACTTGTGTATTAAATTATTTCTCGGGGGGGGGGGGGGGGGGGGGGGTGGGGGGGGGGGGGGGGGTAGCTAGTTTCTTCTATTTTGTTAACATTATTACCAATTTTAAAAGTGTGGTGACCTACTTTCTTCTATTTTGTTAACCTTATTACCAATTTTAAAAGTGTGGTGACCTACTTTCTTCTATTTTGTTAACATTATTACCAATTTTAAAAGTGTGGTGACCTACTTTCTTCTATTTTGTTAACATTATTACCAATTTTAAAAGTGTGGTGACCTACTTTCTTCTATTTTGTTAACATTATTACCAATTTTAAAAGTGTGGTGACCTACTTTCTTCTATTTTGTTAACCTTATTACCAATTTTAAAAGTGTGGTGACCTACTTTCTTCTATTTTGTTAACGTTATTACCAATTTTAAAAGTGTGGTGACCTACTTTCTTCTATTTTGTTAACATTACTACCAATTTTAAAAGTGCGATGACCTACTTTCTTCTATTTTGTTACCATTATTACCAATTTTAAAAGTGTGGTGACCTACTTTCTTCTATTTTGTTAACATTATTACCAATTAAAAAAGTGTGGTGACCTACTTTCTTCTATTTTGTTACCATTATTACCAATTTTAATAGTGTGGTGACCTACTTTCTTCTATTTTGTTACCATTATTACCAATTTTAAAAGTGTGGAGACCTACTTTCTTCTATTTTGTTACCATTATTACCAATTTAAAAAGTGTGATGTCATATTGCCCCACCTTACTATACCCGTTTGTTCAACACACGAGTATTACAACCTCTGTTTGTTTGTGTGGGAAAAGTGTTTTATACTGACTACACTTATTGTCACGAACGTTTGAACGTAATTGAGTCTGTAAAAATGTCTGCATCGTTCAAGCCTAAATTCCATAATTGCGAGTTCTGGCGTGGAAAAGATTTCCGTAGTAATAGCAATTTTTTTTAAGGCCAGCTTGGCTGTAAACACGGTTCCATTTCTCGCAGCAAGGCGGTGGCGTCATTGTGGTGGACCAGAGTCGAATCCCCGGAGAGTTTATTATTTATATTTATATTCTCTTGTTCTTTCTTTTTTCTTTTTTTTTCTTTCATTTCTTTCTATCTTTTCTTTCTTTCTATCTTTTACATGTATTACGTTCTCTCTTTCTTAATGCTTGTCTGTCTGTCTTTCTTTCTTGCTCTCTATTCTTGTATTCATTCTTGTGTTTTTCTTTCTTTCGTTTGTTTGTTTCGTTTTTTCGTGTTTTCTTACGAGTGCCTGTAACTTCGCTGTTTTCATCGTTTGTTTCCAACGCACACACCAGGGTTTTCCCTCTGTTTAATCCAGCTCATATATAATCCCGGAATGCACGGGTCGATTATTCTATTTAGTGCAACAAGTGTGTTCCGTTGTAGCTATTTGGCTACAGTGTATTCCCAGCATTGACGTAATTCAACTGCTTCTGTTATGGCAATGCTACTGTATCACTCCATCATTCGTGATCTTCATCAGACACATAACACTTTTGTCACTGGGGCACAACAGTGGATGAGCGCTGGACAAATAGTCGACAATCCTGTCTATCGATTGATGGTTTGTTTAGTTCTGCGTCGAATATATTTGTCTACTCTTTTATTGTTTATCACTTCCATTCTTTTTTTTTCTATCTATTTTATTCTGCCTTTCTTTTTTCTCTCTGGTCGACAAGGGCCTAGTTCCTGATACCTATGCGCCTGGGTTGTGTATAGCATACTTCACACTCAGTGATCTTAGATTATAAATGTCTTTCGTGGAACTTCGTCCCATCAGAAATTCATCATTAGGGTATTTATGATGTTTTACCTCACTACTATCCTCATTAGCCGCGGTAGCATAGTGGTTAGTGCACTGGCCTCTTAGCTCAGTGGTCTGTGGTTCGATCCCCAGATGAGGTGGGATTTCTTTAGGCCGCAAACAGCTCCTGGGTCGACCCAGCCCCAATTTGGGTACCAGAGCAACTCTGGGAAGGTTAAGGCGGCCGGCGTGATGCAGACCACATCACCCCTAGTGTGCCGATGGTCAAGAAAATATGGGCCTAACACCATATTCCCAATATGCCTCAATGGGCGTGTAATGGGATCCTTTACCTTACTATCCTGTGGTGAAGTGGGATGTTATAAATATTTATAGGGGACTTAGTGTACTGACTGAGATCAGCTGTGAAGGTATCTATATCTATTAAGAGTAGTGTATTATAGATAACCTTACTTGCTACCACATATCTATATATCTCAGTCAGAATTATTCTGGAATAGTGTGATGACTACGTTATGTGTCTAGGGTATGGGTATGATGAAGTGTAAGTCACAACAACAGACATATAAACAATTTAATTTAATCCACTACTCTTGACAACACTGTGACACTCACATACATATAACACTCTATGAGAATATCTTAAGGAGTCACTGATAACTTTTCAAATAACAATATGTATTCATTTCTGTTATGAATGAATATGTGTCCTGATTCAATTTCAAAGGAACCAGGAATCACAATCAATTTTAATTACAAGTATATGTACAGACTTTATCAATATGAATAATGTAGTGACATATATTATTAAAAATATCCTATGTGTGTCAGTTGTGTAGTGGTAATATGAGGTAATACTGGTTTTGTTTTGTTCAAGCTCTGTTGGTATTTGTCATCATGACTTCAATAGTTTGTCTTAGGGACTAGTATTGGAGATGTTCTCAGTTCCTGATATTAAGACAATTAAATTCCCCTCTGAATGTTATTTTTACAAAGTTATTTCAAGATGAGGGGATATAATGTTGAGCTCAGCTGGCCAAATCAGCTTATCTTGCGTGATGGCGGCAGGAAAGGACTCCTCTGCTCGAATTCTCCTCTGGGCTCTGGAGACACCTCACTGATAGCTAAATGAACCAAGGAGTATGCTGTCCGACTCTGGATTCAGCAAAGCTCTGACCAGGTGCTGCTCAGTACCATCAAGACCACGGTCCCTGAAAACAAGAAGGATGTACCTTCTACTTCATAACTAATTGATACTCTAGTTCTACACTGAGCACAATACAACACAAACATTGAGTTCAGAGCGTTAGGCCAACTGTCAGCTTCATCTGAAATACTTTATACCAGCATTACCCTCCTTAATGGTCACTACGCCTCTGCACTTCCAGCATTATTTCTGTCTAATCAATCATCCAGGTGTCAGTGTACTATTTGGCCATTCCATGCCGTTTTACTTCCCTCCGACACCCTCTGTTCAGGCTGGAGCATTATAGGCTTTATCTCCTGTTTGCCACTGAACTACACATATATATACAGGCATAAATTAACAATTTACATTCAATTTTCATTAAAAGATACTGAATGGTTCAAGCTTACCACAATTTCATGGAAATAAACACAGATACGTTGATTAGCAATGAATTCTGGCACAATTACTGGCACAAATTCCCATCTGCTTATGTTCCAGGCTTTTATTTAACACAAATATGAGCTGGCTTCAACGCACTGTTGCTTTATCAAGATTATTTGCACTAGTGGTCTCGAACTAACGCTCCTAAGTGAGTATATCAGCGAGTCTAGCCAATGAGGCCACGTTTCGACAAGTGTTTGAAAAAATGTTACCTTTTCACGTCTCCCCTAACAACGAAAGATAGTATTTATAGCCCGACCAATCGTGGTTAGTCTTTCATTTGTTGCGCTCCAATCAATTTGGAGTTTACATGGTAGGCTAATTCTGTAACGTAAGATTTTTTTCAAACACGTTATAAAAAAATTTTATGAGCAGAAATGATTCCATGCTGTCAGGCATCCCCACTATTTTATTTTGGGTATAATTTATTAATTCCTGGACTATTTGCGTAACGTTTTACATATTCTTTGTCAGCAAGCCCTAAGGAACCCAAATATCCAAATTTAAAAGAGCTACGTGGCTGCGTTCAAAATATGTATTTTCTACCTCCTGTTTCGAAGATGTGCTGTCTGGGTACTGTTATGTTTTCAACCGTAAACCCATCTATTGTTATCTTTCCTAATAAGCGTTTTTTATGATTTATAAACCTAACTCTGGGATGGGTAATGTATTTTATCACTGTCCGTCTGAAAAAAAGTTAGTGCATGTAGTCTTACACGCGTGATGGCAGCATTTGTGTATCGCGCGACGCGGGTTGGGGGTGGCATTAATAGCGAGACGCGTGTTTAATTTTGCATGCGTTCGGCTTTATTCGCCCCTCTCTCTTCTCGCTATCCTTTAGTCCATCTGTCTTTTGATCTTGGTAACATAGTGTAGAAAAAGACATGAATGGAATTTAAAATTTAGGTCAACTTGCATATTTCAAGGTTTTTCTTAGAAAGGCAGCACATTTTATTGTGTGTTTGGGAAACGCGTGTATGTTGCAGAAGGCCTTTAATATCAACGTGAAAGCGTTACAATTTGCCGACGAAGTAGAAAACAAGGGGGAATTTCGAGTACCTTCTTTGTGACAGCACTGTTATTTACCATTGCTCTTTTCTTTTATTTATTATATGTATTTATTAGGCTTTATATTTACTTGATAATTTATATATGGGGATTAGAATATTCCACGACACCTCCCCTCTTAAAACAGACATTATATGTCAGTCCTTTATTCTATATTCACATAGAGAAATTTATTATTATTTCTGGGGTTTACGGTGATTCTCATCACACGGATGGCGGCTTAAAAAATCCGCTCCCAAATTGGTTTTTCCAGATATATACTCAATGCTAAAATTATATGGAGCCAGAAGTAAAGACCATCGGAGTAACCTAGAGTTCTCATGCTTAGCCTGTGCTAGAAACGATAAAGGTTTGTGGTCTGTTTGCAACTTAAATGCCTTCCCATATAGATAAATATTGAATTTCTTTATCGCCCATATTACTGCAAGACATTCTTTTTCGCTAGTTGAGTAGTTGATTTCAGCTTTATTCAACTTTCTGCTAGCATATGCCACTGGGCTTAATTCCCCATCCAATGCATCTGATTTCTGTAGTAGAGTTGCTCCTAGCCCAATATTACTTGCATCCGTCCTTACTATGAATTCTTGACTTAAGTCAGGTAATTTCAAAATGGGTTTACTTGTGAGCTTTTCCTTCAATTCTTGGTAAGTCATTTCACATTGTGGTGTCCATGTAATGCGATCTGGATGTCCTTTACGTGTCAATTCAGTTAACGGTGCACATATGGAATTAAAGTTTTTGATATACTTCTGGTAGAAACCACATAATGAGACAAAGGATCTCACGTCCTTCTTGGTTTGTGGTCTCGGGGCTTTCTGTAGTTTCTCTAAATTCTTTGGGTCAGGGGTCATGTTTCCCTGATAAACTGTGTGTCCCAAAAATTCCAATTCTTTACATCCAACGCAACATTTGGTTGGTCGGGCTGTTAAATTTGCCTCCCTAAGTCGATCAAACAGCATGTTCAGAGAGTCAATGTGTTCCTCAAATGTTTCTGTTGCTATAAGGATATCATCCATAAAATTTGTTATACAGGGATTATTCAGAGGATCCAATAATTTTCTCATCATTCTAGAGAAGACACTAGGCGCATTCTTCAATCCAAATGGCAATCTATTAAACTCATAGTGTCCCTCTGAGGTACTAAAAGCTAGGTATGGTCTAACCTCAGGCTTTACTGGAATCTGATAATATCCTTTACTCAGATCCACTTTAGAGAAATATTTAGCTTTATTTAGTCTGGCAAACAGCTGATTTGTATCCGGCAATGGATCCACCTGTCCTTCTGTAATAGCATTCAGTCTCCTGTAATCTATACAGAGTCTATGTTCTCCAGAGGGCTTCCTTAAGAGTACAACACCGGAACTATACGACGACTCACTGTGCGAAATAATTCCTTCCTTCAACAGATAGTCTATCTCTTCCTTCAAAGCTTTCTCCTTAGCAAACGGAATCGAATATGGTTTCATACAGACAGGTGTGGAGTCTATTAGTTTCATATCATATTCCAATAGGTTTGTATGCCCTGGTCGGTCTGTTAACACCTCTGCATGATTATTTAGAACCTGTTGCACTCTCTCTTTCTGAGTTTTCGTTAAATGTGTACTGATTTTCACCTGTGCTGCTGTCTCACAGGGGTGTAATGGATATTCAAATGATGAAAGTGGTTCCTTTTTCATCTCCATGGCGATGGACAAGGTCAACAAGTGTGTCTCTTCCTGATGTTCTCTTTCCAAATATTTCTTCAGGAGATTCACATGATAGATTTTTTCTTTCCCCTTCTTATCTATCTTATAATTTGTTCTAGACACCTTCTCTAGAACTGTATATGGACCCTGCCATCCAATTTGTAACTTATTCTGACTCCCAGGCAAAAGAAGCAGTACTTTCTCTCCCACAGCCAAATTTCTGTCCTTCGCCTTCCTGTTATAATAGGCAGCATGTTTCTTCCTGGCTTGTTTCAAATTTTCATTGGCAAGTTTCCAGCCAGTTTTTAACCGAGTGGTCAGCTCATTCACATATTGGTATGAAGATGTAATGTTTTCCTCTGCCTTTTCATCAGTCCACGTTCTTAACAAAGCTTCAAGTGGACCTTTTATTGGCCTTCCAAACAATAATGTTGCCGGGGCCATACCGGTTGAACTATGGGGTACCTCCCGATAAGCAAAGAGGGCGGCGTGCAGGTACTGGTCCCATGTATCTGGTTTTTCGTGTGCCAACTTTCTCAGGATCGACATCAATGTGCCGTTAAATCTTTCCACTTGGCCGTTCCCTTGGGGATGATACACACTACAATGGAAGTGTTTGGCCTGGAAGATCCTGAAAACTTCTTCAGTTAGTTTCCCCTTGAACTGAGAGCCATTATCAGTCAAGATTTGATTGGGAAAGCCTAACCTTGTGAAAATTGTGAGCAATGCCTCTGCCACATGTTTTGAATCAATCGATGACAGGGCTACTGCCTCTCCCCACATAGAACAAGTGTCCACCAGAGTCAGAATGTAGCTGTTCCTTCTCTTGGTTCGGGTGAGAGGTCCCACAAGATCCACGGCAACTCTCTCAAAGGGTGTTCCCACTATGGGCATTTCCCCCAGAGTTGCTGGTGCAGTCCAATGTTTAGGTGCTACTCGTTGGCACTCTGGACAGGATTTTACATATCGTTTGATATCTTCAGTTATTCCTGGCCAGAAATAGTGACAAGCTATTCGCTGTCCTGTTGCGCTGATTCCCATATGACCACTGAAGGGAATCGCATGCCCTAGTTCCAACACTTTAGTCCTATATGAAGTGGGAAGGACCAGCTGTCCGTGACCATTGGATTCAGATCCAGCCTTCCTATATATCAGTTTGTTCTTCATATAAAACTCTCCCTTGCCTGGAGGTGTATGAGATTTGGGCAACTTCTTGAAACATGGCTTGAGTGTTTTGTCCTCAGCCTGTGCCTTCCTCATCTCATCTGGGTGAGTATTTATGGGATTATCCTCCTCCTTCTTTGTCTGTGATCTGGTCTGCACTGTTGCCAATATCACAGGTCTCTTGGGATTCCCCAAGAAGACATATCTACACCCCAATATTAGAGGGTAGATTGGCTCATTTATCACTGCTGCTTTTATGATTCCTTCCACATATCGCGTTTTCACTTTTATTCGGGCGACGGGAAGTGTCATGGTAGCTACATCCTTGGTTGCAGTTTGAATCTCCACTGTTTCCGTGGTGTATTGATCGGCCTGCACCAGGTGAGAACTCACAACGGAATCGTAATCCAAACCGGTATCATATAAACATCTTATAGTGACACCATTACAGATGACATCTTCACACACTGGGGGGTGGTATGGTTCCTGTAATTCTTCAGGTTTGCCCTTCTTTTCCTTTTTCCCCGATGTCATAGCAGCAAAATGAGGAGGTTTCCTTCTACAATGGTCAGTGTCATGATTGTTCATCTTACAATTTTTTACACCACCTTTTTCCTTGGTTGAAAGATTTTCTTTCATCATATTTCCTTTCATCGAATTGTGGGAATTTATTTTTATTGTCATACCGTGGCCTATCAAACTGGTGCTTACCTTTATTTTGATCCTTAGGATCAAATTTATTAAAGTTCTGTGGTGCCCTAAAGTTATCCACTTGTTTCTTTTTATTACCTGTTACCTCTGCTTGAGCTGCTTGATACCTTTCAGCAACATTTAGCAACTCATCCAGCCTCTCTGCACCTTGTTCCATGAGAAACTTTCTCAGGTCTGGAGCCATGGACTCTCTTAGTTGCTCTATAAGGACCATTTCCTTAAGATCTTGGGTTTTCCCCAGAGAAGTCCATTTCTCCAAGTATGTCTCTATTCGTGCAGAGAACTGGTGATATGTTTCACCTGACAGTAGTTTAGCATTCCTAAATTTTTTCCTATAAAATTCTGCATTCTTTTCATACCTTAACAAAAGAGCCTGCTTTAGCATGTCATAATTTTCCTGATCACCTCTGCTCATTTTTGCAAAAACTTCATAAGCTGCCCCACGAAGTCCCTGAGATAACTTTAAGCTCCACCTTTCTCTCTCTAACCCATACGTGGTAGCTAATAGTTCATACCTATTTAGGTAGCTCTCTATATCATCGTCTTTCTCAACAAAATGATCTAAATGAAAATTCATAGCTGAGGTTGAGGCTCCTTGAGTAACCGTAGCATCAGAGGCAAAGGGACTGGCACCATTTTCAGGAGCATGGCCTTGAAACTCAAACTCCCTTAGTCGTAACTCATGTTCCCTTTGTAATCTTTTATCTTCTGCTTCCCTTTCTGCAGCTAATTTCCTCTCTTCCCTTTCTGCAGCTAATTTCTTCTCTTCTCTTTCTGCAGCTAATTTCTTCTCTTCTCTTTCTACAGCTAATTTCTTTCTCGGCTTCTCTTTCTGCAGCTAATCTTTTGTCTTCTCTTTCTGCTTCCAATTTCTTAGCCTCAGCCTCAATCTGCAACCTCTTAGTCTCAGCCTCAGCTTCAAACCTCTTAATTTCCCTTTCAGCCTTTAACCTTCTTTCGGCTTTCAAACCTTCTTTCTTCGCGTTCAATAAATTTGTCACATTCCGTAGTGACATAGGCAACCATAACTTGCCCATCTAATCCTAACTCTTTTGCAGTCTGTACAGCAGCAGATCGAAACTTGGCCAGGTCCGCCATTGTCTATCAGGTAAATTTCTACAATGTCTAACCAACAATTTAATCTCTAAATATATCTAATGGACAACACAGGCACCGTGAGCTCAACCTTATTTAATTCCACCCAAGGATACCTTTTAATTCTTATATTCCCTGAAGTGAATTACCCCCAATATTTTTAATAGGGAAAGATTCAAAATCCCAAGAGCGAGACCCCAATATATGTGGTGAAGTGGGATGTTATAAATATTTATAGGGGACTTAGTGTACTGACTGAGATCAGCTGTGAAGGTATCTATATCTATTAAGAGTAGTGTATTATAGATAACCTTACTTGCTACCACATATCTATATATCTCAGTCAGAATTATTCTGGAATAGTGTGATGACTACGTTATGTGTCTAGGGTATGGGTATGATGAAGTGTAAGTCACAACAACAGACATATAAACAATTTAATTTAATCCACTACTCTTGACAACACTGTGACACTCACATACATATAACACTCTATGAGAATATCTTAAGGAGTCACTGATAACTTTTCAAATAACAATATGTATTCATTTCTGTTATGAATGAATATGTGTCCTGATTCAATTACAAAGGAACCAGGAATCACAATCAATTTTAATTACAAGTATATGTACAGACTTTATCAATATGAATAATGTAGTGACATATATTATTAAAAATATCCTATGTGTGTCAGTTGTGTAGTGGTAATATGAGGTAATACTGGTTTTGTTTTGTTCAAGCTCTGTTGGTATTTGTCATCATGACTTCAATAGTTTGTCTTAGGGACTAGTATTGGAGATGTTCTCAGTTCCTGATATTAAGACAATTAAATTCCCCTCTGAATGTTATTTTTACAAAGTTATTTCAAGATGAGGGGATATAATGTTGAGCTCAGCTGGCCAAATCAGCTTATCTTGCGTGATGGCGGCAGGAAAGGACTCCTCTGCTCGAATTCTCCTCTGGGCTCTGGAGACACCTCACTGATAGCTAAATGAACCAAGGAGTATGCTGTCCGACTCTGGATTCAGCAAAGCTCTGACCAGGTGCTGCTCAGTACCATCAAGACCACGGTCCCTGAAAACAAGAAGGATGTACCTTCTACTTCATAACTAATTGATACTCTAGTTCTACACTGAGCACAATACAACACAAACATTGAGTTCAGAGCGTTAGGCCAACTGTCAGCTTCATCTGAAATACTTTATACCAGCATTACCCTCCTTAATGGTCACTACGCCTCTGCACTTCCAGCATTATTTCTGTCTAATCAATCATCCAGGTGTCAGTGTACTATTTGGCCATTCCATGCCGTTTTACTTCCCTCCGACACCCTCTGTTCAGGCTGGAGCATTATAGGCTTTATCTCCTGTTTGCCACTGAACTACACATATATATACAGGCATAAATTAACAATTTACATTCAATTTTCATTAAAAGATACTGAATGGTTCAAGCTTACCACAATTTCATGGAAATAAACACAGATACGTTGATTAGCAATGAATTCTGGCACAATTACTGGCACAAATTCCCATCTGCTTATGTTCCAGGCTTTTATTTAACACAAATATGAGCTGGCTTCAACGCACTGTTGCTTTATCAAGATTATTTGCACTAGTGGTCTCGAACTAACGCTCCTAAGTGAGTATATCAGCGAGTCTAGCCAATGAGGCCACGTTTCGACAAGTGTTTGAAAAAATGTTACCTTTTCACGTCTCCCCTAACAACGAAAGATAGTATTTATAGCCCGACCAATCGTGGTTAGTCTTTCATTTGTTGCGCTCCAATCAATTTGGAGTTTACATGGTAGGCTAATTCTGTAACGTAAGATTTTTTTCAAACACGTTATAAAAAAATTTTATGAGCAGAAATGATTCCATGCTGTCAGGCATCCCCACTATTTTATTTTGGGTATAATTTATTAATTCCTGGACTATTTGCGTAACGTTTTACATATTCTTTGTCAGCAAGCCCTAAGGAACCCAAATATCCAAATTTAAAAGAGCTACGTGGCTGCGTTCAAAATATGTATTTTCTACCTCCTGTTTCGAAGATGTGCTGTCTGGGTACTGTTATGTTTTCAACCGTAAACCCATCTATTGTTATCTTTCCTAATAAGCGTTTTTTATGATTTATAAACCTAACTCTGGGATGGGTAATGTATTTTATCACTGTCCGTCTGAAAAAAAAAAGTTAGTGCATGTAGTCTTACACGCGTGATGGCAGCATTTGTGTATCGCGCGACGCGGGTTGGGGGTGGCATTAATAGCGAGACGCGTGTTTAATTTTGCATGCGTTCGGCTTTATTCGCCCCTCTCTCTTCTCGCTATCCTTTAGTCCATCTGTCTTTTGATCTTGGTAACATAGTGTAGAAAAAGACATGAATGGAATTTAAAATTTAGGTCAACTTGCATATTTCAAGGTTTTTCTTAGAAAGGCAGCACATTTTATTGTGTGTTTGGGAAACGCGTGTATGTTGCAGAAGGCCTTTAATATCAACGTGAAAGCGTTACAATTTGCCGACGAAGTAGAAAACAAGGGGGAATTTCGAGTACTTTCTTTGTGACAGCACTGTTATTTACCATTGCTCTTTTCTTTTATTTATTATATGTATTTATTAGGCTTTATATTTACTTGATAATTTATATATGGGGATTAGAATATTCCACGACATATCCTTAATGCACATAACCTGTCTAATGACAATTCTTCGATTTTTTTGTTGTTGGCCGAATACCATCTCCAACCAGGAACTGCTTACACCGTGCAGTCAAAAAAGGCATGCACGCCCTCATTGCAAGCAGACGCTAGAACTGGGTTGGTCATGACCTCAGAAGGGACCCTGACACCATCACCAGAACTGCTATGCTATGGACCCCAGAAGGACGACGATAGAGAGGCAGATCAAAGACAACCTGGCGGAGAACAGTGGAGGCTGAGATGCAAAGCCTGAACCAGAGTTGGGGCACGGCACGAAGGATGGCCACCGACCGAGCAAAATGGAGACAGTTTGTTGCCCTACAAGATGCCACTAGGCTTGATAGCCACTGACTGCTTTGTCAGTCAGGAGCTAAGGATCCAGGACGAAACATAAGGAACATACAGGAAAATGATGATGATGATAATGAGTACTGTATCAATGATCAATGGGACAGTAATGTCAGTTAGTGAATCAACCAAGTCAGTCAACCAAACCAACAAACATGGCAACCAACATTCATACCTGTTTGTATGTCTGTTTAACATTATTTTATGAAACGTTAACATAAGTAAGAATTAAAGTTATTGATGTGTCTACTTTACTTTTTTTTTTTTTTAAATTGTTTGAAGCATTAACCAAAAATGAGCGATATTTCTAATAAATTTAGCAACATTTAACGAACAAAACAGTTATTGTAAAAGCCTGATTATTGAAACACTATTTTACTGGAAAGATTGTTGGTTTGTCTGCACTATTTACATTCGATTACATTCTTTCTTTTCAGTATTACACAAAATTGGGGAAAGGAGTGTTGCGTAAGATATTTGTGGCGTCATATAAGAGGGGTTATGAGTTTTTTTTGACGAGATCTGACAAGGGCGTGACGTCATATGTGGACGACCCCAATAATAATCCACGATGGGTTCTGCAGTGAAAACCTAGAAGCCATCATTGATCCCAAGACTATCCCATTGTAACAGTAGAACGAACGTGCTGGCACAGTTTTGTATGCTGCCCAGCGGTCAAATTTCTTTCTCTTCCACATTTTTCTCCCCAGGCATGTCCCAGCCTCTAGTGTCCTCTATTTTTTTTCATCCATTGATTTGTATGCTTATAAAGGCCAGGCTGGTGATTTTCATTCACTTTCCGACGACCACTTTGTCCGTGTGAAGAACGCGCGTTGTCTGTGTAACCAAGTACGACTTTCAAGTGACGTGCGGAAGAGTCTATATTTTGACAACGTGGGTGATCCGGCTCTATTTTATCCTGACTGAAAATTGAAGGAATCACATTTTATGTGGTTTGGAAGCTGTGAATTTTATCAGTTTCTGTTGTGTAGTGCTCTTTAAATTTCACGAGATTTTCCGGGTTTTTTTTTAATTGTAACAAGATGTAAGTAGACAAATGGTGTTCGCACTGACTGCGGCTGTTGTGCAATTTATTTATTTTGGTTGCAGTGGTAACTGTGGTGGTAATTCATTTGTTTGTTTCTCTTATACTACTCGTCAAAAGTCAAGGGCCACTTAGAAAAACCTTGGTTGAAACCATAAAACAAATCTGATATAAACGTAATTGGTATCAGTCAAAACGGCATTTATTGAATACCAAATTGACATGTCACGTAAAGAAATGGAAACACACATTCAAACGCAATGAAGCTGTCAAGTGTGTCACCCACCTTTTCAAAAGTCACACAATAGATATTGGACAAATAGACATTTCAAAATCGGGTATGACCACCGTTTGCAGCAAGGCATTCAAGAGCGTAGACGCATCGAGTCCACAAGGGTCCGAAGAGTATCCTGAGGAACAGCTTGCCATTCCTGAAGCAGAAATGCAGTCAGCTGTGCAACATCCATTGGCAGGGGGTGATTTGTTGATAATCTTCGACTAAGGACATCCCAGAGGTGCTCAATCGGAGAAAGGTCAGGTGAATGAGCTGGCCATGCCATCCTGATGATCCTATGTTGCTGAATAAACTCATTCACCACACGAGCTCGATGGGGTCGAGCGTTATCATCTTGGAGGATGGCATTACCACCTATGGTCTCCAGAGCAGGCTGAACAATTGGTCTCAAGATTTCGTTCTGGTATCTTGGGTCGGTCAGGTTGCCTTGGATGATGTAGAGTGGGGTCCTGCCGTGTCTGTAGAAGCCTCCCCAGACAATGACAGAACACCTACCATAACGATCAACCTCTCGAATTGTGTCATCAGTAAATCGCTCTCCTGGTCGTCTCCAAACTCGAATCCTGCCATCATTGAATGACACAGTGAAGCGAGATTCATCAGTGAAGAGAACTTGACTCAATTGTTGCCTTGTCCATCGGATGTGCTCGCGACACCAAGCAACACGGGCTCTGCGATAAGCAGGAGTAAGAGGGATTCTGACTGCAGGACGTCGAGCAGCCAGTCCAAATTCATGTAAACGTCTGCGAATGGTGCTTTGACTGACATTAACGTTTAGTTTGTCTCAGCTGACATCTTAGAGTGGAACAAGTCACTGTTCGATGGCGCAGGGCTGACAACAAGAGGTATCGGTCATCATGTCTATTGGTGCATCTAGGGCGACCTGGCCGGTGGCGATCCTCCACACTTCCTGTGGCCTGAAATCTCTCCAAAATTCTTTGGATAGTAGAGTGTGCCCATGCAAGCCGTCTAGCAACCTCACGGACAGATAAACCACTTTCAACCCACGCTATAGCCCTCATTCTGTATAAGGTGTCAAGACTTCTTCTCGGTGGCATGGTTTTTGCAAGTGATGAAACTACCCTAAGTCTGCTGATTGTAAAACAAATTAAGTGCTGAACTCTGTTCACGAAAAGTCGTCATTGCACGTGGAATGTCAATCAGCACGATTACTTCACCTGTTTGGTTCTACAGAAGTTTGAAAAAACAGATTAAAAATGTGAATTTATGGTCAGCAAACCAAATTGCACGTGATCACCATGGTTGTCGGTGAGTTGTTTTTATGCTTATCGTGCATAGAGGACTGTCAGAGGAAGATATTGCACCCATTTTTACTAAAACCTTCCTTCATTTAAACATTCTATGCGCTTATATAAAAGTGTATTGAAAATAATAGGGTGGCCCTTGACTTTTGACGAGTAGTATATTTTAAAACTGTGGTCTTCATTATCGACCTAGCAAATCAAATCGGCGTTGCTACCGTCTGATGTTTACGGAGTAGTTACTTTCTAGTGTTTATATGTGTTACTTTCTCATGTTCACAGAAGTAGTGCTACTTTTTACTTCTAGTGTTTATGTGTCTTGCTGTTTAACCGTTTATAGAAGTGTCACGTCTCATCTTCATAGAAGTATTGTTACTTTCTAGTGTTTACGTGTGTTACTGTCTCATGTTCATAGAAGTAGTGTTACTTTCTAGTGTTTATGTGTGTTACTGTCTCATGTTCATAGAAGTAGTGTTACTTTCTAGTGTTTACGTGTCTTGCTGTCTCGTGTTTATAGAAGTGTCACGTCTTATGTTCATAGAAGTATTGTTACTTTCTAGTGTTTACGTGTGTTACTGTCTTATTTTCATAGAAGTATTGTTACTTTCTAGTGTTTACGTGTGTTACTGTCTCATGTTCATAGAAGTCGTGCTACTTTCTATTGTTTATATGTGTTACTTTCTCGTGTTCATAGAAATAGTGTTACTTTCTAGTGTTTATGCGTGTTACTGTCTCGTGTTCATAGAAGTATTGTTGCTTTCTAGTGTTTACGCGTGTTACAATCTCTTGTTCATAGAGGTATTGTTACTTTCTAGTGTTTATGTGTCTTGCTGTCTCGTGTTTATAGAAGTATCACGTCTCATGTTCATAGAAGTATTGTTACTTTCTAGTGTTTATATGTGCTACTGTCTCATGTTCATAGAAGTATTGTTACTTTCTAGTGTTTACGTGTGTTACTGTCTCGTGTTCATAGAAGTATTGTTACTTTCTAGTGTTTACGAGTGTTACTGTCTCATGTTCATAGTAGTATTGTTACTTTTAGTGTGTTAATGTCTTATGTTCATAGAAGTGTTGCTTCTTTCTAGTGTTTGTTTGTGTTACTTTCTCGTGTTCATAGAAGTATTGTAATTTTCTAGTGTTTATATATGTTACTTTCTCATGTTCATAGAAGTGTTGTTACTTTCTAGTGTTTCTATGTGTTACTTTCTTGTGTTCATAGAAGTGTTGCTACTTTCTAGTGTTTATATGTGTTACTTTCTCATGTTCATAGAAGTGTTGTTACTTTCTAGTGTTTACGTGTATTACTGTCTCATGTTCATAGACGTAGTGCTACTTTCTAATGTTAATGTGTCTCGATATATCGCGTTTATTGAAGTGTCACGTCTCATGTTCATAGAAGTATTGCTACTTTCTAGTGTTTTTATGTGTTAATTTCTTGCGTTCATGGAAGTATTGTTACTTTCTAGTGTTTATGTGTGTTACTGTCTCATGTTCATAGAAGTGTTGTTACTATCTAGTGTTTGTGTGTTACTGTCTCGTGTTCATAGAAGTATTGTAACTTTCTAGTCATGTTCATAGAAGTATTGCTACTTTCTAGTGTTTTTATGTGTTAATTTCTTGCGTTCATGGAAGTATTGTTACTTTCTAGTGTTTATGTGTGTTACTGTCTCATGTTCATAGAAGTGTTGTTACTATCTAGTGTTTGTGTGTTACTGTCTCGTGTTCATAGAAGTATTGTAACTTTCTAGTTTTATATGTGTTACTTTCTTGTGTTCATAGAAGTATTGCTACTTTCTAGTGTTTATGTGTGTTACTGTCTCGTGTTCATAGAAGTGTTGTTGCTATCTAGTGTTTATGTGTGTTACTGTCTCGTGTTTATAGAAGTATCACATCTCATGTTCATAGAAGTATTGTTACTTTCTAGTGTTTATGTGTGTTACTGTCTCGTGTTCATAGAAGTGTTGTTACTATCTAGTGTTTATTTGTGTTATTGTCTCATGTTCATAGAAGTATTGTTATCTTCTAGTGTTTATGTGTGATACTTTATCACGTTCATAGAAATGTTGTTACTTTCTAGTGTTTACATGTGTTGTTACTTTCTAGTGTTTACATGTGTTACTTTCTCACGTTCATAGAAGTGTTGTTACATTCTAGTGTTTACATGTGTTACTTTCTAACATTCATATACGCGTTGTTACATTCTAGTGTTTACATGTGTTACTTTACCATGTTCACAGAAGTGTTGCTACTTTCTAGTGTTTACAGGTGCTACTTTCTCACGTTCACAAAAGTAATGCTGATTATTTTGGGAAGAAGTGTTATCGCTTTCTTAGGTTCACAACAGTGCTGTTATGTTTGCAAGTGTTGTTAATGTTCCGAACATTGCTATATTAAAAGGTGCTATTACTTGAATTCACAACTGTGTTGTTATCTTCACAGGTGCTTTTACTTAAGTTCACATTTCTGTTATAATTTCAGTAGTTTTATTACATTCGTGTAGTCAGTACAGTAATAACACTTCTGTTTAAGTGTCATTATCTTGTTTTGAAAGGCAAGAACAGCTTTCACTGCATTGGGAAATATATAGAAATCAAGTTCAACATAGACATAAGAATTTTCAAATCAAATGTTAAATTGTATGGCTCTCAGACATGGACAATAGCAAAAACGACTATCAGAAAGTTATAAACTGAGGATTCCAGAACAAGGACTACATTGTATTGCTATCAGCTGATTTCCTAAGTATGTGTTTGTCTTTCTTTCACATTTAGTTTCACTGCTAAATGAGCACTGATACGGGGGGAAGGGGCGTTGAAAGGGAGAAGAGGACATAGAGTTATAACCTTCTCTGTTTGACGCTTAGTTCACTTTAGTATTTCTCGCAGGAGTTTGATGTCAAGGGAAACGACACTTGAGTGTGAAGCCGTAATTGACTAAGCACATATTTGGCATCTCGTTTTTTTTTTGGCCTCCAGGGATAAATATAAAGTGTTCCCCCTACTGAACAAATAGCCACAGGTAAATTTCGTATTCTTCACCTGTCCGTATTGAATTTCAGAGAATTCTCTTTGTATCTCAAATTTGCTGAGTGTGCTAGTCTTTCGATAATACCAGGCCCGGCGCAAGTTCCAGGTCTTGTCATTTTCAGCGGTTACACTTCTCTCCCCTACGGCAGTATCTGATGTCAGACCACCTTTACCTTTACTGTTATGGTAATGGTATCTCTGTGAGGGAAAACCTATGCGGAAAAATGTTTGTACAGAGTTCGTGTAGAGTAGAGGTTCTCAAACTTTGTCAGTCGGTGTACACCCTTGTCTTTTAGTCTTGTCTTGTCTTTGATCCACCATTACTAAGCGTAATTCGCTCTTGGTGATTAAGTCAATCAATCAATACCATTTAGCTCCCCGAGGAGCATAGGCTTTCAACAAACACATGCCAAGTCTTCCTGTCCTGTGCCATCCGCTCAAGTTCTTTCCATGTTTTCTTCATCATTTTCACCTCTGTATCCAGTTCTCTTCTCCATGTGAATTTTGGTCTACCTCTGCCTCTCTTCCCTGTGGATTCCAGAACAAGGACTGCCTTGAAATGCTATCAACATGTTTCCTCAATGTGTGTCCTATCCATCGCCAGCGTCTTCTTCTCAACTGTTGTTCCACTGGCTGGTTCTTGTCATCAATTCCACATTTGTGACTTTGTCATATCATTTCAGTCCTTCTATTCTACGCAAGCACCCGTTTATAAAAGTCTGTGGACTGACTTGACATTTGAGTTGAAGATTCTTATTTTCGTGTTGGTCTTGATTTCTCTTGTTCTCCATTTGTTTCCCAATGCAATGAAAGCTCCTCTTGCTTTTTGTATTCTTATTTCGATATCATTGTCTGTCCCTCCAACTTTGTCTAAATTACTGCCAAGATATGTGTACGATTCTACATCCTTTAGTGGTGTTTCTTCAAGTTCAACCTTGTTATGATTTCTTGCATTTATTCTCATAATCTTTGTCTTGTCCCTGTGTATTTTCAGGCCCAATTGTTGTGACCTCTCATCGAGAATTTTCATTTTCTCTTGAATCTGATTATGGTTATGGGACAGAAGAGCCAAGTTATCTGCAAAATCCAGATCATCAAGCTGTTTACTCAGATTCCACTGGATTCCATTTCTGTTGTGTGATGTCGATGTTTTCATAACTCAATCTATTGCTAGTAAGAAAAGAAATGGAGACAAGAGGCATCCCTGTCTCACTCCCGTTCTAATCCCAAACGGTTCTGTAAGTTGTCCTTCATGAAGAACTCTGCATGTCATGTCTTCATAGGTCTTCCTTATTAAGTTAATGATCTTCATGGGAACTCCATAATGCCTCATCAATTTCCAAAGTGATTCTCTGTCTACACTGTCAAATGCCTTTTCATAGTCCACGAATCCGATGTATAGCGGTAAATTCCATTCCAGACTTTGTTCAACTATTATTCTCAATGTGGCTATCTAGTCTGTACAGGATCTGTTTTGTCGAAAACCTGCTTGTTCATCTCTCAGTTGCTTGTCTATGGACTCTTTTAATCTCTCAAGGATGATTCCGTTTAATACTTTTCCTGGCACTGATAGTAACATTATTCCTCTATAATTTATGCACTCTTGTAAATTTCCCTTCTTAGGCAACTTGACTGGATAACCTTCCTTCCATTCTGCTGGTATTCCCTCTCTCTCCCAGACTTTGCCAAGTAGTTTGTATAATATCTCTGTAGAGGTATTGTTGCGTGATAAATTCTCGCAACATCGTTTTATTTCAATATCTGTTTTATAACGCAAGGGCAACAACTGCTTGGAATTTATAGTCACTTTTCTCGGTAAGCATTTGTCTTCTCGCGTTGGTATCGAATGCAGTTAAGTTTGAGCTGTGGTCGTTTTGCGCTGGACTGCGCATGACTTGTCTTGCTTCTTTGTCGATCGGTTTCCGCCCACCACTAGTGGGGGTGAGCGATTTGGAATGGCGAAAGAGATGCCTCGTTGAAGAGGGGATCTCCGCTATTTTTGTTCTGTCAGGGATGTGTAGTCCTCTTAATGGATATTTCGTTTATTCGAGATAATACCTCTAGTGTTTCCCACATGTCGGGAGGCGTGATATTTCTGTGTATTTCATGAAAGCAAGGTAAATTGACTCTTTCATTAACTCTATTGATTTTGGGTCGTGAACGATTTCGATTCATAGCCTGTCTGCGAAAGTCGTCGTCACGAGATGTTTTTTCCCAGCTCACATGTCGCTGCATTGTACTGCATCGGTTGATGCAGGTACCAAGGACCATTACTTGCTACTCTGTTAAATGAACTAGGTTTGGAAAACCTTTATTATCTAGAGGATATTTTTGAGGACATTATTTATACTTCGGCAGACGTGTCTGTCTTGCTGAAGTCAAACTAAGGAGAGTGAACTGATCTCATACATCTGGTTATCTCCTGGCTGTTATAGAAAAGGATGGAGTTTTCCACCTGACTACATTTACAGCACTATGAAATATAACATGCATCTGACTCATCATTGTAATGCTGTCTACCGTTTATTGCTGTATTGAATGTTGCTGTGATAATGACTGTTTGATGTGCCTACACATTTGCGTAACCATTTTGTCACTGTGGCGTCCACAATAAATAATGAAGAAAAACGTCAACGGCTGTTTCAAGACTCATTGACTTTATACGTCGTGAGTTTACTGACGTCCTATGTGGATTGCCCTGTTATTGTTGCATGAACATTGTTTTGACTGAACACATCTACACACTACACAAAACCAGACATGCGGATGCCATCCATCATCATATGGCATCACGCATCAGGTATCAATATCTGTTTTGATGGCCTGTGCAGGAATGCCATCTGGTCCAGTTGCTTTTCCATCTTTCAGAAGCTTTATGGCTTTCTTTATTTCTTCTCTACTTGGTCGTTCACAGCTGATTTGTAGCTCCTCTTCTGCTGGCTGGATGTCTGGGGGATTAGTTGGAGCTAGTCTATTGAGAAGTTCCTCCAAATGTTCTGTCCATCTCTTCATTTGTTCTTGTATATTACTAAGCAATTTTCCATTCTTATCTTTTATGAGTCCATTTGCTTGCTTATATTTCCCTGTTAGCTTCTTTGTGTTGTTGTACAGGTCCCTCATATTTCCTTTGGCTGCAGTTTCCTCTGCTTCCCTTGCTAACTCTTCAATAAACTTCCTCTTGTCTCTTTTGACGTTTCTTCTTACTTCTTTGTTTGCATCTATGTACACTTCATGAGCCTTGGCTTTGGAGCTTCTGGTTTTGCTTCTGTTTAAATCTGCTTTCTTGTTTTTCTTATCTTCTATCTTGCTAATGGTTTCTGTTGTTATCCATGCTTTGTGCTGAAATTCTCTTTGCTCTTGGTGATTGTCTTATAGTAAATCTTCCCGTGTGTGACGGTATTGCCTCCCCTGCTTTGCAGTAGTGGTCCAACAGTGGCCAAAACTCAAGAGTATCTAATATGGGCTTCAAAGGAATCTACCTTCGCACTAGATTACTCTTGGCAGAGATGTATATAGAAGGGTGATGACACTTCTATTACAAAGGGAATCTTCACAAGATATTCAGAATAAGCGAGAACTCTACTGCTGTGGCTGAGTTTGTAATTCTGCCGACGCTTTTGTGAAGGATTTAAGCACTTATTACTTTCAGCTCGTTTAAGCCCCCACCCCTGATTTACTCAGTGGAATTCTATTATTCTAGTTTAGCTCTGTTTAGAGTGTGTGTAGTAATTTGACTGAGACAAACATGCAGTAACTTTAAATGATTAAATCGAAGTTAAATTTGTAACATTACAAATAACACAATTTAATAATCACTTTAGGTTTTAACAGTTGGGAATAATTTGAATAGCTATGGATCAAGAAAAGTTATCCTCACAGTCTTTAGGGAATGTGAGATATTACAAGAAGTTCAAGTGGCAGCATATATTTGAACTTAGCTGCCAATGACGATTCTGCTCCTTCTTATGGGTTGGTTCTTTTCACTCTGCTCACGCTCGTCTCTGATCAAGGTTGTCGGGGGTAGCTCGTTTCACAGAAACGTCAAGGAGAGTCTACCACGTGCATCCTTCGTCTTAAAGCGTATGCCACGGTTCCCTTCTTGTTCTAGAGATAATACTTTCTGCTGGTATCACCAATAACTATGGTAAAGAATAGAACAAAACGCTCTTCTGAGTATGGCGTTTTCCACCCCATAGTTATGGGTTCCTATCTTCCCATACCACCATCCCAATTACTCAGACTTTACCCTCGATGAGAATTAAATTTAATCCCTTGGGATAAAACTTTCTTTACATTTAAATAGAATAGCTTTCATAGTTACTTTATATTTAAATGAAAAGGTTAATAATACAGATAGAGTCGGTTTACATATACATCTCCACTGATTGAAAAGTGTTCACAATATAAATTGAATATGTTTTCATTTATGTTTACACTGATTGAAAAGTTTGAAACTTCCATTTCTTTAAAATGAATATTTTCACATAGACATTTACACTGGTTTAAACTTGAAAACTTACATTAATTTTAGTGACTATATTTATAGGGACATTTACACTGCTTTGAAAATGTAAATATTATACTTAGAATGTACATTATTTATTTCATTTTTTCCTCCCTGCTCCATAGGGAACCTGGAACTACTTTATGCTTTTAGTTCTCTTTACAGAACTATCAATAAAGCAATCACCAGCCCATGCAGTGGTGGTTCATGAATCATCATTCTATACGCTGAGGTTGCCAGCCTCAAATTACTTTGACATCCAATAGCGAGTTTCACACATTAAACTTCACATGGTAATATATACATATATATGTTAATTCACATGTTAGTAATAAAATATGAAATGTAAATCACAACGTACGACAATTCTGGCTACATACTTGTTGCTCAGATGAATAAAAGAGATGAGTCGTCTCTTACACGCGTCTGGGGTGTCTTTAATTTGACAGTAGATTCACTCTCTGACTCCGTGTGTTTCTTCAGTTTCCTAGTCCCGGTGTTCCTTATTAAAATGTAGAGATTTCCTGTGCTTTGTAAGTCTTATTTGGTTCTCCGATAAAAGGTCCAGTTAAAAAAAGGAATTATGAATCAAATCTTCACTCTGGCGAGGTCTGATTTCTTGGCGACCGTGAAATTCACAGTGAAATAAAACTGCGAAATGGTCAGACTATATTCCTATCTTCCCAAGCATTGTTGTTATGAATCTAATCAGAAAGATCCAATCATTTCAAATCATGCGGATATGGTGTGATATTTCAAAAATATTTCGACATAGGATAATTTTGAACGTAAGGCAGAGGTCAACTCTCCCATATATGGTAATATGATGTCCGATGCCCTTGTGTACAAACTTACAGACAGATCGGGGAACTCACATGACAACATGTGTAAGCTGTAATACTTATTACTTTATTAGAAAGTAATGTTGTCATAACAAGTTGGCCCGGAAGCGATTCTGTCACACTGGTCTGCCCACATGTGTCACACAGACAGTAATCTCGTTATCTGTCGTATGAGTACGCAAAAACTCCATCTAGGTTACCAAACGAGTCGTCTTATCAGCGGTTCAATCTAAACACGCCGGCGACTATCTTATCTCAGTTGCTCACCGCAAGCTAGGATGACAGGGTAACAAACAGGTGACATCACAGAGGGAATTGAAGTTAAAAATAACGACGAAAGAAAGAAAGAAAGAAAAGTTCGATACTTGAGAGCACATAATAAAAATCAGTACCACAGTACTGCCGGAGAGAAACAAAGATTGATAGGGGCCGCCCCGTTTTGTCACACCGTATTTGCCTATTCAGTTTGAGATGAAATAAATTCTAGCGTTTATCGCGCATATATACATAATTAAATTGAGATTTAGGTTAATTATTTTTCATAATGAAATATTAATTCGGTACATAACATTTTTAGTATCATCATCACCATCCTTAGCTCCCCAAAGAGCATAAGCCTTTAACAAATTTATGCCAAGTCTTCCTGTCCTGTACCATCAGCTTAAGGTCTTTCCATGTCGTATTCCCTGCCATCACCGGTGACAATACCTTGTCGAGGTATGGCGGCTTGAGCACCCTGATCACCCCCAGAGCTATGCCAACTGGAGTTTTACTCCTGGAAGGTTCTACCAAGCTGGACAGGTTTGCGCCGGTAGGGGTCAGACTAAAGCAGACACCCTGATCCCCCAGGTTGGGGGTTTTAGCATAGGGCCGACACCTCTATCTATGTAAAATGAAACGAAGCTACGGAAACTACAACAAATGAACAAACTTTGCTGCGGTATGGACATCCGGAGTCTGAAGCTCGTATGACTGCCAGTGGTGAAAGCCGAAAGGAAGCCACTGACACGAAAACGGACGTCCTGACCGCAAAACGTGAAACTAGAGTCGGATTTGGAATGTTCGGACAATGAACGAGACGGAAAAACTGAAACAGGTCACAGCGGAAATGAGAAACTATAGATTACACATTCTAGGGATAAGCGAGAGCAGGTGGACAGAGACAGGAAAAGTTAAAACAGCAACAGGAGAAACAGTATTTTACTCTGGAAGAGAGGATGGACAGCACAATGAAGGTGTAGCCATTATTCTACAGAAAGGAATAGAAAGGTCATTACTGGAATGGAAACCCATCAACAATAGACTGATAAGAATTAAATTGAGAAAGAGATTCACCAATGATACAATGCTATGCACCAACAAATGAAAGCGACGAAGAGGTCAAGGACGAATTCTATCAACAGCTGCAAAAAGAAATGGAAGACACACCTAGATACGATCTTATCATAGTAATGGGAGACCTCAATGCCAAGTTGGAACACACAATACATATAATGAAAGAGTAATGGGGAAATGCGGCAGCGGAACAGTAAACGAGAATGAGGATAAATTAATAAGTTTCTGTAGTATTAACAACCTGGTCATTGGAGGAACACTTTTCCCACACAAAGAAATTCACAAAATAACACGGGAATCACCAAATGGCCGGGACAGAAACCTGATAGACCACATTATGATTAATGGTGGATGGAGACATTCATTACAAGATGTGAAAGTAAGAAGAGGTGCAGATGTGGGAAGTGATCACCACTTAGCAGAAGCAAAACTGAAGGTGACACTCAGAACTGCTTGACCAATTGTAACTACACAGAAAAGGTTTGACATCAGCAAATTGAAGGACCCCTTACCAGAAAAGCTTTTGTGGCTGAAACGATATCAAATTGCCAGAAGCCAGGAAAAGACATCGACTGATGATATTGACCAGAAATTCAACACCATTTCAACAATATATAAGGAAAGCAGCAAATCATGCTTGGGATTCCATGAAAGGAAGAAGCAAGATTGGATAACACTGTGGTAAAGTACAGTGATACAGCGATAAAATCATTAATTATATATATATATATATATATATATATATATATATATATATATATATATATATATATATATATATATATATATATATATATATATATATATATATATATATATATTAAAGTCAAAATAATAGCAGTAGAAATAAAATTAGTAAAGTTGTAACGCGTCTTCTTCCCCGCGCCAGAAAACGCATTGATTTAAGCAGGACAGAACATAGTGAGAAATCTTATCGCCGCGTTGGTAGTATTAGCCTTTAAAACGCGCCCGTCAAGGGTTAACGATAAAAATTTGGAAAATCTACTAGCGTAGTGGTTCCGGGAAAGATAGAAAGAATAAAACACACGAACGCATAAGATTGAGAGAGCGGACACCTGCTGCCGGTTTGTCAAGTGTTAGAGGTTTGAATTAGCTACTCAGGCCAACAGTGCGAGACGATGCCGTTAGCTTGTGTCGAAAACGATGTCGCAAGTTTGAAAATTTAAAAATACCCCGCTAGTCCAATACATTTCTAACCACAGACACTGGAAAAATATATATACACACACGCGCATAATTACTTCCTATCGGGGAAAAAGGAAGATCTGAGGCGATTTTTATAACATTCAAGTAGTTGAAACTTAGAAAAACAACGAACACCAAAATGGAAAATATATTGAATTCTTTATTACTAGGTTTATGATCATAAAAGTTAGCTAGTCTAAGAGCTGGTCTTGTCCTGATGGGTAATATGCTTTCGAACAAAAAATCCGACAGATAGAAATAAAGTTATGGACAAAAGACTGTATTTGTTCGTACAGACAGACCAACACATGATCGGTTTTACTTTCACTAACGTTGACATTTTGACGCGTCCTTGAAAAAGGCAGGAAAAGGTTACATGTAGTCTGTTGTAGAAAGGGGCAGAAAAGGGGGAGAAAAATTATGGGATGGCTTAACACCAAATGTATTTAGCAGTAGAAATCTAAGAATGAGAAGAAAAAAAACAAAAAACTTGGTAGTGTCCAAAAATCAAGTCTGTTTTTGCTTTTAATTTCAAATTTCAACATTGTCGTTCGTTCATTGGCCAAAGCCTTTCATATTATTGAGAAAATTCAAAGGCTTGACGCCATTTGTAGAAGATAGTCCCGAGAGCAGGACGTTGTGTATTTCTGGAAAACAGTGATTAGCCTTATTAAAGCAAATATATATGAAAGTAATAGGCATCACAGTTCAGCCAGCAGTATATCTGGAATCTGCTATTCAACATACCTGTGTTTTTTTCATTGAATTTCTGGTAAGATTGACATTATTCATATATATTTTGTTTAAAAATGTGAGTGAGAGATGCTGCCATCACGACTGTAAGTAATCAGGTCCCAAGCTGATTTGTGCAGGGCCTGAAGGAGAATTAAGATATAACACATTGCCAGTTTTGTAAATGCACATGTCTTGTGAAATAAAATGTTTTCTTAGGTGACCAGAGGGACACAGCTCACCTAGACTATACCATTGTATGGTAGAAAAGAAAGATTAATAATATTATTGCAGATGCAGGGCCGCCTTTGTAGGAGAGACATGTGAACAACACTGGTACACTGTGGAATGGATGTGCTGGATTGGTCCATTGGATATGACCCAGCTCTTTATTTCTTATGTATGCTCTTTTGTATATAAAACACAGTCTAAATAAGATATCAACCAGGAGACATTGTTTCATTATTACAGGGTTTTATCTGGCACTAGTCCGGTGCCAGATTTCTATGGGAAAGCCGTTGAGAAGTTTGGGAGTCCAGTAGTTATAGGGGTCGCCAGTTCCCCCCCCCCCCCTATTACTTTTGGAGCAGTGGTCATTCGGCAGAAAGAATTCAGACAGTTCCAGTGGGCCAGATAAGTGAAATATCTGGTACCCTAACAGTACATCAGCTATAAGAGCAGCATAACCCTGTATTCAAGAAATAAAATATTTCCCTAGTGAAATTAACAGTGACATTATATTGTAAAGAGACTGGGAGTGATTAAAGAATCCCAAGCAGCCATCCAGTGTTAGAAACCAGTAATAGACAGATTTTAGTAACACTATTAGTATAATTTAACAGTATTTGTTTGGACACTTGTCCCTGTGGGTCTAAAATTTACGTTTTGTGTATATCTTGAATTCTTTTCGTTTTTAAAGTCCTGACCAGAAGAATACTAGGTTCAGGACCAATAAATCATACAGCAAATTATTAATTGTTCAAATTTATCCCAGGTGTTATTTCCTTTAATCTTAAACCTTAATACTTGTTTGTGTAGAGGTGTATTATTGTTAAAGTACCATCACACCACACTTGCATATCCCTAGACCAGGGGTCGGCAAACTTTTAGTAGTGTCGTGCCGAAGTAATGTTGCAAAGTCACTCAGCGTGCCAACCTAAGTCCACCATATTTTTATATACAACAATTATTGAAACAATTTAAAAATGATCTTGTATTAACATGTTTCTGATACATTAAATAACTATTCTATTCTTTGTAGATTATTCAATATTTTAATATAAATAGGAACAAATATCAATACAAATATTATGTTTTGCAAAATTTAGTCTAAGTTCTGAACACATTAGTTTGAAATTTTATAATAAAATTGCCATATGTATATTTTGTTAAGACAGAAAGTCCAATAGTTTGAAGAACAAAACATTTAAATAAACCAAACATAAAACACGTTTTTAAAATTTTAATATGAGTAATCATTGATTATTATTGATCTGAGTCATTAATCAATTAATGGGACCCGTGTCCTTGCTTCTCCTTGGTTAATTGTTCAATATCAGGTGTGTATTTTGTCAGTTTCAGCTTCACACAGGCTTCTGATTGCACAGGTGTTAGGCGACTTCTCTGTGAACTTAAAACAGCTTTCGTGTGTGAGAAAATTTGTTCACATGTATAAGTTGACCCAAAAGCCGAAAGTAGAGCAAATGCAACTTTCTTCAAACAGGTGAACGCTTCAGGCAGGGATGTCCAGCAGTTGAGGATTGCAGCTGACTTTTCCAAGCAGCTTCCTTCAAGAGTTTTTCGCAATTCTACAAATTTTATCGTCCATAACTCTGATGCCTTGAATTCGATGTGTTGCATTTCAAAATTGTCAACATCCATCCACTCGAAAAGAGAAAGGTCAAATGGGATGTTAGTATGATCAATTAAGTCGGGCTTGATGAGGTAAGAAAACATGGGCCCGTGAATTTTGAAGTCTTGACCTCGTTTAGCAAACTCTCCTTTGAGCGCTTCAACGTACTTCTGAAGCTCATCTCTGTTGACAGTAAATCGATTTGAATGAGCCTTTACGTTTGGAAAGTGCGTGTATGTGTTAGTGGTAATATCTCTGCAAAATGTGTCTAATTTTGACGCAAATCCTTTCCAGTGCTCAAAAAGATCAAGTACTGTTTGACCCTGCCCTTGTAAACGCAAGTTTAATTCATTCAGATTTGTAGTTATGTCAGCCAGAAACATCAGCTTGCACAGCCAGTCCTCGTCCTTCAATTCCGGGAAATGTTGTTCTTTTTCATCAAGAAACACCTTGATTGCTTCTAGACATGATACAAATCTGTTCACAACATTACCTCGACTAAGCCAACGAACATTGCTGTACAGCGGGAGGTCCGCATATGCGCTCTCCATTTCTTGTAGAAGAAACTTGAATTGCCTGTGGGTCAATGAAGAGCGTCTTGACAACAGTTTCCATTACAGAGTTCAAGGATAGTGACGAAATCTTCGCACACAAACTCTCCTGGTGTATAATGCAATGGAAGCTCAATACTTGACGTCCAATACGATCCTCAAGAAGTTTAACAAATCCTTTATTCTTTCCGACAAATGCAGGGGCGGCATCAGTAGTAACACAGAATATTTTATTCATGTTAATGTTCTGATTTTCGAAATAGCTTACAAATGCAGTTATAATGTCCTCTCCCTTGGCTATACCATCAAAAGGTATCAAGCAGCACAGTTCTTCATAAATACGGTCGTTGTCACAATATCTCGCAACTATAGCTAGGCGCGTCACGTCATTCACATCGACACTTTCGTCAAGAGCGACACTAACTACAACAGCTTGTTGTAACCCGGTTGTTTGTTTTACCGTTACATTTTCAGCCATACTCCGAGATAGTATTGTTTCTTTATTTGGTAAATCACTAAACAAAATTTCAGCACTGCTCAAAAAAGTTTCCTTGATGTATTCTCCATCTGTGAAAGATTTGCCCTTCGAAGCCACACACTGTGCAATTTTGTAACTACATTCGGTAGCTTTATTTTTGGTTCCAATTACTTGACTAAAAATACTACTTTGTTTTTTGTAGCCAGAAACAGCCATACTACTTTGTTTTTTGTAGCCAGAAACATCCATTTTTATGGCTTCCCTTTTCTCCTCAGAGTTTTTAAACATGGACTGATGTTTGGTTTGATAGTGTCTTTGTACACTTGACGTACGGCACATGACACTTTCATAACATAAAGCACAAACAGCACGATTCTTTTGTTGTATGAATCCATATTCGTTTGTCCAAAAGTCTTGAAACGAGCGTATATCAAGTTTTTGTCTTTTTGAGTCATTTTAACGGCACCATATTACTTAATAACAACACCAACTTTTGTGCTGCGGTCAACGGACTGTACGGGCATGAGTATGCGACAGCCGGGAGAACTGTAGAGATGGTGGTGGTCGGGAGAGAGGGGAAGGATAGGACGGAAATATAACTTCGTCGAGGTCAGTCATTGTTGCTCCAAACTCACACTGGTAGTCAAAAACTGCGAGCGAAAACGAAATAAATACGCTCACCCAGGCGCTAGCCAGACACTATTGCGTAATTATGATATTACGTCTCCGCTTGTCCGTCAAAATTCGCTTGGGATTCTTTTCTAGAATCTCATCCTGCAAATTTGCTGCAGGCGGTTTGGTAGCAAATCGCTTTGTGTGGATTTTTAACAGTGGTATAAGCGCCGTACCGTTCAGAAAGCAATGGCAAACTACTGAATGAAAAACTTGCCTAGAAAAATCACAAACAGCCAATAAAAGCTGGGGTTGATTGCCACGTCCTGTAAAGGATAAGCAACTAACTAACATCCTGCAAACTACGGTAGCAGGTAGACGCCAGACTAGCGGGAGCCGCAAAGTATAACCACTCCCCTTGAAATTCGTTGAAGAATGTTTGTTCTCGGAAACGGTCCGTAAAAACGAAGACTTACCTGCAGTATAGTATGATCAGGCCTTTAGTTTGCATCAGATCGCTCATTCTTACCTCCAATGTCTAAAAACTTTCGTTTTGAAGGGTTGTAAAAACAGGTATAGCTTTAAAAGAATTATATGCTTCTATTTAATTAAAAATTCTATTTTTTTTTAAATGAGATCATATACTGTACAATATTTTAATTCACTCAGCGTGCCATTGAAAATCGTTCCACGTGCCACGCTTGGCACGCGTGCCGTACTTTGCCGACCCCTGCCCTAGACATTAGACGTAGCTATCATTCATACTAGTCAAGAATAAGTCTGCTTGAGGCCATAAGGTGGTAGCAGAAAGGTACCCTGATAATTCAACCCTAAATTTGTTAGAATCAGGGACCTTCACAGCTGGCCTCATTCAGTACATTAAGGAAAAATATCAACATCATTTCATAACATCAAAACCCACCACAAACACCAGAAACATTAAACACCATAGCGATGAGAAAGGAAATGAAAAGAAAGAAAACAGAAGCGAAGTCCCCCAGGTTAAAGCAATTACTCGTATATAGCGAACAGAACAGTCAGCTGGACAAGGAAGTTAAACGCCAAACCCGAGCCAACAAAAGGAAATTCCTAGACGATCTTGCAAGACAGGCAGAAGAGGCAGCACTGAGAAATGAACAAAGCACAGTATACAAAATAACTAAAACCATCAGCGGAAAACGAGGTGCAAACAATATTACATTAGTAAGAGATAAGCAAGGAAATATCATCACCACAGCAAAGGGACAGGAAACAAGATGGGCAGAGCATTTCAGAGAAACTCTGAACATGGAACCACCAGAGACACAGTTGAATGTTCCTGACGCTGAAAATGATCTAGATGTTAATACAGACATTCCACGAAAGGAAGAAATCATTACGGCAAGCAAAGGGTTAAAGAGTGGAAAAGCTCCTGGCCACGATAACTTAAATGCAGAGTTATTTAAGACAGACCCTGAGCTAGCAGCAGAACTATTAGAACCACTATTTGCACAAGTCTGGAAAACAGGGACAACACCAACGGAGCGGAACAAAGGAATAATTGTCAAATTGCCCAAGAAGGGAGATCTTGCAGACTGCAATAATTGGAGAGGAATCATTCTTCTCTCAGTTCCCAGCAAAATACTAGGCAGGATAATTATACAGAGAATTTCAAAAGCAGTAGACCGCAAACTGAGGAAAGAATAAGCAGGATTTAGAAAGAACAGAAGATGTGCAGATCATATATTTACCCTCAGGAACATTATAGAGCAGTGCTCAGAATGGCAGAGACAGCTGTACGTTAATTGCGTTGATTTTGAAAAGGCTTTTGACAGTATACATAGGGGCAGTCCATGGAAAATACTGAGGGCTTATGGAATTCCATCATAAAAAGCCTCTATGCCTACTTTACATGTTGCGTTGGGCAGAGCAATCTAACATTTGAGGTGAAGACAGGAGTACGACAGGGATGCCTCTTATCAACCACTTTATTTTTAACAGTCATAGACTGGGTGATGCGTCAGACAATAAAGGGCAGTCCAAAGGGAATAAGATGGACTACGTTTTCTACATTGGAAGATCTGGAATATGCAGATGACATTGCACTACTCGCACGTTCTCATCAACACATCCAGGAAAAAACGGATAGACTTAATAAGTATAGCCAGCAGGTGGGTCTGAACATCAATCTAAAGAAGACATAGGTCATGGCACTCAATGTGGGCAACCCTGAGCCCATAACAGTAAGGAATCAGAAATTTACTGGAACAGACAGACACCTTCACATACCTAGGATGCATACATACCAGACGGCGGAACAAGCAAAGACATCAATAACAGAATGAACAAAGCAAGAACAGCCTTTGTTAGTCTAAACAACATCTGGAAGTCCTCTCAGTACAGCACAAACACAAAATTAAGATTATATGAGAGCTGTGTACTTTCTGTGCTTCTCTATGGTGCGGAATGCTGGAGAGTAACAGAGAATGAAATGTTGAAATAGTCCTCTTTCCACACAATTTGCCTAAGAAAAATTCTCTGAATCTGTTGGCCGAATACCATCAACCAAGAACTGCTTACTCGGAGCAGCCAAGAAGACATGCACACCATCGTAACTGGCAGACACTGGAGTTGGGTTGGCCATGTCCTCAGAAGAGATAAGAGATAAGCAATCAACGATGCCATCACAAGAACAACTATGCTATGGACCCCGGAAGGAAAACGAAAGAGAGGCCGACCAAAAATAACTTGGCGGAGAACTGTAGAGGCTGAGATGCAAAGAGTGAACCAGAGCTGGGGCACTGCACGAAGGATGGCTGCCGACCGAGCAAAGTGGAAGCAGTTTGTTGCCGCCCTACAAGACGCCACCAGGCGTGATGGCCACTAACTGCTTTGACGGTCGGCGGCTAGGGATCAAAGAAGAAGAATATGTCTTCTTCATGCCCCTTGTGTCTGTCGTGGGTTGTCTTAAAACCACACACACTTTTAGTATCATAAAGTTGTTTAATAGTTATCAGAACAGTCAAATATATTAGTGAGAGCCTTGATTCGGTATCTTATCAACCAGCAGTTTTATTCTTGGTACATGGGAGCCGCGCTAGCGCAGTGGTTATCACACTGCGCTGGCGATCGGGTGATCCAGGTTCGCGCCCTGGCGAGACATTTGGAAGAGTGTCTTCGACCGGGACTTGGACTGGATTAATTCGAGTCCTGGCGAAGACATCTGAAACAGTGCCTTCGACCGGGGACTGGAGTACCCTGAGCGGCTCCTGAGCACAAACCCTCTGTGGATGGGAAGGAGCGGAGATGGCACGGACATCTGGCTCCTGACCCGGTGGGAAGGAATGTCCACAGGCTCCCCAGCTTCGCAATGCCATGAAATTTGTTTCATGTCATTGGGCCGAAGCGCTGAAGCCCAAGTGCCGCTGGATTAAAAAAAAAAAAAAAATTCTTGGTACATTTTATGAACGTCCGATTGACAGAGTGGTTAGAGCGCTGTCTCTCGCGGCAAAGGTGCCAGGTTGGAAACACGGCACCAACTCCTCCAGTCTACCCAGCTGTAAATGGGTACCTGCCTCTACTATTTGAGTTATGGAAGGAAAAGGTAGCGAGGAAGGAAACTGGTACCCCACCTCTGGATTCTGAACCTAGTATGGGGAAGCCTGTAACACTTCACTCCACTACAGCAGTATTTGCAATGGGACAACTGTTACCTTTGTAGCTTTTTAAAGAGATACCGCCGTAACATATTCAGCCTCCAGTTTACTTTGTACTTGTGATTTAACTGAGAACAGAACCATCTCTCCCACTCCAGTCCGCGGTTATTTGTTCACTAGCGCTACTATATTTGCCTACGATGAAACATGTTGAGAACCCATCATTGCACACCGAGCTTGGAGGAGTCTCTTGGGCCCCAAACATAACTCTGGCTTGCACCTGGTTGGATGCATGCAGGAGGATCTCACAGTGGGCCCATGATAGGCAGGGGAAGCTGAGAAGGGGCTCTGTGTAGGACGTGACACTTCTTTGGGAGAGCCCAAAACTAGAGCACAGTATTTAAAATCTGCATATATCGAGAGCCCCCTTGGATGACGAGGAATGCAAAGCATGCCACACACGCACTTCTTTCTCCTAGCTTGGGATCAGATTTGATGATCCTTTAAGTGCAAGCCAGGCTGGAATATTGGAGCTCATGACTTCCAACTCAACACGTTTCGGAATGGCAGACAAGCCACAGGAAAAGCCTAGATCTACAGTGTAGATAATACCAAGAAGTCTTCAACCTGGTATTGATCGCAAAAGAGCGAGAAGCTCAGCAGCCCTAGTTCAACAACAACAACAACAACAACACGTTTTGGAATATTTCAATAGGATAATATAGTTACTTGCCACGTTCTCCCTGTACCGTCTTGACAAGCTCCTGATACCCCAGGTTGAGAACCCCTGGCTTAGGTAATGTAATTGGCCATTCTACTACACAAGCGAGAAGTCCAGTTGAGTCCGCTAATGTGTGATGTTTCAGTTTTTGCGTAGGGTATTCTCTTGACAGAGTGGTTAGAGCGCTAGTCTCTCGGGGCAAATGTGCTGGGTTCGAATCTCGGTACCGACATACTCCAGTCTACATAGCTGTAAATGGGTACCTGGCTCTGCTCTGAGTTGAGAAGGAAAAGGCAGCGAGGAAGAGAACTGGTCACCCCACCTATCGATGCTGGACCTGGTATGGTGAAGTCTCTAACACTCCCCTACGGCAGTGTCTGCAATGGGACTACCTTTTATTCTCTTCTCCAAGTATAACTGTAGAGGCAAATGGGGTATTGGAGGGGTTCTTTAGAGTAAGGGTCCTGGGTTCGATTCCCCGGTAAGTCACTCACGTTTGTTGTTTTTCTGTTGACTAGTTTTCTACTTCTTTACAATTCATGAGTGCTTGATAACATACGTTTATGTGTTTGTAATATTTATTTATTCTTTAGAGTAAACTTGGTGATAAAGTTCATGGAAGACAGATACAAGAGTGGATACATATAGGATGATTTACTAAAAATACATATTCGTTGCTGTGCCGGAAAATAAATAAAAAAATTAGGAGACACTGAATGCGAAGATCGATGCACACCCTTGTGAGCCATATAACTAAAACATTGCGTTAAGGTGTATCTTGGGAATAGCCAGACGCTAAAACTAGAACATTCGCACTAGTGTTGAGGATATTCATCAATTATAAGAGTCACTAGTTGAGGAAGCCATATCAATAAAAACAGATATATAGCTGCTCTTTGCAGACTACACTAAGGATCAGCAACACCCGGAATGGTGGTCATTTCTTTCTTTCCTTCTTTCTTTCTTTCCTTCTTTCCTTTTCTTTCTTTCACATACCTGGGATTTACATTTTTGTACTTTATTTGTTTGCAACGTACGGCCTCTGTTTTCTCTCGTGGTTATTCTTCTTCTTCAAGTACCATGCCTAGTGGCGTAGGAGATCATGTCTCTCTACAACTTCCTGTCTCAAGTACAATTTATCAATTCTGTTGTTGACTTCTTTCCATGCCACGATGTCAAAGTGTCCAGTATTTGCTCTCTTTGTTTTCCCCTATCTCTTTTTTCCTTCAATCTTACCTGTTTGTAGTGGTATTGATGGTATTGTATGATGGTGTTCTTACTACATGTAAATTGTATGAGGCCAGCTGTGAAGGCTCCTGAGATAAAATGTATTTGAGAATTGTCAGAAGGCCTTTCTTGCTACCACTACGACCTCACACTTACTTTTTTTTTTTCTTAATGAATGTGGCTACGTAAAGTGTCTAGGGTAATGATGTGTAATGTGGTGTGTTAGTTATAAATACACCCACAGACATTTAAGAAGACTAATAAGATTAACAAGTGTTAAAATACACTGAACTAACTCACGTGTATAAGGTTTTTGATATAATTATATTACATTTATTTGTTCTGGATCAAGTTTTATTTTGACCAGAACTTGTTTTAAAAGAAGGATTTAAAATTTATGAAAATTATGCATGGAATGTTACATAATAAATACAAAAGTGTACATATTTAAGTACTAGAATAGTTAGTTTTATTCAAATGTTCTGGTAGTCAGCTACTAGGGAGGATATGTATTGTCTGTGCTGTTGGGGTGGTCTCATCACACCTGTCTATATTGACTACACCGTGTCCAGAAACTGGTGGGAATTTTTATGGGGATATTAGTCACTACCAATAGTTGGTGAATGTCCAGCAGACCAGAGGCTCACTCATCTTTTTGTAGCTCTGGTGCTGAAAACTTGCGGTCCCACCTCTCCGTGCTGGCGGACAATAATGGTGGTCTCTGTCACAAGAACTGCACAGATACACTCGAGTAAAGTCACCCACCGGATAGACTCTGCTTTGTTGTCGATAGAAAACTCACAGCTCTGCAATCAAAGTATGGGCTATGTGTCAAAATCTATTCTATACCCACGTCTGGACACCACACTGACACAACAACCACATCATACAGACAGGTCAGATCTCTCTGACCAAACAGCACAGTTACCATGGTGGGTTTACCTCAGATAGATCCTCCCAGACTATAGATTCTGAAAAATATTTATTAGTTGTTGGCCCTAAAAGAAGATAGGTAATCTGTTTCAACGGTTGATATATCTTGCATAATCCTTGCTGTAGTTTATGTACCTTGTTGGGCCCTAGACCCTGACTTGGGCGGGGGGTCTAGAGCAAAATCCCTACTGGTTTGTAAGGCTATATTATGATATGGCAGTATCAAATCACTCGAACATGAAACAATATTCAAAATATATAAAGAAATAATTTCAATCTTACCAGATTATGAATAATTAACACAGAAGTGCTAGCAAAACTCAGCTGAGCTGCTGGCTATAGGATGGCGTCCCTAAATTTAACTCACTGTCTTTCATATGGGAAAACACCACACCTTAAAATCTGTGTCTAACACTGAACAATTATTGAAGAATGACCCCAAATGCGCTCTGAGCGCTAATGATATGATTGTCTGTGGCCAATCACTGCCGAGGTTTACTTTAAATTTCAAATTTCTACACTAAAGTCATTTCAGTCATGCTTCAGTCAAGTATGGATGGTTATCTGTTAGTCTGTCCGTCTCTACTTGTGTTTCTAAAAAAAATGTGCTTGATTTTTGAAGCAACCTTTCTCTCCCCTTAAAATTTTGTCGTAAAAAGTTATATTTAGACACAGCTACCGCTCAAAAACCCTCTCCTCCATAATAAGTAACTTTGAACACTTGCGTCCCCAAGGTCGTGTTTTGGGTGCAAATAACGACACTTTTTATTCAAGGCAGTCTGTCGATGTTGTAAACTACACTGTCTTTTGTCATTATCTTCAATATTATCTATCCGTTTGTAAAATTAAGAACATATTAGTTCACTGCTCAGAATAGGCCATCTGGCCAGCTAATTTTTATATTCCTAACATTAATATTAAGAAAATTTACTTTTTAAATTTTTGTAATTTTCCTACCATCCGCGTTCTGCCGCTCAATTCAAATCAAAATCTTAGTATCGCAAAAGCGTCCATTTCCGTACCTCGTGTCAATTTGGGGGACGTGAATTTTTTACTTTCCTCCATCCCCCCCCAATTGCGTCTCTTTAGCCTTGCTACGCAATCTTTCCAGTCATATTTTTTCCTTTTTGATCCTCCGTTTCCCTCCTGTCTAGCAAGTCAATTTTATGGAGGGTGATGACCCGCGGTCTAGGCGATCATGTACATCAGCAGCCTACGCATTATGTTTTTATCCTTAAATGTTATCTTTTTGAGTATTTTACCGTTGTATCTCTGTCAATTTCACTACACATCTCCCCACTTGAAAACATGCCTATGGCAAGTTCCAAAACCAGCGATACACATAGGTAAAATTACTCCTCACGTCTGCCACTACTCTAATTTTGATCACAGGGGTGCCGACTGAGGAAATCTGCACCGACATTCAATTTGCCTGGGATATATTGGATACTGAACTGATACGGTTGAAGCAATAAAGACCACCTCAGCAATCTTGCGTTTTCATGCTTAGCCTGAGACAAGAACACGAGAGGCTGATGATCCGTCTCCACCACAAATGTCCTACCATATAGATAGATTTGAAACTTCTTTATTGCCCAGATTAATGCTAAACATTCTTTTTCGCTTGTGGAGTATCCTTGTTCCGCCTTATTCAATTTACGGCTTGCATAAGCGACTGGTTTCAGTTCCCCATCAGGTGCAGCTGATCTTTGCAACAAAGCCCCTCCAAGTCCTACATTACTTGCATCGGTTCTTAAGACAAAGTCCTGTGTCAAATCAGGCAGTTTGAGAATAGGCTTGCTAGTGAGTTTTTCCTTTAACTCTTGGAACGCTAATTCACATTGTGCAGTCCAAATAATTTTATCTGGAAGTCCCTTGCGAGTCAGATCAGTCAGAGGAGCACAAATGGCGTTAAAATTTTTGATGTATTTCTGATAAAATCCGCATAACGACACAAATGATCGCACGTCCTTTTTTGTTTGCGGCCTAGGTGCTCTCTGCAGTTTTTCCAAGTTCTTAGGATCAGGGGTCATATTACCCTGATATACGGTGTGCCCCAAGAATTCCAACTCTTTGCATCCAATACAACATTTTGTTGGCCTAGCAGTTAAGTTCGCCTCCCGAAGTCTATCAAACAACATCTCCAGAGCTTCAATGTGTTCTTCAAATGTCTCGGTGGCGACGAGAATATCATCCATGAAATTTGTGATACATGGGTTATTCAGGGGGTCCAACAATTTTCGCATCATCCTTGAAAACACACTCGGAGCATTTTTCAGTCCGAATGGTAGCATATTGAATTCATAATGTCCATCCGAAGTGCTAAAAGCCAAATAAGGTCTCACTTCAGGCTTCACTGGGATCTGGTAATAGCCTTTACTAAGATCCACCTTTGAAAAGTATTTTGCCTTGTTCAGTCTGGCAAATAGCTGTTTTGTGTCTGGTAATGGATCCACTTGTCCTTCTGTGACAGCATTCAGTTTCCTGTAATCTATGCACAGTCTGTGTTCCCCAGACGGTTTCCTCAACAAAACGACACTAGAACTAAAAGATGATTCACTGTGCGAAATAATCCCCTCCTTCAATAAATAATCTATTTCTTCCTTTAATGCCTTCTCCTTCGCGAACGGAATAGAATAGGCTCTCATACAGATTGGGTTTGAGTCTACCAGTTTCATGTCATACTGTAGCAAATTTGTATGGCCTGGTTTATCTGTTAATACATCTGTATGTTCCTCCAGAACTTGTTGAACTCTCTCCCTCTGGTTTTTAGTCAGGTGCTTACTGACTTTTACCTGTGCTGCTGTTTCACAAGGATGTAATGGGTATTCATGTGAGGTGAGTGGTTCCTTTTGCATCTGGGTTGCAATAGCTAAGGTCAATAAGGGGGTGCTTTCCTGGAGTGGTCTGTCCAGATACTTCTTTAACAGGTTTACATGATAAACTTTTTCCTTCCCCTTTTTGTCAATTTTATAGTTTGTTCTAGACACCTTCTCTAGAACCGTATATGGACCTTGCCAACCAATTTGTAATTTATTCTGGCTTCCCGGTAGTAGAAGCAGCACCTTCTCTCCGACTGCCAGTTCCCTGTCCTTTGCCTTCCTATTAAAATATGCTGCATGTTTCTTCCTGGCTTGTTTCAAATTATCATTTGCCAGTTTCCATCCAGCTTTCAAACGAGTGGTCAGTTCGTTCACATATTGATAAGATGAGGTAACAGTCTCTTCCGCCTTCTCATCTGTCCAGGTCCTTAATAGAGCTTCTAAAGGCCCTTTTATTGGCCTCCCAAATAGCAGAGTTGCGGGAGCCATCCCGGTTGAACTATGTGGTACCTCCCGGTACGCAAACAATGCGGCGGGCAGGAATTGATCCCACAGATCCGGTTTTTCGTGTGCCAGCTTTCTCAGGATAGAAATGAGAGTCCCATTGAACCTCTCTACCTGGCCGTTCCCTTGTGGATGGTACGGACTACAATGAAAGTGCCTGGCTTGAAATAGCTTAAAAACTTCTTCCGTTAGTTTCCCCTTGAACTGAGAACCATTATCCGTCAAGATTTGATGCGGGAATCCTAATCGGGTAAATATTGTAAGTAGTGCCTCTGCTACATGTTTTGAATCAATTGATGGCAGGGCTACCGCCTCTCCCCACATAGAACAAGTGTCCACCAGAGTAAGGATGTAACTGTTCCTCCTCTTGGTCCGAGTGAGAGGTCCTACAATATCCACTGCAACCCTCTCAAAAGGTGTTCCCACTATGGGCATTTCCCCTAGAGTTGCAGGAGCAGTCCAGTGCTTTGGAGCTACCCTTTGACATTCTGGGCAGGATTTGACATATCTTTTTATATCCTCCGTTATCCCTGGCCAGAAGTAATGACAAGCTATACGCTGTCCGGTGGCGCTGATCCCCATGTGACCACTGAAGGGAATCGCATGTCCGAGTTCCATCACTTTATCTCTATATGAAATGGGAAGAACCAGCTGGTTGTGACCATTTGTTCCAGTTCCGGCCTTCCTGTATAAGAGTTTGTTCTTCATGAAATATTCCCCCTTGCTCGGAGGTGTGTGGCATTTGGGTAATTTTTTAAAACATGGCTGGAGTGTCCTATCCTCAGCCTGCGCCTTCCTCATCTCCTCTGGATGAGCATTTATAGGTTCACCTTCTTCCTCCTTCTTCTGTGACCTGGTCTGCACTGTCGCCATGATCACAGGTTTCTCGGGATTCCCCAAGAAGACGTATCTACACCCCAATATCAGAGGGTAGATTGGTTCATCTATCACTGCTGCTCTGATTTCTCCTTCCACATATCGAGTTTTCACCGTTATCCTTGCGATGGGAAGTGTCATGAGTGGTATGTCCTTAGTCGCCCCTTGTATTTCCACTGTTTCTGTGGTATACTGACTTGGGTCCACTAGGCTAGACTTCACAACTGAATCATAATCTAAACCTGTATCATAAAGGCACCTTATGGTGACCCCATTACAAATAACATCCTCACAAACTGGGGGGTGATAAGGTTCCTGTTGTCCCTTAGGATTAACCTTTACTCTTTGCGTCCCCGACTTCATTGCAGCAATGTTTGAAGGTTTCCTTCTACAAAATTCGGTGTTATGGTTATCCTTCTTGCACCATTTGCACCATCTTTTTCCTTGGTTCAACGGTTTTCTTTCATTGAACTTTTGGTCATTGAACTGTGAGTTTCTGTCGCGATAGTCATTTCTTGGCCGCTCAAAATTTGTCCTACCCTTATTTCCCTGCTCTCTATTATCAAATTTATTAAATTGCTGTGGAGCTTTAAAATTGTCTATGTGCTTCTTTTTTAGCACCACTTACCTCTGCCTGAGCTGCCTGATACCTCTCAGCAACATTTAAAATTTCCCCCAACTTCTCTGCACCCTGTTCCATGAGAAATTTTCTCATGTCTGGAGCCATGGACTCTCTCAATTGCTCAATCATGATCATTTCTTTAAGATCTTGGGTCTTCCCCAGAGCCGTCCATTTCTCCAAATAGGTTTCTATTCTGGCAGAAAATTGGTGGTATGTCTCCCCAGACAACAGTTTGGCATTTCTGAATTTCTTACGATAAAATTCACCATTCTTTTCGTACCTTAATAACAAAGCCTGCTTTAACATGTCATAATTGTCTTGGTCTTCCCTGTTCATTTTGGCAAATACTTCGTAAGAAGTACCCCTCAATCCCTGTGATAGCTTTAAGCTCCACCTCTCTCTCTCTAACCCATATGTAGTAGCTAATAACTCAAAACGTCCTAGGTACCCTTCTATGTCATCGTCTTTCTCAACAAAATGGTCTAAATGAAACCCCATAGCTGAGTTTGAGGCTCCCATACTGGGCGTAGCATCTGAGGCAAAAGGGCTGGCACCATTTTCAGGAGCCGGGCCTTGTAATTCCAGCTCCCTTAGTCGTAATTCGTGCTCCCTCTGCAACCTTCTATCTTCTGCCTCCCTTTCGGCCTTTTTATCTTCTGCCTCCCTTTCGGCCTTTTTATCTTCTGCCTCCCTTTGCTGTCGTTTTTCTTCTGCCTCAATCTGCAGCCTCTTAATTTCTCTATCAGCCTCAATTTGTAATCTCTTTTCTTCAGCTAACCTGTCAGCCTCTAATTTTCTTTCAGCCTCTTTTTCTAATCTCCTTTCTTCCCGTTCAATATATTTATCACATTCAGTCGTTACGTATTGAATTAAAATTTGACCATCCATCCCCATCTCCTTCGCAGTGAGCACAGCAGCTGATCTAAACTTTGCTAGCTCTGCCATACTTTTTGGACAATATAATAATATACAAGATAAATCTCTAACCAGTAAATACACTAAGTACTTCTAATTACTATATGACTATAGTCTAACTAATTCTAACTAACCAGTTAACTAATTAATTATTACTGGCTGTGAAGATTCACCAACTTTTATCTGCAGGGACACTTTTAATTTTAAAGGAAATTTTACAATTTATTTCCCTACTTTTATTTCTCCCACCAGGAGATCCTAATTTTACTGTTGGGCTAATTATCCCTGGACAAGACCCCAATTTATGTAGTGGTATTGATGGTATTGTATGATGGTGTTCTTACTACATGTAAATTGTATGAGGCCAGCTGTGAAGGCTCCTGAGATAAAATGTATTTGAGAATTGTCAGAAGGCCTTTCTTGCTACCACTACGACCTCACACTTACTTTTTTTTTTTCTTAATGAATGTGGCTACGTAAAGTGTCTAGGGTAATGATGTGTAATGTGGTGTGTTAGTTATAAATACACCCACAGACATTTAAGAAGACTAATAAGATTAACAAGTGTTAAAATACACTGAACTAACTCACGTGTATAAGGTTTTTGATATAATTATATTACATTTATTTGTTCTGGATCAAGTTTTATTTTGACCAGAACTTGTTTTAAAAGAAGGATTTAAAATTTATGAAAATTATGCATGGAATGTTACATAATAAATACAAAAGTGTACATATTTAAGTACTAGAATAGTTAGTTTTATTCAAATGTTCTGGTAGTCAGCTACTAGGGAGGATATGTATTGTCTGTGCTGTTGGGGTGGTCTCATCACACCTGTCTATATTGACTACACCGTGTCCAGAAACTGGTGGGAATTTTTATGGGGATATTAGTCACTACCAATAGTTGGTGAATGTCCAGCAGACCAGAGGCTCACTCATCTTTTTGTAGCTCTGGTGCTGAAAACTTGCGGTCCCACCTCTCCGTGCTGGCGGACAATAATGGTGGTCTCTGTCACAAGAACTGCACAGATACACTCGAGTAAAGTCACCCACCGATAGACTCTGCTTTGTTGTCGATAGAAAACTCACAGCTCTGCAATCAAAGTATGGGCTATGTGTCAAAATCTATTCTATACCCACGTCTGGACACCACACTGACACAACAACCACATCATACAGACAGGTCAGATCTCTCTGACCAAACAGCACAGTTACCATGGTGGGTTTACATCAGATAGATCCTCCCAGACTATAGATTCTGAAAAATATTTATTAGTTGTTGGCCCTAAAAGAAGATAGGTAATCTGTTTCAACGGTTGATATATCTTGCATAATCCTTGCTGTAGTTTATGTACCTTGTTGGGCCCTAGACCCTGACTTGGGCGGGGGGTCTAGAGCAAAATCCCTACTGGTTGTAAGGCTATATTATGATATGGCAGTATCAAATCACTCGAACATGAAACAATATTCAAAATATATAAAGAAATAATTTCAATCTTACCAGATTATGAATAATTAACACAGAAGTGCTAGCAAAACTCAGCTGAGCTGCTGGCTATAGGATGGCGTCCCTAAATTTAACTCACTGTCTTTCATATGGGAAAACACCACACCTTAAAATCTGTGTCTAACACTGAACAATTATTGAAGAATGACCCCAAATGCGCTCTGAGCGCTAATGATATGATTGTCTGTGGCCAATCACTGCCGAGGTTTACTTTAAATTTCAAATTTCTACACTAAAGTCATTTCAGTCATGCTTCAGTCAAGTATGGATGGTTATCTGTTAGTCTGTCCGTCTCTACTTGTGTTTCTAAAAAAAATGTGCTTGATTTTTGAAGCAACCTTTCTCTCCCCTTAAAATTTTGTCGTAAAAAGTTATATTTAGACACAGCTACCGCTCAAAAACCCTCTCCTCCATAATAAGTAACTTTGAACACTTGCGTCCCCAAGGTCGTGTTTTGGGTGCAAATAACGACACTTTTTATTCAAGGCAGTCTGTCGATGTTGTAAACTACACTGTCTTTTGTCATTATCTTCAATATTATCTATCCGTTTGTAAAATTAAGAACATATTAGTTCACTGCTCAGAATAGGCCATCCGGCCAGCTAATTTTTATATTCCTAACATTAATATTAAGAAAATTTACTTTTTAAATTTTTGTAATTTTCCTACCATCCGCGTTCTGCCGCTCAATTCAAATCAAAATCTTAGTATCGCAAAAGCGTCCATTTCCGTACCTCGTGTCAATTTGGGGGACGTGAATTTTTTACTTTCCTCCATCCCCCCCCCAATTGCGTCTCTTTAGCCTTGCTACGCAATCTTTCCAGTCATATTTTTTCCTTTTTGATCCTCCGTTTCCCTCCTGTCTAGCAAGTCAATTTTATGGAGGGTGATGACCCGCGGTCTAGGCGATCATGTACATCAGCAGCCTACGCATTATGTTTTTATCCTTAAATGTTATCTTTTTGAGTATTTTACCGTTGTATCTCTGTCAATTTCACTACACTGTTGTTACGATATATTCCAACTTTCCTCTTCTCATAACATCCCCCCCCCTTTTTCTTCCCCTCCCCCCCCCCCCCCCCCAAGTGCATTGTTTCTTTCTAACTTGTGAAATTAGTTTCCTTTGTGCATTGGCCTCTTTCAGGACATCCTCATTACTCTTTTTGACTGTCCATGGTATTTTTAACGTTCTTCTGTAAAACCACATCTCTGTGGCCTCTAGTGCCTTCACTACTTGTTTACTAATTGTCCATGACTCACTCCCATATGTCAGGATTGTTTCTATATAACACTGAAGAACTCTCTTTCTTACTTTCAATGACAAAGAATTGTTGCATAAAATACTTTTCATTTAATGGAATACTTTTTTTTCCTGAGCTATTCTTCGTGGTTATAATAAGCTTTCACATGTGTAAAAGCATCTCTGATTTCGAAAACCAACTGGCTTTTCAGTCTGCGCCAGGTTTATACAGGGTTATTGAACATTCACTTTCTGTTTTTTGGTTTTTTTTAAGTTTATATCCTAATTTATGTTTATTAGAAATGCATGAAACAAATGTCAAAAAATGGTTTGGATTTTTTGGGTTTTTTTTTAAGGACTATCTTCATTGCACACGGACAACGCCATCAGTGCTCCGATCTCCTCCCTTAGATCACACAAGGAGGATCTCAGCGCAGTGCACGAACTCTGTAGCACCAGCGAGAATCCCAATGTGTGTATGTAATGTATAGGAATCACACATTCTATAAATATTTTTGTGGTGCGTAGGTTCCCTTATTTTTAAATTTTTGCCAGGGCAGCGGCCTGATAAGCCTACTCTTTACGATTTCCAACTGCCGTGGGATTTTTAACGTGCGCAACTTGCACACGGGACCTCCTATTTTTTTCGCCCTTATACGAGAAGGCTAGGCATCCGATCTCACTACCCATGAGACCAGGGGGGAGTATGACGTAATTAGGACCACTGGTTCTGAAAACAATATTTCAATAAATTACAATCCCTCAACTGGGATTCGAACCCGGTACCTCTTGAATACGAGGCGGACACCATACCTCTGAGCCACTCCGACCCCAAAATAATGACAAATAAATGACATTTGACTTTTCACTAAAAACTTTTACGTATTACTAGCAGAAATACCCGGCCGTGCCTGGTTTGAGAAAATTTACCAAACATTTTGTATGGTTTTCCACCGGTTAACAAAGACACATAAGAATAGGTTAAATATTTCTTTATCAGTGCTTATTTCCTTGACTAATAACTTTTATTTTTTAATTTCAAAAACAAATTAAAAAAACAGGAAAATAAAATCGAAAACGACCAATTAACTGTCCTTACGGGGGGAACAAAAAATTGCTGCGCGTTATAAAGCTATGGGTTGAACAGGCCGGATCTCACGTTGAGCAATAATGTTAAGGTGACAAAGCAACACGCCGGCTAACTCTGCTAGTTTCTGTAATTAACTTGGAGTTAATTCTCTTTATTTTGGCGGTTGCTTCATACACATTTTTTTTTTAATAAGAGGGAAGAAATAATAGTATTAACTTCTTTTTTTTTTAATTGAATGGCTTGTCAAATATTTTGTGTATTACCGCTTCATCTGTTTGTAACTGCCCAAATCCAAATGGCATGCTTAGGTGTATGATCTTGGGACAGCAACACTGTCTCGTTTTAAAATCCTACATTTAGGCATATTGGCTTAGTGTTGTACAGTGCGGTGATGCTGTTGTGTAATTGCCAAAAACGCGGTGCCACATATTTTAAATGTGCGCAGGTACGTCCATCCTCTTTCATTCATGCTGTTGCCCCGTTTTACGTTGATTTGGTTATCTGCCCGGCATTCAGATCAATAATCCTTAACGAGTTTGCTGTGTTCAACAAGTCCATTGCGTTTCCCGCTAGGAGATCATATATATTTAAAGCTCTCGGTACGTATCTCGCTGGCTCTGTTTTTAGAATGCCCCTGTTAGAAAGCATTTGGCTGTTTACACATTCAATACTGAACCAGAAGGGGAGTATAAAATTAAACACGTTACTTGTATGGAGGAACGTACCTAATTTGGTGATCGCTTTACTTAGTTTGACCCCTGTATAGTATTTGTGTAGGCGTTCCATGTTCTGGATTCTCCAGGGTAAGACTGGTAGAGGGAGACCACACGGAGAAGAGAACTGGAGACAGAAACGAAATAGATGAGGAAGATATAGAAAGACCATGAGCAGATGGCACGGGACGGGAAGACGTGGCATACGTTTAATGAACTCCAATGCTACTGGGGAGATGAAGATGATGATGAAAGTATCTGTGCGTCAGTTTACTTGTCTGTGTGTCATATCTGCCTCTCTATCTGACTGACTGATGCTGTGTCTGTTCTCATAAATTTGTCCGTTCTGCACGCCGATTCATCTGTCAATTTAATTATCTTTGTCTTTGTTTCTGTTCTTCTCTCTATATCATCATTATCTTCTAAGCAGCATTAGCATTCATGAAATGCATGTCAAGCCATCCTGTCACGTGCCATCCATTCAAGACCTTTCCATATAGGCTACTCTTTATCCTTTTTCATGTCAGTCTCCTATTCTGTGTGTTTTTTTGTCCCCGTTAACCCTTCTTATCCTTTAAAACAAATACTTCCTTGTAAAGCTATCGACAGGTTTCATCAGTGTATATCCTACAAATGTCAGAGTTTTCTACTCATCTCTTGCTCCACTGACACTTGCCTGGTTTTTGTCATCAGTTCCATGCAAGTACACTTTTATCACAGTTAGCAGCTTCTTATTTGTTGTTTTTATTGTTTTTCATGTTTGACAGCCATACAATAGAACTGGCTTGACAGTTGCATTGAACATTTTTATTTTTGTTTTGGATTTGATTTCTTGTGATTCCTATTTATTTCTCAGTGCAAGGAAATCAGCTCCTACCTTTTGTATTTTTATTTTATTACCATTGTCTATTCTTCCAACGTTGTGCCTGTCTGTACGGCCGGTATTGATCTTTCACAGCCTCTGTCTCTCCCCTCTTTTGTACCTCGTGAATCATACAGGACTGGTTTTTTTTTTCCTTCCAAACTCCTGATTAGAGAATCCCTGGAGACCAGCGGAATGGCCATTTTTATTGTTCAGTCAGTTTATTCCAGCACTGGGATCATTCTTTGGCGGCAGAATTTTTTGTTGTTTTGTTGTTGATAATTGGACATCTCAGATGTGAATATGTCTAATGTAAACATCTTTGGTTTGAACATCTCTGGTTTGGTGGGAGCTTCTCTGGTTTGAACATCTTTGGTGTAAACATCTCTGGTCTGATCATCTCTGGCGTAAACATCTCTGATGTGAACATTTCGGGTATGAATATCTCTGGTCTGGCATTTCTGACGGGAACATCTCTGATATGAACATCTCTTATGTGAACTCCTGTGTGAACATCTTTGATATGGATCTCTCAGGCGTGAACATCTCAGCTGCGGATATCTCAGGTGTTGGCAGCTGGTGTTAACATTTCTTATGGGAATAAGAAGAAAATAACATTCAGTTTGATTTTTTTTTAATCAGCACCAAAAAAAAGCTGTATTTGCTTATTTAGATGTTATCCATTGTACACTGTAGTTAGACCGAAATGACAATTATGAAGAAGACATGGAAAGACCTTGACCTATCTGATGGCACGTGACAGGAGGGCTTTGCATACGTTTATTGAAGGCAGAGCCGTCATTAGAGCATTCGGTGCCCAGGGCGAGTGGTATGACATGCACCTCCCTCCCATACACTTGAAGCTGCGAAAGTTAATTAACGTCTGCTGAAAAAAATTAACTTTAGATTCGTGAAAATTACAGATCAGTTTTAGACAGTTATTACATGACAAACAAGAAACCAACTAAAAACAGTATGTTAAAAATACCCCACATTTTGGTTTTAGAGTTTTCATATAAAAGATTTACATGGCGTGGTTTAATCTGGGCGAACTGTGTCACAGAAGAAGCAGACTCGAGCTTCTTGAGAGAAAAAAAAATTACTTTTTTTCTCGTCCGCTTCGGTTCCCCCGTGCCTGTAATGACCAGGGCCGTCGCTTCGCCACCCTACCAATGTCCCGGCTCTTATTTAAGGCCTGTGTTCCTAGGGGAGCTGAAGAGTAATGAATTAATATATTTGTTGTGAATGTTTGTTCTGACGAAGGTTAATTTCGAAACGGTGGAGATTTGTCTTCGCGCCATTGTTCAACTGCGAGCCAAACGATTTCAGCCCTTTGTTATTGAAGTTCTACAAGGGAGGCTACTATAGTTCATTTGTTGCACACGCTTTTTTTTTTTTTTTAAGGGGACGTCACTCTCGTTGTCACGTTTGGCAGACATCATGTTCGATTGTGCTAGGAAACGACAGACAAGAAATGTTTATTTTTCTCACAGAAGATGGAAAGTACGTATCTGGTTGCCATCTTTTGCACATCTTTTTGTGCATCTCTTTTGCTTCAAAGTCTAATTGCCATCGTATTTGACAAGCCCGGTATGTTAGCTACAGCGTTAGCGCAGTGTTTGGTTTCTGTAGTCTGCTAATTTCTTAGTCTCTACACCAGTGGTTCCCAACCTCGGATTAGCGGATCCACACGACAAATACCAGGAGTCTATAGTGTACTACTAGGGAAAAAAATTATTTTTTACAAAATATTAAAAATAAAAACATAACATCAACCGAACAGCAACAACAAACGCAGTCACTGCATTTTCAGTTCAGGTCCAAATGAAAAATAAATACAAGGACAAACTGAAAGTGGAGCTAGACCTGCTACTAAAAATGTCTTCTGAACCAGACATTCGGAAGATTGTGGCTGCGAAACAACATCCCAATGAATTATTATCTGTTCTAATTTGATTACTGAAGAACTCCAAATTAGTCAACGAATAAAGTTATTACCAAGTCACATTTTCGAGTAGTCCCATAGCAGATACTGCCGAGGGGAACGAAAGTGTTAAAGATATCACTATACTAGGTCTAGATAACCTGACTTAATAAATGTATATTTATTTTTACTGTGTAATAAATGTTGTGATCGGTGATGTATGACCAACATAGCTAGCGTAAAACGAATCCTGCATTCAAACAACAAAGGGCAGGTGGGGGTAATGTTATTACGTTAGGACCAGAGAGGCATGTGCTTGGAGCGTCTTTAGTTCTCAGCCACCTGTCTGTGTAGAATCAAATGTATATTTACATAACTGTTTTGGACGGCGTTTTCTTTGTTTGCATTTGGAAGAAAATTTTAGCGGCTGGTCTTTAAACTCTGAGCCGCTGATCATCATCAAGTGCCATCTTCACATCGAAGGTCGGTTGCAGTGGATCTCCAACATTTTATGTCTCTTATCTTGATGGTGCACTCTGATAGACTCTTTCCTTTCCATCTGTTTATGTTATTATCCCACTTATAGCGCTGTCTAAGTGCCTACCTACTTACCTACCTACCTGGCAGCCTGCCTACCTACTTACCTACCTGCCAGCCTATCTGTCTGTCTTTCTGGTGTCTATCTGTTTATCCATCTTTCTTCCCTTAGTTTATTCATTTACATAAATGTATGTCTGCCTGTTTTTCAATTTGTTTACCGTTTTGACATATTTCTGTCGATCATTCTAAATGCTCAACCATCCAGCTATATAAACGCACAAACATATGCACATAAATGGTTTCATTTGTCTGCCCACCAATCTGTTCATCCTTCTATTATTTTGCCTGTCATTCGTGCCTTCATTTTCATTGTATGCTTTTGGCATCATATTTTATTTGTGGTCGACGAACAAATTTTAGGACCCAATTATCCAGCTAACTTCTTCTCTTTCGTCGACTATATTGCTGTTATACCCTGTTCAACCAAAGCGATTATAATTGGGTTATATTGTGCGTTTATCCAGCTAACGATTATAACACACGCCTATAAAACTCTATAGAGCAGATACGTTCACTTCAAATGGGTATTGAATTCACGTGAAACAAAACGATTATAGGGGATGTAGAGGTTTGGTGTTTGCAGGGGGAAAAAAACCCAATTCTGAATATCATTAAACCATCATTGACGGGTTTACTATGGAGCGGCATTATACCGCCGTGACATGTTTATTTGTACAAGAGGCATATGGGATCCTGTTATATCGCTGTCAATTCGCTTTTTTTTTTTTTTTTTTGCAAGTTTGTTCCCTTCTGGTGATTTTGTCTCCCTTTATTTCTCCTTCTCTGGGTAATTCAGAAGAAGAAAAGTCTTGTAATATTATCCGCCGATTTCCTCAGTGTGTTGTCGTAGCGAAACCCAGCTTTTTTTTTTCACATGCTGCTCCACTGGTTTGTTTCTGGTTCTTTTCATCAGTTGTGCATTCGTTATCTTGTCATACCATTTTAATACTTCTTTTCTTTAGTTATCTTGTCATACCATTTTAATACTTCTTTTCTTCGCAAGCACATATTTATAAATGTCTGTAACGTCTTTGCTATCATTTGAAGAAAAAAAATTGTTTTCTGCCGTACGTTAAAACTGCTTTCACATTTGAGTTGTTTTAAAAATTTTTCTGGTGCATTTGATTTCCAATAAGAAGAGAAATAGTGACAAAGGACATCCCTGCCGCACTCTAGTTCTTATCTCGAAAATGTATGTAAATTATCATCCATGACAAACTCTGCATCTTATATTATCATTATACATTTTCCTTATTAAGCTAATGAACTTGTAGGAGACTTCATAATGCCTCGTAAGTCACCAAAGTGACTCTCATAGTCCACCAGTCCAATTTTCAGTAATGAATTCATTTTCAAACTTTGTTCTACTATTGTAGCGGTTATCTTGTGAGTACACGATGTTTTGTTTAAAATCTACCTGTTCTTCACTCAGTTGTCTGTCTGTGGCTTCTTTTTAACATCACCTGGATGGTCCTGTTTAATATGTTCCCTGGCAGTGATAAGATCATTTATTTTTTGTAATGTTTACATTCTTTCAAATCTCTTCTTTGGCCAGGTATTCTTTCTTCTATTCTGCTGGTATATATCTGCTCTCTCCCAGACGTTATGGAGTAATTTATGTAATGTACCGTTCATCTCCTGCACCTCCTCACCCCCCCCCCCCCCAAAAAAAAAAAAAAACCCAACCCCGAAAGCAAAAAAGTCTGAATCACAGACGTTCTAAATTCGGAATCACCCTCGTAAATCCAGGCGTAGGCCAATCGAGATGTGTCAGTGCCTGTTTTGATCGAATCAGCTGGAATTCCGTCTGGACCAGCAGCTTTTCCATCTCTTAGAAGCTTTATTGCTTGACTTTTATTTCTTCCTTATTTGGGTTTTCACATTTAGCTTGTAAGTCACTTTCTGCTGGCTGGATGTCTTGGGGAACGTGCAGATCTGGTCTATTTAGATGTTCCTTGAAACTTGCCGCCCATGTCTTCATTGCCTCTTTTATGTTGCTCTGACAGTTTTCCATCCTTGTCTCTTGATAAGGCTATTTGATAGCTTGTATTTCCATGTTAGCTGTTGTTAGTGACCCAGAGTTAATGGTAAAAAAAAAAAAAAAGGTTAAAGTTTAACAATAAAAAACCTCGTAAACTCCCAACGAACGCTTTCCCACAGCAAGAGATGTGTGTATTGTTGTGTGTGTGTGCACGTGCGAGCAGGGCATATTCATGTTACACGAGGTCATGTCGGTGGGAACTTTAGTTGATAACACGGATAGCGTCATCTGCCGCGGAAGGTAACAGCTGAGTATTTTCATTTAGCAGATTGCAGGGCAGACTAATGCGCATGTCTAATGTCTGCGTTGCTCATAATATGCACGCGCCCCTTCGCTATAAAGAAGGCGTGTAGGCATTGTATTTAAAAGGAAAAAAATATTTTTCTTTATGAGAAAGCAATGATAAAGGATTGAATAAAGACCAAACAAAGTTCATTTGCCCGTTGGAAAGCTAACGTAGATGTGTTAGTGTAGAATTTTATGTCACAAAACTAAATCAGGGGTTTTGTGTAATCAGAAATAGCAAGCGCGCTTTTTGTGGGTCAACGAGACCTTTCTCAGGGATGGATTTGAAAGGGGTAAAAATGCTACAAAGGTAAATACTACATATATTTTCGCTGAGCTTTGATGTGTGTATTCGTATATAAACTTAAAGAAAGAAAGAACTTTTTGTTTTTAACAGCAAGCAGAGATCAAGACAAACGTAAGGGAGAAAAAAAAAATGTAGATCCAGAAGTTTATGGTTAACACGTGTTGGTCTTGTAGTTGAAGGTTAGCCGTGTGTGCATTACAGTACAAAGTTCTGCTATTTATTACGTTGCTTTAGGTCCTCGAAGTTTATAATGGGGACTTAACCGCCCTTTTGGATTGCTTGCATTCGACTAGTCGATCAGTTACGCTACACACGTTTTGGGTGTGTTTGTAAAGTAGTATAATATATGAAGTAAAAAGATGTATTTGTACATCATTATCTTCTTATCTTTTGTCATCATCGTAATCGCTACTGCCATCATCAGCAAATTCTTCTCCGGCACCTCTTTCTTTCTTCTTCGCCCCCCCCCCCCCTTTTTTTTTTGATCGTCAACGTCATTATCGTCTTCTTCTCTTGCCGAATGTGGAGTCGCTGAGTTTCCCTACCGCAGATATAATGGTTTCACCACTGCAGACCAATTATAAACGATCTCTCGCTGTACGATGTCTCTTCTCTCTTCACATTTCTTGTATTTTTTTTTTTCTTCTGGTTGTACTTGTTTTTCTATCTTCTTAACTGTCGCAGCCAAGGATGACAGCCTTTATATATAGTTTTAAAAAAAAATCATTTGGCGAATTGTCCGAACTTTTTCTTCTGTTTGTGTTTAACTTGATGTTTACATGTACACACGGTTACACTGTCGATTGATGAACATCAAAGCGGTTGAACGGGAACAGTCCATTTCCCCCCCCCCCCCCCCTCCTCCTCCACCGGGAAAGGTAGTTGGCGTGAGGGTGTGAAGAAAATATGCTTCGTGTATTATCATCATTATTCTGTTCGCGCCCTATGAATTCACCACTGCAAGTGGTCACCTTGTATAAAGCCTACAAAAAAGCTCTTGCAGAAGTGTTTTCTATAACAATTTGTTTGATATGATGAAGTTGCCAGGCCCCATGCACAACCTCATATTACAGTAGTCGCCTTGTACGACATGCTTGGTGGAGCAGTATTCCTATTCTTTCTTTGTCCCATAAGGGACACTCGGGCACTACATGGGGCATGTTCCGTGTGTTAATACTCTGATTCCATACAAGCACATCAGAAATATCACATCATAAGGTCTTTTATATTTGGACATACGCCCTAATATAACCCTAACATAGCCGACGTACCTCTTGTCTAGGTGGAACGGAGCGTGCTTCGTCAACACGAGGCATGTCCTTTTTTTTTAAACCGGAAATATGAAGCAAGAAACGGTACATTTACATATTCGTCTTTTGACATTCTGTGATATGTAATTTTGTTAGATGAAAAAAAAAAAAAAACACAGACAGCTATTTAAAGATCAACAGTAGAGAAAAATGGGCATTCATGTTGTGCCTTCCTTTATTGATTTTATTGACTGGTGGTCACCACCCGCCCAAGGATTTATCTTCCTTCGCCTTTGAAAGAGACTTAAACCTGGCACCCAGTGTGTGTGAAATAAGAATCAATAAGATCGTCTATCTGTAATGATATTGGGCAATTCCCATTCCGCTTTTCTGTCATGTACTAGAGTTTCTTTAGATCTAAGATTCTCCGTGTCCTAAAGTGAGCTTTGAAGTAATCAGAGCTATTTCTCTCACTTCTGTAACCAATATAAATGGCAGGATCGTGATCCTGGGGAGGACTCATGATGTTCCAGAAATAGAGTTCGGTTATTTCAGGCTTGGAGGTCACACGTTTTTCAGACAGCTGTAGTAGCGATCAACGAGGAGATGAGCCTAACGCGCGATCTTGTGAGGGTTTATAGTACTTCCAAATTTATAACGCCGCAATTTCTTATTTTCTACTTTCGGGTATTGGTAGAGAGAGAATGAAAGGTACTAACATCATTGTTGATAAAATAAAGACAGATGGAGATGTTTAGGTCCTAAACGAAGAACGCATTACTACAGATAGCATTACACGGCCTTTAGATGAAGACCTTCAGGGACAAGAAGAAAGAGAAGGTCCAGGGAAATTCGCCGTAATTGAATCATTGAGAATGATGAATCAGAAGCCGGTAGGACACGAATCAAGCAGGGGTGAGTCGCGCAACAACAGTCTAAATATGGCAATTGATACGTGGGTTGTGGCTTAAGAAAAAATAAAAGAAAGATTGTTTATCTGCTAATGTTGATTTACACACTCTACCACAAGTAGATTTTACCAGATCTGTCATACAATGCCACAAGTAGATGAGACCAGATGTATAAATCACTCTACCACAAGTAGATGAGACCAGATGTGTCATACACTCTATGACAAGTAGATTAAACCAGATTTAGCATACATTCTACCATAAGTAGATGAGGCCAGATGTATGATACGCTTTACAACGAGTAAATTAGACCAGATTTATCATACACTGTACCATAAGTAAATTAGACCAGTTTTATCATACACTCTACCATAAGTAGATTATATTAGACTTATCACACACTCTACCACAAGTAGATTAGTCCAGATTTATCAAATGACCGTTTATGTTACCCTGAAGAGAAAAAAAGCCGAGTTGTTTACAGCCTGAAAGTCAAATGTTACAGAGAGCTTTATCCGTAGTTGTTGATTACCTTAATCAGCCGAGGGTAGACTGGCCCAGCCATTGCTCCAGTTCAAAATGTTGTGACTTGCTTTACGTTTAAAAAAAACAAATTTTTTTGTTAAGAAATAAAAAAAGGGTACTGATAAGGGTGGATTTGAGCTGAAGTGGTAACTTGCCACCCTTATCGACACCTGGTATTAAAGTGTAAGATGTAGGTGTCTTCTCTGATTTAGGATGTTGCTGTGTATGTGGTAGTGGAACAGTTCACAGGGTTATCACACAGGCAACATGACGTGTAGAGTCATAGAAAGGGTAACTTCGTTGTATAAGTTTCTTCCATTTATTGCACGCCACAAAACAGTCATGATACTTATGACATCAACATAGTTAACGAGTTCAGCAAGATGATATGGCACATTGAAAACAATTTCTGTAGTCAGCAATGACAGCTGTTGTATATATGCGTCATAAGACATCACAGTTCAATAGATTCAGAAATTCATAAATCATAGAGTTCTAGTTCGTGAAGCTGTATAAATAATAATAATTTCTATAACTTCTGCAACAGTGTCAGCTACAGATCTTCAATGTTCATAAACAATAATAAATGCTCCCATTCTGATGCTAGCAGATCAGTTGTATACAATAAGTCCGTTCACTGTCTGCACGTGAATAGCATACATGGGCTACAGGTCAGCTCGACCTTTATAATGTTCCTAAGTCTAACCATCTGACTTGGACGTGATCTCTGATATAACGAATCCTGGAACACAGACAATAGTCTTGTTGGTCTAGAGCGACCCATATATATTTAACTAGTTCAGGTATAAAGCTACCGGTGACTTAATCCTAGTCAAAGTACCTCTCCATTTTGCATCACACAGGCGAGCAAATAGGCGACAAAATGACGAACCTCTAGATGATAGCATAAAGTTCGATACAAGAGGAATTACCTTATTTCGGAAAATCAACCATGAACATATGCCTCCAGGCAGGCGTGAATAATACGGGGAAATAGTCTAGTTAGCTAACTAACTCACAAAGACCATGTATTTCCCTCAGAGAATCACAAGACGCAGGTCGCGTCTGCTCGCTTCTTAAACCATCTCTCAACTCCCCAACTGGGCGGAACACACAGAACGAACTCCCAGCTTTTGACATGCGCAGAACGACAATCTCTGAGTTGCCGTTCACAATAAGACGATTCTAAGAACATTCGAGATAAAAGTCTTACACAGTCGCGCCTTTTATGGTCATGAAAAGAAGCGTTAAGAAAGGTTTCAGACATCTACCATAGTTGACTGATACTACCAAATAAGGAGATGTGGTCACGCTTCGTTCAAGAAATTATAGACCGAACGTGTCTCTATACAAGAGAAGGCAAACTCCTAAAAAATTGTAGTTTCGATAACTCGGATTATGTCCCTTTGACCATAGAAAACATAATACACACTTCAGTCAAAAAAATGATCATACATATGAAAAATGTTTATACAAACGAAAAATAATAATGATCCGTGCGTAACATTACCGCACCCTCCCTGGAAAAAAAAAAATGAAACATTTTTTTTTTTAAATCCTGGAGCCGGAAAAAATCTAGGCTCCTAACGCACGTATGATGCGTGGATATATACCTAACAAATTAGCTCAACGCATGGAGCGACACTGAGATCATATCTCAGATCCTTAGAGAAAAAATTTATCTAAGTATACGCTGATATATTCCAGGAAGGTGCCACCAACACACGCCACAATGATGGCAACAACATAATGACAATCAAATTATTCTCATACCAATATATGAAATTAAATATATTATGTGTTATCATACAATGTGTTGCAAATAGCGGTGTAATTTACTAATATACCGCACTATATTATTACATTATATAAAGTAACAGTAATTAATAAGTAATACATGTGTTGATCTTCGGTGACATAAAACATTCAATAGAAGAAGATGTGGACATCATCCGCTCCCAATGTAGGACAGGACTTGATATCCTCAAAGTTCCACAATGGACATAAACTCGCAGACTTCAATGATGTGCTGCGAAAATATCAATAACACAAATCTTAAAGACAACTGGTAAATTTCTTAATACAATCCTGAAAATAATTTATTTAAATGTGGCCGAGTGATCTTTTGGCCCGTATATCACTAACTAAGCCTTCTTAAATAATTACATGGTACAATGTTATAAATTTCCCTCAAAAAAAAAAAAAAAAGTGAGACAAAATCTACTAACATGTCATTATAACATTGGACTGTATATCAGGAAATATATATATATGACAGAAGAATCATGTGGAATCGTGTGGACATCTGGACAGAATGTCTGCCATTACATTATCCGAACCACGGATAGCTCGAACCGAGAAATGAAATGGTTGAAGAGCTATGGCATAACGAGTGGACCTCGAGCTCTTCAAGTTTTTGCTCTGAATAGCAGTAAGCGCTTTCTGGTCGGTTTCCACAATGAAATGTGCGCCTAGAAGAAATCTTTGTAACTTCAGAATAGACCATACCATAGCCAATAACTCACGGTCTAAAACCGAGTAATTCTTTTCTGCAGCGTTTAATTTCCTAGAGATATACATCACCGGATGCAAAGTATCAGAATACTCCTGCATTAGTGCTGCCCCAATCCCTGTTGACGAGGCGTCACTTCGAAGAACAAAAGTCTTCTCAATAGTAGGTAACTTAAGAATAGGTGGAGATGAAAATAGGGCTTTAACCTGGTCCAATGAGGATTGACATTCTTTAGACCAGCGGATCAGATTAGGCGACCCTTTCTTCAATAAAGTAGAAAGCGGTGCCATAATGGAGGACAGATTCGGAATGAATCGTCCGTAGAATTGAATCAAACCTAATAGACTCCTTACTTGTTTCTTCGTCTTAGGGACCGAAATGTTAAGTATTTTTGAAACATTGTGGTCCTCTGTCTTTAAAAGACCATGACCAACCCGATGACCTAGGAAAGAAATCTCGCTAAATCCTATAAAGGCTTTAGAGGGTTTTGCAGTCAAGTTATACTCGCGAAGAGTAGACAGTAATTCGTATAAACCCAAATAATGATCTTCCCAAGAATCACTGAATAGACAGATATCATCTAGGTATGCTATGACATCTGTACGATATGCGAGAATTCGCCGCATCATGCGTACGAATGTAGCAGGGGCGTTCATAAGACCAAAAGGCATGAAATTCCATTGGAATAAACCCCTAGGTGTAGAAAAAGCTGTAAAAGGTTTGGCACGTTCAGTTAGCGGGACTTGCCAATAACCTTTAGACAAATCTAGTTTGGTAAAGAATCTAGAATTAGAAAGTTTATTGAGTAGCTCTTCTAATGAAGGCATAGGTTCAGCATCGAACTTCGTAACTTGGTTCAATTTGCGATAATCTACGCAAATGCGAATGTTATTATCCTTCTTTCGAACAATAACCATAGACGAAGAGTATGCTGAAGTGGATGGTTCAATGATTTCCAAACGTATCATTTCATCCAATTCTTTTTCGACTTGAGACTGGAAATGGATAGGTATTGGATATGGTCTGACTCTGATAGGATTGTGATCAGTTAGCACAATGTCATGTTCTATGACATGTGTGTGTCCCGGGATGTCTGTAAGAACATCCTGAAATGTTTGCAACATCGAAGAAACTTGTCGATGTTCCTCAGCGGAAAGATTTGGAGAAACGGTCACGTTTTTCCAAGATTCCGTAGAATAAAGTGGGACCATAGAAAGAGGAAGATTGACATCAGAAAAAGTAGTTTCCTCATCCTGTATAACTGACAGAGATGAGTACTGACCATGAGTTGCTTGTGAATTGTCCGTAGCCTGGAAAATAGGCTGCAAATAGTCAGGTCTTTCATAAAATTCTGTGAGCATATTTATGTGGAAAGTTTTATGCTTTCCATCAATATCGACAACATAGTCGACATCAGAAATTTTGGAGACTATTGCATATGGACCTTTCCATGCAATTAGAAGTCTGTTCTCCCTTGAAGGAAGTAGAACGAGAGCTTTGTCACCTGGACAAAGTTGTCGTAGACATCTATTCTTATTTGCAAACTGCCTTGCCTTTTCTTTAGCAAATTCTGAAGACGAAGTTGCTAGTTTGCATGCCTCGATGATCTTTTGCCTAAGAGCAATGACGTACTCATAAGAAGATTGAGTCTCATCGCTAATATTATCGGCAGTGATTAGATCGTGAAGTAAAGACATAGGGCCGCGCGGTTGCGCGCCAAAGACAAGTTCAAAAGGGGAAAACCCCGTATGTTCATTGGGGACCTCTCTATACGCAAAGAGAGCCGCGGGTAAGACCCTGTCCCAATCCTGAGGATGATCCTCAGTTATTTTACCAAGTAAAGTTTTCAGAGTCCTATTTAAACGTTCGACCAACCCATTAGACATTGGGTGATAGATACTGCTGAGAGACCTTTTAATGTGTAGCATAGACATTACCTGTGACATAGTGTCTGATATAAGTTGAGTGCCATGGTCTGACAATATTTCTCCGGGAAAACCCAAGCGAGAAAATATCAGCCAAAGAGCGTCTGCGATATCAGCAGTTGAGATGCTCTTGAGAGGTATTGCCTCTGGCCAACGTGTGCACATATCGACACATGTAAGGATAAATTGATGTCCTCTAGCCGACTTAATTCTAAAAGGACCGATAATATCTATTGCCATTTTTTGAAAAGGGCGAATAGGAATGTCAGCAGCCTGGATAGGCGCAGCATGTCGTGGTCCTTTAGATTTGACCTCCTGACATACTTTGCAAGAGCGACAGTACATTCGTATGTCCTTGCTCACAAATGGCCAAAAGAAAGCCGCAAGAACCCTCGACTTTGTACGGGAAAAACCCATATGTCCAGCACATTGCGAGTCATGAGCATGTTGCAATATTTGCAATCTCATGCTCTTAGGCACAAGAATTTGTGAATGAGTGGACGTAGTCGAGTCTTGTACCATACGTACAAGTACGCCGTTCTTCATAGAAATCCAAGATTTCCTATTAGTGTTCTGATTAGGATCACCTTTTTTTGCTAGAATGAAGAATTTTTGTAAAGAAGGATCTTCTTCTTGCAATTTGATAAATGAGTCACGTGTAATAGTCAAGTGACTATCTTGGTCATTTACTTCATCATTATTAGTTAATGAAGTTTGAGGTGGATCCAGAGCATGTGCTCTTGTGACCACCGCATTGGTAGCTTCAATGTTTTGCTCTTCCCAAACAGCAATCTGCTGTGGGGTACATTCCCTAACTCCGTGAATACGACCAATAATAAGGTCCGCAATAGGGTTTGGAAGTAGACACGCGTGGACCTCTCCCGTGAAGAAAGGAGTAGCAATGTGTATTATAGCAGTAGGATACTTTTCTAACGTGCCACCAAATGTGACACATTTGATGACTTTTCCTGTAGCACAGGATGGATCTACAAGAGATTGCCTAACGCCGACAGTAGTACATCCAGAATCAAACAACACTGAGACTGGATTACTATTTACTAGCCCCTTATGTAATATAAGAGAACCTCTCCCATCATGAGCAACATTAGCAGGAAGAGCGGGCAAAGGATGACCACAGCTTAGAGTACTAACGGTTTTCGGATCAAATAAAGTACTGCATTGGATACATTTATTTGCCCTACCAAAATCAAAAGATGAGCATCCGATAGCATTATGGTCTTTATCATTATTAACCTGTTTATCTGCTCCCTGAGATTCTTGTTGAACAGAGTTTGTCTGTTGATATCTTTTTCTCTTATGTTGCGATCTACCGCGACCATTATTGCCTCTGCAATTATCATTAAAGTCCCTACTGTAATTTTTATCCTGGTTTGAGTTCCAGTTTCCATAACTGTCATTACTATCTCTATGCTGTTGAGAACCTCTATTATCTTGGTATTGAGGTCTCTGCATAAAATATTTCCCTCTATACCGATTACCTTTGTGAAAATTTCTAAAGTTAACCGGAGTAGAATAACGTGTAGTATTCGGTTGTCTCCAGTTCTGGGAAGAAGAATCACCCTGGAATTGATCACTATGGTTCTGGGCATAATTACGATTACTCTTTTTATTGAAATTTTTCTGGCTACCCTGAAATTTACGCATAAAATTTGGGCCATAAGGTGCTGCCGAAGCAACTGGCAGACCTTCTTTCACCTTAGAGTTACTAATGGTTATGTGCGGATGCGCAGTAACATACTGGCTACAGTATTCTTCCATTTCTTTTATGTTTTTAGGCTTACGCTCATGAAGAAAAGATAGAAAAGCTTCATTAACAGAAGACATAACCTTATCTCTAAGTAGTAAATCCATAAGAGCTTCAAATGTATTTTCTGTCTTAGACAACTCAACCCATCGTAAAAAAGTAAGACGGATGCCTGAGATGAATTCAGAGAATTCAACTCCAGTTTCTGGTAACATGGTTTTAAATTTAAGACGATATCCGTCCTCGTTAAGTTGGTACTTCTTTAACAATGCCGCCCTGACAACCTCATAGTTGTTTTTGTCAGGCACATCTACCATACTCAACAAAGTCAAAGCATCACCTCTAAGTATCTTGGACAGATGATACACATATAATGTTTTATCTATATTATGCACATTACATGCACTTTCAAATCTATCTAGATAAAATGTTATATCATCGATTGAGGGATTAAATGCTGGTAGATTAAGCTTGAAATCCTTAGCATTAGTCTTATTTGACACCTTATTTGCATCATTAGCATTACCAGTGTTCAATAACTTTAACTTCTCTAACTCTAAAGCTAAGACTTTTTCATCATGTTCCATTTTTGCTTTTCTCTCATCAGCCTCTCTTTGTAACCTTCTTTCTTCAGCCTCAGCCTGTAACTTTCTTTCTTCAGCCTGGGCCTGTAACTTTTTTTCTTCAGCCTCTATTTCAAGTCTCTTATTTTCAGCTTCTTTTTCAAGTCTCTTATTTTCAGCTTCTTTTTCAAGTCTCTTATTTTCAGCTTCTTTTTCAAGTCTCTTATTTTCAGCTTCTTTTTCAAGTCTCTTATTTTCAGCTTCTTTTTCAAGTCTCTTATTTTCAGCTTCAGCCTGAAGCCTCTTCTCCTGAAATTCTGCTTCTCTTTTTTGTTTTTCCATTTCCATTTGAAATCTTTTTTCCTCCACCTGCATCTGCAGTTTCTTTTGTTCTATTTCAGCCTCTATTCTCTTTTGTTCAGTTTGTTCTTTCATTTTCTTTTCTTCCGACTTCAATGCCTTGGCATATTGAACAGTCGCAAATTCTTCTAATTTATCACCTGTCTTCCCAAGGGCTTTACCCTGCTCAATAAAGTACTCAAATGTAGACATGATGTCTAAAATGTGAGTACAGAACCTGAAATAATTAATTATCTTATTTCAATGTTAAATAGCAACAAGACTTAATAAAGTGCTTGTATAATCTCTATGTTGAACCCAATCTCTGTGGGAAACAGGAGTTGACACCAACTTGTATTATCAAATGTATAATAATATCACAAGTCACTTCTTAATCATCAGTGCACTACCCAAATCAGTGCATAACCATCAGTTATTTATCATAACTGCACTACAATAGTGCATAAGCAAAAAACACCAGTTAGTTATGATAAGTGCACTATAGACCAATAGTGCATGAGCATATATTAACAATAGTGAAAGCTAACTATGCAAGAACTATGTAAACAATAACAAGACAATGTAAACAATAACAAAGGTCACCAACAATGTAAACAATAACAAAGATCAAAGTCAATGTAAACAACAACAAAGATCAGAGTCAATGTAAACAACAACAAAGATCAGAGTCAATGTAAACAATAACAAAGATCAGAGTCAATGTAAACAATCAACAAAGATCAAAGTCAATGTAAACAACAACAAAGATCAAACAATACGAAAACATTCGCATAAGTCAAATACACAAACAGCAAAACTAAAAAGAAATATGCGAAGATATGACTAACAAATGACGCTACAGTGTATACACAAAAATATACGTAAAGAACTGAATAATAGCAAAGGGGAGACCTACAAATACAAACAATCGAAATCGAAACTAAAAAAACACAAAGAAAGAGAGAAAAGAAAAAAAAGAAAAAAAATATATATATACAAGAAACAAAAATAAAGCACAACTCGTCACAACTAAACAGATATAGCAACGATTGTCGCTAGCAAATTTCACTGTAGGAAATTCGCACAGTCCCTAACGAAAACGCTAACAGTAGAACCTCTGTGACGTGGTATCTTCTACTGAAAGACACCGCCCAACCGAGAAAACCCGCTGAAATATAAACATATAAATATACAAATAACAAATAACATATAACATATAAACATGTATCATGAAAACAATAGGAGAAAGTGTGAAAGTACAGAAGGCTCAGTTAGAACATAAGGGCACAGTTCACAAACAAAACAGGCCACTTAACTTCTATAAATCCAGCGTCAGCACGGTGCAGAACAGGATGTAATCAGCATTCTGAGGATAATGATCCAACGTTGATTAACTTCTGCTCCCATAAACAGCCATGACGAAGGAAAAGAGCTTCTAATACTGCAACAGTTGTTACGGCACTTGACCTTCTGAATCTTCTAAATTGATTTAACCGGCACTTGACCTTCTGAACCCGCAACAGTACCCCTGAGACCGGAACAGTTGTTACGGCACTTGTCCTTCTTTTCACCAGATCAGGAAATCCATTCGCTCGGTACTTGTCCTTCTAATCTTACATAAACTTCAATATTGCCGAGCAGCGCCGGGTAGTTTCAAAATCAGCAACTGTCAGAAAATCCGGATACTTTCAATAAAATTTCTTGTAAGGTGGTAGTTGATGCTGTAGTTGTATCTAGTATGATGATGATGTCTGGGTTTGCTGACCCCCTTGATAGCTGGAATCAGAGTGAACCAGCCTATGGCCACCAAAAATGATATGGTGCGCCAAAATATCAGATGATAGAACCAGCTCTGGCCACCAAAAATGATAAGGGTGGATTTGAGCTGAAGTGGTAACTTGCCACCCTTATCGACACCTGGTATTAAAGTGTAAGATGTAGGTGTCTTCTCTGATTTAGGATGTTGCTGTGTATGTGGTAGTGGAACAGTTCACAGGGTTATCACACAGGCAACATGACGTGTAGAGTCATAGAAAGGGTAACTTCGTTGTATAAGTTTCTTCCATTTATTGCACGCCACAAAACAGTCATGATACTTATGACATCAACATAGTTAACGAGTTCAGCAAGATGATATGGCACATTGAAAACAATTTCTGTAGTCAGCAATGACAGCTGTTGTATATATGCGTCATAAGACATCACAGTTCAATAGATTCAGAAATTCATAAATCATAGAGTTCTAGTTCGTGAAGCTGTATAAATAATAATAATTTCTATAACTTCTGCAACAGTGTCAGCTACAGATCTTCAATGTTCATAAACAATAATAAATGCTCCCATTCTGATGCTAGCAGATCAGTTGTATACAATAAGTCCGTTCACTGTCTGCACGTGAATAGCATACATGGGCTACAGGTCAGCTCGACCTTTATAATGTTCCTAAGTCTAACCATCTGACTTGGACGTGATCTCTGATATAACGAATCCTGGAACACAGACAATAGTCTTGTTGGTCTAGAGCGACCCATATATATTTAACTAGTTCAGGTATAAAGATACCGGTGACTTAATCCTAGTCAAAGTACCTCTCCATTTTGCATCACACAGGCGAGCAAATAGGCGACAAAATGACGAACCTCTAGATGATAGCATAAAGTTCGATACAAGAGGAATTACCTTATTTCGGAAAATCAACCATGAACATATGCCTCCAGGCAGGCGTGAATAATACTGGGAAATAGTCTAGTTAGCTAACTAACTCACAAAGACCATGTATTTCCCTCAGAGAATCACAAGACGCAGTTGCGTCTGCTCGCTTCTTAAACCATTTCTCAACTCCCCAACTGGGCGGAACACACAGAACGAACTCCCAGCTTTTGACATGCGCAGAACGACAATCTCTGAGTTGCCGTTCACAATAAGACGATTCTAAGAACATTCGAGATAAAAGTCTTACACAGTCGCGCCTTTTATGGTCATGAAAAGAAGCGTTAAGAAAGGTTTCAGACATCTACCATAGTTGACTGATACTACCAAATAAGGAGATGTGGTCACGCTTCGTTCAAGAAATTATAGACCGAACGTGTCTCTATACAAGAGAAGGCAAACTCCTAAAAAATTGTAGTTTCGATAACTCGGATTATGTCCCTTTGACCATAGAAAACATAATACACACTTCAGTCAAAAAAATGATCATACATATGAAAAATGTTTATACAAACGAAAAATAATAATGATCTTAACGGGTTTTTCTCCTCCCCTTCACTACATCATCCCCCCCCCCCCAATTTTTTTCGTCAACAGACACGCAAGCACAGTAGTTTATCTGAAGGTACAGATAAGTGTTGCTACCGTTATGCTGTTATACGTGTTTGAGTCTGACTGCTCATCACCTGGTGTGTGTAAGAAAAAAAAAAGCGAGAATGCATCATCATTTTCCTTTGCGCATCTTACGGAGTACTGAGCCGCCACTACAACTGGTCCTATTGCTGGAGGCCTGCACCAAGCAGTCACATGCTCTTGTAGCAGTGGCTTATGTAGCAGTTAGTTTTGCATGATGAAGTTGGCAGACCTCCCATGCACAGTTTAATATTAGTCGCCGTTTACCGTGTCTGTAAGTGCAGTAGTTCCAGTCTTTCTTTGCCAGAGGGTTTCGAGCTCATGCGGAAGCTATGGGGCTGCCGGGCTGACCTGGAAAACTCTATGGACTTCGTCCTGGCGACAGGCCTGCAGATTTGGCACGACTACAAACTGAACGCAGAAGAAGAAGAAGAATCTAGTTAGCATATAGATACTATTAGTCCTTTTCAGGATTAAGTATCTATCAACGCTGTACGAGCTATCAGTCCTTTTCAGGGCTACTTCATGCTAGCTGATAGAAGTTTAGTGGTCCTTTTCACGTCTTATTTTTTTTATCAAGACTATTCATCAGTTCGCATTGTTCACTTAATTTTTAATTGTTACCTGCGGTCTGATGTAACCGATGGACTTAAGTCTAGGTTGAAAAGTACGTGCCTCGCCACAAGAAGACAAAAATCCTCAAGGAAATAGAAAATAGGAAATTCTTCTTATATGGAAATACTTAACACATGATTGTGTTTATGGTAGATCCTTCTTGTGTGAAAGTACTTACACTTTATTGTGTTTAAAGATTATTCTTCTGTGAAAATACTTACAGTTGATTGTGTTTAAAGATTATTCTTCCGTAAAAATAGTTACACTTGATTATGTTTAAAGATTATTCTTCTGTGAAAGTACTTACACTTGATTGTGTTTAAAGATTATTCTTCTGTGGAAATACTTACACGTGATTATGTTCATGGGATATTGTTATTTAATGAAAATACCTACATTTGGCTATGTTAGTTTATGAAAAGACTAACATTTGATTGTGATATTTTATGAAGATACAGTACTTACATTTGGTTATGTTTATGGGAGATTGTTTTTATATCAAAACACTTACACTTCGTTATGTTTATAGCAGATCCTTCTTATTTAAAAATACAATTGACTATGTAGCCTGACTGGTTTACAGTATCGATTATGCTGATGAAGCTAACCGCCAACACTGAAGTGCCAAAGTCTGTCAGTTGGTCATAGTATGGGTGCTGCAAAATATTCAGAACAAGCAATATGAAATTTGAACTGCAAACGTGTTTCGAGAAAGCAGTGGATATGATGCATATTAAAAAAATGTTTATGAATAAATTGATGGTAATTTTTTTTTTTAATGAGTAAGGTTCTAATATTGATTTCCACACTCTAGCACCTGTAAATGAATTGTGTATCTCTATTGTTCGCTCTGTCTGACAGTTTGCCGCCGCGCCAAACAACCAATGAGGTTTGGCTCTTTCGTACACCCCTAGGACACGTGATTTGGGGGTCAACGCACGTATTGTCTTACTGGATGACCGATGTGTGATGTCACATCTTGCTGTCTTCTTGTTTTTTTTCTCTTCACTTCTCTCTCTCTATCTCTGTCTATCTCTCTCTTCTCTCTCCGTGTCTCTATCTTCTCTTTCTGTCACTCTCTGTCTCTATCTCTTTCTTCTCTCTCCGTGTCTCTATCTTTTCTTTCTGTCACTCTCTGTCTCTCTATCCTCTCTCTGCCTTTCTCTGTTTCTCTCTGCTCTCTCTGTGTCTGTCTGTCTGTCTGTCTGTCTGTCTGTCTGTCTGTCTGTCTCTCTCTCTCTCTCTCTCTCTCTCTCTCTCTATCTCTCTCTCTCTCTCTCTCTCTGTCACTGTTTTCCTTCGTGCAGCCTCGTATTAAGTTAAAAATAGACTCACCCAGTGAATCTAATAAGAAACTCCTAGTGTCTACAGTTTTCAGTAGACAGAGAACGTGCTTTTTAAATCGCTCTGCCGCATCCGATATTTAGCCCTAACTACGAACTTCTGTAGCCTCGCTCTCTACTCATAATAAAAGAGATAGGACTGTCGTAAGGTATGCAGTTAAATATGCATCGTAAATGTGCGTAAGTAAACAAATATTACACACATACAAAGGTATGTTTTTAGGCACTCGTGAATAATAAAGAAGTAGAACACTAGACAACAGAAAAACAACAGACGTGAGTGGCTTACCGGGGAATCGAACCCAGGACCTTCCGTGCGGCACCCCCGCTTAGCTATGGAAGCGAATCACACTATCCTCCCTGCCAGCTAAGCTGATAAATCCCCTTTTAAATTGCCTTAGCGGCAAAGTCATGTCCCGTCTTGTCCCACCAAACTTGCAATATTATACGGAAAAGTTGCGCACTTGCGACGTGGAAACTAAATTGCACGCTGAGTGAAATAACGTGCATTTCTTCCCATCTATCAATGATATTTGTTTTAGAAATATTCATGCTTGTTATTTATACACAATTTCAGGAATTTTCACCATATTAAAATTAAGCAGAGTATTTACAGGTAAGTATGAGTATGTACTTGAGGTGATGGCACGTGACAGGAGGACTTGGCATGTGTTTGTTGAAGGCCTATGCTCCTTTGGGAGTGGAGGGTTATGATGATGAGTATGTACCTACATCTGATATATTTAGCCATAGCATAGCACATCATAGACTTTGCGTGTCATTTATTTGCTTCTGGAGGAAAATGAAAATGAATGAAATGACGTCATGAGAATTAGTACCGTATTCAGGACACCCAGCAGAAGGAGCACAACCTAATCATTTCCGACCATGCCTTGGCCGGTTACTTACTCCTATTTAACTAAAAACTAAGCACATGAAAATCCACCATGTTGGATGCAATGCTGAAGGTACTCCAAGCGCAGAGTATCTTAACCTTTTTTTCGTACAGTGGACCCTTTGATTTTCCAATGAAGGCTGTAGCGTGAGGTTCAGTATAGTACTGACAATACAGAAATAGAATTTCTGCAGGAAAATGGTGAAGTCCCAGTGTATGAGAGAACTACTGGTATCACAAATTAGTTACGGCTGTGAATGATCTGATCTCGAAAACTTAGTAGAGTGGAGACAGTCATAAAATGCCACCCCGCTGTGTAACTAACTGTGATATTAAACAAGGAAACAGATTTCACTTAACAATTATAAACTTGACAAGTCGTTCAAATACAATTTCCTTATTTATTAAGACTATACACTATCTACTCTTGTGCTGAAGGGTGGATGTTGGAAGATGGAATGCAATGGATTTGTAAATTTACATATGATATATATAAATATATATAAATATATATAAATATAAATATAAATATATATATATATATATATATATATATATATATATATATATATATATATATATATATATATATATATATATATATATAGTACAACAAGTCTTCCAATTATAGGAAAAAAATTATATCAGCTGTGCTGTTAATCAATTATATAAAATTTATCAGCTGTGCTGTTAATCTTGTCTCAACTACGCTAAATCACTTTTTCGTCATTGACAGTTAAATGCTCACACTTGCCGACGGAAATGGTACTAATGTGTACTCATCTCTTAAACTGTTCTGTCCTTAATTTGATGCACACAACACCCGCTGATGATCGTTCCTTTAGCCCACCCAAGACTGAGGGGGACTAAGGATGTAGCTCGATACAACCACTATGCTCCTGCGAAGTTCCAGGCAGCTGGATTGACTCGACATACGACCTCAGGTTGGATGACACGAATAAAACCTGTAACAAGGAAAAATAGGGGCTAATTTCTGTCATCAAGCCCACCTATTTCTAGTGTATATGAGATGAGCTTGTCTCAGGTGTCTGCATGTAGGATGAATGACAAGATGGCTCAGTATGATTTAGCAATAGCGAGACAAGACAGGTGTCTACTTGCAAAACATTCTTTCTGATAACAATACATGAATACATCCAATAATTTGTACACCTATGTATGATACAACCGTTTCCTTCCACCTATAATGTACCAGGCCATCTCTAATAAGTGCTATACTGGCTGGTAAAATATATCCTAACAATACTGTTGTAGTTATATGAGTCCTAACAAGGACTGTTTGGTTATATTTCGGGTTGGTTTTCTTCTTCAACAATCATACCAGGAAATACAATCATTATACCTAATTCCCAAAGATATAATCAGTATACCTGATACATTCATAGTAAAACAAAATCTAAAGTTATATTAAATATATACAGGTGTAGGCTATTTTCTGGTGGTTTCCTTCTTCAACAGTCATACACAATCATTATACATGATACTATAACATACAATCATTATACATGATATAGTCATAGGTTTTATTCAGGATGGAGTTATATGGGTCCTAACAAGGACTGATAGGTTATATTTCAGGTTGGAGTTATATGAGCCCTAAAAAGGACTGATAGGTTATATTTCAGGTTGGTTATCGTCTTCAGCAATCATACCAGGAAATACAATCATTATACCTAATTCCCCAAGATACAATCAGTATACCCGATACATTCATAGTAAAACAAAATATATTAAATATATACAGGTGTAGGTAGTATAAATGACACACACACAAAATACAATCATTATATATCTGAAGTAGGCCTATTCTCCTACAAGTTTATAGTAAATTTACCTACCCTCTAAGATTAATACAATCCAGATTTGGACTCGACTTTAGTGAAGCAAGAGTGCTCGGTCACGCAGGTAAGCAATAAATCAATGTTGACAGCTTTCTCTTTCCCCAGTCGGTCGTGCTGACCTTCGTGTTTGTGTGTGTATTTTTTGAATAAAACGCGCCCGTTTATATAGGTAGATGCAAGGAATCTGCCAGTGCGTAAGGAACTCTTTTGATTGGTTCTCGGCAGTTTCGTACATTCCGTGACCGAGTCCCGAAATACAGGGCTTATGCCTAATTTTATTCTGTCTGCCGCCATCTTGGGGGAACAAGATGGCGTATACTTCGTGTAATTTATTCTGGCTCAGAGTCTGTTGAACGTGGATTGGCTGGGCATATTTGTTAACAAAAAAGTGGGTTTACACTTTACGACAAAGGCTATGGACCCTTTGATTTTCCGATGAAGGCTATGGACCCCTTTGATTTTCCAATGAAAGCTATGGACCCCTTTTTGGAAAAAAAAAAAAATGTACGTGAAAGTATAATTTTTAAAAAACTCATTAAATTTGAAAATTTTTAGATTATTTGTACGGGCACCTTAGAATCCATTCATGGACTCCCAAGAGGTCCGTTGACCACAGATAAACAAACCCAGCACTAGGGGAATGCGTAACTCAGGTTGAGAAAACATACCTTTATGTGTGTGTAATATTTATTTATTGAGAACCACGGGCGTAATGAATGTTAATCTCGTTGGACTCAAATGGAAAATGATAGATAAGCTTGAGCGTATTCTTCTCTTATTGCTTATCATGTTTTCTGCAGTGCTAGTTTAATCGTGTCAACATTTCTAGAACAGTACTTTTTACTTCATGCGTTCACATACCACCGTCACAGTGTTTGTTATACCAGCAGAGGGATCGAGTTCGTAACCAGGTCGCCTCACGCTTAGTCTACACAGCTGTAAAAATTGGAGCCTGTACTCTCGAGTTAGGGAAGACAAAGGGAGCGAGGAGAGGCACTGTTTAACCCACTTCGTAAAGCTTAAACCTAGTATAGGTGAAGTCTCTAACACTTCAATCCACTACGGCAGTATCTGCTATGGGGGGCTACCTTTCGGCTTATTTATTTATTTTTCTTTATGCCATCATAATCTCCCTTTTTCGCTCCTTTTGAAGCATGGATCCCACAACTGCCGACGGCTCCCCTGGATGAAGCCTAAGCCATGGCACAGAAATTTGCAGCGGTAGTTTCTGAAGCACATTGTGTTACACTATGAGGTTGCCAGTCTCATTCACACCCTCATATGTGTCGCCGTTTACGACATGCCTATAGGAGTCCTCATTTTTTTTCTCGTTGTCTCCTCGTAGACTTTTACAGTTTAAACAAAAAAATTAAGTGTTGCCTGCTTTTGGTGAAACGCGCTCGTTTATCCTAGACTCAGGGTCCGTCGGTTATTTTAGGACGAATATTCAAATAGTAACGGCCTAACGGGGACCCCTGGGATCTACATGAGGCATTATTTTTCATAAACGTATCCTCGTACCACCTAAAACTATCCCACGTACCGCCTGTTGCACATATGATAAACAGTTTTTTTATTATTGTCTAGAGTTAGACTGTTCACTGCACTGTACCAGTAATCGATAATAAACAGTTTTTTTTTGTTGTTTTTTTTCTAGACTGTTCACTGCAATTTACCAGTAATCGATAATAAACAGTTTTTTTTCTAGACTGTTCACTGCAATGTACCAGAAATCGATGGTAAACAGGTTTTTTTTTTGGTCGTCTAGACTGTTCACTGCAATGTACCAGAAATCGATGATAAATAGCAGTACAGAAGAGACCCAGCTATAAATTCACTTATTCATTAATTCATTACCCCTCTGCTCCCGAAGGAGCATAGGCCTTCAACAAACGTTTGCCAAGTCTTCTCGTCACCATCAGCTCAACGTCTTTCAATGTATTTCTCATTGTGTTCATTTCTGTCTCCAGCTCTGTTCTCCGTGTGTTTTTCAGTCTGCTTCTCTTACTCTGGCGAATCCAGAACAAAGGCTGCCTAGTGATGCTATCAACATGTTTTCTCCTGTGAATGCACTTACAAATAAATAGATATTACAGGAAGTAAAATTGTTTGGCACGTTGTGGTGAAGTGGGATGTTATAAATACTTATAGGGAACTTAGTGTACTGACTGAGATCAGCTGTGAAGGTATCTATATCTATTAAGAGTAGTGTATTATAGATAACCTTACTTGCTACCACATATCTATATATCTCAGTCAGAATTATTCTGGAATAGTGTGATGCTACGTTATGTGTCTAGGGTATGAGTATGGTGAAGTGTAAGTCACAACAACAGACAGATAAACAATTTAATTTAATCCACTACTCTTAACAACACGGTGACACTCACATACATATAACACTCTACAAAGATATCTTAAAAGAGTCACTAATAAACTTTCAAATAACAATATGTATTCATTACTGGCATGAATGAATATGTGTCCTGATTCAACTACAAGGGAACCAGGAATCACAATCAATTTAAATTACAAGTTATGTACAGAATGTATTTAATATGAATATTGTAGTGACATATATTATTACAAATGTTCTATGTGTGTCAGTTGTGTAGTAGTAAAATGAGGTAATACTGGTTTTGTTTTGTTCAAGCTCTGTTGGTATTTGTCAGCATGACTTCAATAGTTTGTCTTTAGGGACCAGTATTGGAGATGTTCACAGTTCCTGATTTTAAGACAAGTAAATTCCCCTCTGAATAGTATTTTTATAAAGTTATTTCAAGATGAGGGGGCATAATGTTGAGCTCAGCTGGCCAACTCTGCTTATCTTGAGTGATGGCGGCAGGAGAGGACTCCTCTGCTCGAATTCTCTTCTGGGCTCTGGAGACACCTCACTGATAGCTAAAAGGACCAAGGAGTATGCTGTCCGACACTGGATTCAGCAAATCTCTGACCAGATGCTGCTCAGTACCATCAAGACCACTGTCCCTGAAATCAAGAAGGATGTACCTTCTACTTCATAACTAATTTATATTTTCTTTTTACACTGATCACAATACATCACAAACATTGCGTTCAGAGCGTTAGGCCAACAGTCAGCTTCATCTGAAATACTTTATTCCAGTATTACCCTTCCTAATGGTTACTACGCCTCTGCACTTCCAGCATTATTTCTTTCTAGTCAATCATCCAGGTGTCAGTGTACTATTTGGCCATTCCATGCCGTTTTACTTTTCTCCGACACCCTCTGTTCAGGCTGGAGCATTTTAGGCTTTACCTCACGTTTGCCACTGAACTACACATATATATACAGGCATAAATCAACAATTCACATTCAATTTTCATTAAAAGATATTAAATGGTTCAAGCTTACCACAATTCATACGAATAACACAGATACGTTGATTAGCAATGAATTCTGGCACAAACTTCCATCTGCCTATGTTCCAGGCTTTTATTGAGCCAAATATATGCTGGCTTCAACGCACTGATGCTTTATCAAGCTATTTTAAACAAGTGGTCTCGAACTAACGCTCCCAAGTGTGTATATCAGCGAGACTGGCCAATGAGCCACGTTTCGACAAGTGTTTGAAAAAAATGTTATCTTTTCCCGTCTCCCCCAACAACCAAGATAGTATTTATAGCCCGACCAATCGTGGGTAGGCTTTCATTTGTTGCGCTCCAATCAATTTGGAGTTTACATGGTAGGCTATTTATGTAACGTAAGGTTTTTTTCAAACACGTTATAAAAAAATTTTATGAGCAGAAATGATTTCATGCTGTCAGGCAGCCTCACTATTTTATTTTGGGTATAATTTATTAATTCCTGGACTATTGGCGTAACGTTTTACATATTATTTGTCAGCAAGCCCTAAGGAACCCAATTTTCCCACTTTAAAAGAGCTACGTGGCTGCGTTCAAAATATGTATTTTCTACTACCTCCTGTTTGGAAGATGTGCTGTCTGGGTACTGTTATGTTTTCAACCGTAAACCCATCTAATGTTATCTTTTCTAATAAGAGTCTGTTATGATTTATAAACCTAACTCTGGGAAAGGGTAGTGTATTTTATCACTGTCCGTCTGAAAAAGTTAGTGCTTGTAGACTTACACGCGTGATGCCAGCATTTGTATATCGCGCGTCGCGTGTTGCATGCGTTCCTGATTTTCAGCCCTCCCCTCTCGCTATCCTTTTGTCCATCTGTTCGTTCGTTTTGGTAACGTAATATAATTAATGTTAGGATTAATTTAGGTCATTACGCAGTCTCTCAATGTTTTTTCCAAGAAATACAGCACACGTTTCATTGAAGAAAGCGGGTATAATACAGTAAGCTTTTACTATCAACGTGAAAGCGTTACAATTTGCAGACGAAGCAGAAAACAAGGGGGATTTCGAGTACATTCCTTGTGACAGCAATGTCATTTTACCATTGCTCTTCTCTTTATTAATTTTATTTGTTAGGCTTCATATTTACCTAATAATTTATATATGTGGATTAGAATATTTCATGACACACGTAACACTGATTTCTGTCGCACCACTGACGTAACCAATCATATAAATGGATTTGTAGCAAGATCACCAGATCACCTCTTAGTCTACAAGAGTTGGGTAGCAAGGATCATTCAAGGGTTAGCGTAATTGGTCACACGCTGACATAGAACTCAGAAGAGGGGGAAACGAATGAACTCAACGGATGAGACATTACCAGAGCTGAAGATAGCGGATATACCTTCAAAGAGACAGTGTAATCATCATCATCATCATCAATTCATTTTTCGCTTTTTATGGAGCATACGGTTACCACTGCAGCTGGTCCCCTTACAGGAAGCCTGCACCGAAGTATTCACGTGTTTTTGCAGTGATAGTTTCTGCAGCAACTTCTTTTAAATGACAAGGTTGCCAGCCTCATGCACAACTTCACATTAGTCGCCTCCTATGACCTGCTCGAGGGTGTAAAAGTCCCATTCTTTCTTTGTCGCATCAGAGACCCCGTTTCCCGGAGCTACACGGGGCAGATGGTAGAGTGTATAAATGAAGTACCGGTATAACACGTGATTAATTACATATCACGGGACTCAAATAAGACTAGCACATTGGCTGATGGAAGTTTCTGATGGAGACCACTTTACTTAACTTTACCAAACGAAACATCTGTGCCCTTATCGGAATCTTCCAGAATTGTTGTTACATTGTATATCATAGCGAATATCAGAATATTTCTGTCTTATCACTTTGCAGCCCTGCTCTTAGCTTCCCAATATAAACTAGGCCTGTAAAGCTAATTTGGTCGTGCTCGTAAAGATAAAGTCTGAGCACATCTGTCATAAACTTGGCACGTGCGGTATGTCTGTGAGAGAAAGAATTTTATACTTGATGTCTTCCCTTGTGTGTCATTCGTGATTTTTGGCTCTGAATTTATGACATTGATGTTCTTCATCAGACATAACATGTTTATGAAATTATTATTAACATTATTTACAAACACCAGTGGAACAAGGTGTGAGGACAAAGAGGATGGCGCTGGATATTATGAAAACCAGTTGATTGCATTTCAGGATAGTCCATGATCTGGGAACCCCATGGTAAGAGAAATATATGCAGACCCAAAATAAATTGAAAGACGTGGAGAAGAGAGCTGGAGACATACATGAAAGAGATAGATAATACATGGAAATACCTTGAAACGGATGACACAGTACAGGAAGGTTGGGCATGTCTTTGGTGAAGACCTGTGCTCCACAAGGAGCTGAAAGGTATTTGTGATAATGATGATGATGATGATTAACTGACTCACTATGGCAGAAACGGCGTGTCCAATGAGAGTGCATCGATATCCTGGTTATATGAGTGTCCATTATAATCTCTTGTGCGCCACACCGTGTGCGTCTCTCTTTCTCTATCTATCTCTTACTCACTCACACACACACACACACATAATTTTCTGTCAGTACTTGGGGATAGCACATCCATATTCATTACCTTCAACAAACTTATGCCAAGTTTACAAGGGGCTTGACATAAGTCTTGGGCCTGACCATGAAGGAGTCACAGGAGGAAGATGAAACTTGGCACATTTACAGTTTATCATATTTGCACTGAATGTGTGAAGTACGCGTTTGTTTCTTCAATGGGTTTTCCCGCTACGGTGCACGGCGCAATGTACCCTATTGACCGGATCTGCTGCTCCAAAGATTTGACAAAACAATGGAAAAGAAGGAGGCCAGAGCTGTGATAAAACTTCTGATGTTTCAGGGGAAAACACCTACAGAAATACACAGGTAGATGGAACCAGTGTTTCGTGATTCTTGTCCTTCATATACTTCGGTAAAAAACTGGTGTCAACAGTTTAAGTGCGGCCGCTCAAATGTTGCTGATCTGCCAAGATCTGGTAGACCAGCCTCAGAGTGTAACGATGAAAATGCAACAAGAGTGAAGAAAATCATTAACCAGGATCGAAAAATGACTATTGTGGAGATAGCTAGTAGAGTTAAACTGAATGAAAGAACAGTTTATAGAATTTTATACAACAGGAAAGTTGTGACCAGGAAACGAGGGATAACGCGCACTCAAAATCTTCCTTTGCTGCAAGACAACGCGCCCTCTCACAAAGCACGATTTCAATATTGAAATTCTTCCACACCCAACATATTCACCAGATTTGGCTCCATCAGACTTTTTTCTATTCCCATATCTTAAAAAACAGCTAAAAGGAAATAATTTTGACAGCGATGAAGAAGTTATACTGGCACGTGATGACTGGTTTAGTTTGAAAAATAGGGTGTTTTACTCCCAAGGTCTTTTCAAGGTCAAGCAGAGATGGCAGAAGTGTGTCAATTCAGACGGTGGCTATATTGAAAAGGAATAAACACTATAAAAAATTTCAGCTCTCTGTGACATGTCCTTCATGGTCAGGCCCAAGACTTATGTTAAGCCCCCATGCCCCATGTCATCAGCTCTAGGTCTTTTCGTGTCCTCGTCATCTCCTTCATGTCTGTCTCCATTTCTCTTCTCCATGTGTTCTTTGGTCTTCCTCTACCTCTCTTACCCTGGGCATTCCAGAACAGGGATTGTCTCGTAATGCTGTCAACGGGTTTCCCCATGTGTGTCCTATTCACCTCCAGCGTGTTTTTCTCATGTCACGTTCCACTGGCCCTTGTCTAGTTCTTGTCATTAGTTCGACATTAGTGATCTTATCATACCAGTTCAATCCATCTGTTCTGCTTCTATTCTTCTATCCTATTAAAAATCTAGTTTTTGTTCAAGGGCACCATCCTTGATTCATTCCTTGTACAATCTCTGCCGACCGATATCATTATTGGTCAACTTCTGATTTGTGTGCTCATGCTTGTCGATTTCCAGTTGTTATCCCTTTCTCTGTGAATAGGTTGTTCACATCCGTTTATTCGTGTTACCAGCTCATAAATAAACAATACACACAAAGGGGTGTGCTGCAGGCACCCGTAAGAAATAAAGAAGTAGAAGACTAGACAACAGAAAAACAAAAGAAGTGATAGTCTTACCGGGGACTCGAACACAGGACTATCCGATCGGCACCCCCGCCTCGCTACTGGAGTGAATCGTGACAAACCACGCTTCCAACTAGGCATCACACAAAAATAGTACTCGTGGACAGTGGACATTAGCACGACCTACCAACGTAACAGGAATTTTGGACCCAGGAGCTACCCAGACTAATATCAGCTAAGCAGTTCTTTGGTATACATTCTCTCCCCCCAGAGACTCTCTTATAGTACTTTGCTCTTATTAGTAATGCCAATTTTGTTTGGCGTTTTCTTGGCCTTCGAGGAAAGCCCTCTCATGTCGCTGTTATTTATCTGATGGAATGATCTGACCCAGTCTTTGAACTCTGACCCAGATAATAAGAGATTATTGATACCTTTCTGGAACAAGATTGATTGTCTCAGTTTCGGAGTCAGCTTTTCACAGCTCGTTAGTAAGAATCCATTTTAAAACATTATTTCTGAAGTCTGCTATATTGCCCCTTAAAAGGTGTCCTAAGATTGGCTAAGCGGTTAGAGCACTTTCCTCTTGCAGCACAGTGTTCAGGGTTCCGGGTTCAAAACCTGCCAGCGTCATGCCACACTCTACCCAGCTGTAAATGGGTACACGAGTCTGCTCTTGAGTTAGGGAAGGCAAAGACTGCGAGGAAGGGAACTGGTCACCCCATTTTATAGAGATGGACCAATTATGACGAAGTCACTTCACTGTTCTCCGCTTTTCAGTTCCATTATCTGCTGCGCCATCTGCTTTGGTAATGTTCCTTTCTATACAGTATTTTATAGCTAGGTCTGTTCATTGTGCTTTGGTGTGGTTAATTTGTTTTTCCCTAAATCCCGGGAATATTCCCTTTCCTCTCGGGGTAGCTCTGTTTCCTCCAGACAGGAAACTTCTCTTCTGAATGCAGGTGTGTGGGAGCTATACCATTTAAGAAAATTTTGTTTTGGTTGATCGTGCGAACCATTCTTCCCATGCCATGTATTCTCTGGCTCTGGTGGGGCGCACTAGGTGGTCTGTTTAAAAGGTAACGGTAGTCACATAGCAGATATTGCCGTAGAGGAGTGAAGTGTTAGAGACTTCGTCTTACTAGGTCCAGGGTTTTTTTCAAGGACGTAGGGTGATCAGTTCTTTTCCTCGCTGCCTGTGCCTTACAGCTGGGTAGATAGCAAGCTGAAGCTACCAGATTTTGATCTCAGAACCCGGTTACTATGTCGCGAGACAAAAATGCTCTAACCACTTAGCCAGTCGGACGTTCAAGTTGATCTGTTACCGCTTTTAATTTGTTATTCTGCTGGTCGCTGGGCCGTGCTGCATTTTCTCACCTTCAATAATGGTGAAGATGTTATCGTTTCCAGTTCTGCAATGTATGCTGTCCTCATGCCACCTGCTATGATTCTGATGGTTTGATTGTGGAGTCTGAGATGCCCGTTGTTGGAGATTTTGTCCGTTAAGAAGTTTCTAATTTTGGCGGTGTGTTATTTTGTTTTAGGCTACATAGCTTTTTTTTTTACATGAGACATGTGACATTTCTAACTGCAGATTCTCCCTACGTCAATTCACTGTCTTCTTTTACTCTCACACAGTCACTCACAAACACGGACGCTTACTCATACACACACAAGAACGCAGCCACATATACTCATGCACTGGCTAATATATAAACAGGCGCAGAGCAGCGGACACTAACACACACAATCACACACACACACACAGAGTTACACACACTGGCCCAAACGTACAAACATCGCACACACATTACGCCATGTTCCAGCACATCATTAAATAAATAAATATTACACACATGAAGGTATGTTTCGGGCATTCGTGAGATATAAAGAAGTAGAAACCTAGACAACAGAAAAACAACAAACGGTATAGGCTTGCCGGAGAATCGAACCCAGGATCTTTCGAACGGTCAATACCCCCTTGCTACGGAAGCGAATAACACTATCCTCCCTACCAGCTAGAAACCACATATATAAAGCTTCGTGGGCAGGGGTCATTAGCACGATTTTCCACACGCAACACCGGATGTGTACCTAGGACAATCCAGCGTAATTAATGACGCAATCACTTCATGCTTTCTGTGTTAGGAACCTGGATTCTACGAAAATAATTTACATTTGTGATTCCGTTGTTTGTTTGTTTTTTTCAATTGTGTCTTTATTGAAAATAAGTAAATAAAACAATTTCATTCATTCATTTTACTTTGTGTTCCTTACGGAGCATGGAGCAACCACAACTGCTGGCCCCCTTGCAGGAAGTCTGCACCAAGTATTTACATACTCATGCAGTGGTGGTTTCTCTAACAATTTGTTTTACATGATGAGGTTACCAGCCCCATGCACAACCTCATTTACGACATGCCTATGTGTCGTAGATTTTTATAAGATAGGTAATAGATGTTTATAGTCCTGTCTGAGCCGAGGTGATAGTGATAACTATGTGAGAGTAAGGTGTAAGAAATAGTTTTTTTCTCACGAGGTGATAGTGTAAGAGAAAGAACAGTCTCTGGATTGAGTAATTTCTCTAATCCAACCTATCTGTACGACTATATTTAAATCAGACGCACTTTCTCTCCATGTACAAAATACAAGTTACACTGCACCCACATGCACACAATTCTGTGACAAATACGCACAAACGTGAAAACAACTATGGATAACAGATAGGGTAGAGGTTGACCAACACAATAACTTAAGGTGTATTAAGTTTATTTATCACTAGAACTTTACAACATAAATCATATACATCAATAGATCATGGTTTACAGACAAAATGAAAATTAATCAAATAGGTTCTCCCCTCTGGTAAAGGAAAAGAGAAGAAGATCCCAGCAGAGGTTAATTCACCCAAAAGATCAAAAGTTAACAATAAGTGTATGAAATAGTCAGTAAAGAAAACAAAGGACAAGTCCTTAATTAATCTATCCCGTAAATACTCAGGTTAATGAGATCAAAAAAAAAAAAAAAAGAAAGATTTGTATGATAGTGGTAACAACAGAAATTTATATTACTCTCTGACAGATCATTCAATCCTTCATACTGTGGCCACATTCATATTCGCTTACCCAATAGTTGTCGCAGGCATTCCGTGGAAATAAACACTAATAAGTAATAAGACTATTCAGTGTCATATTAATTTTTGCCAAATCCAGCCCCAGACTAGCCGTAGTTGTTGACTGCAAATTTCACGGTAGTCGCTGGAAATGGTGATTTAATTGTTTTCCAGAATAAATACTGTATCTCTGCCTTCAGTTGATTGGAGTAAGGTTCATACGTGGTGATCGCCGACATAGGAGGAATAATACATATATATTTCCTGTATTGTTTAGCCTCTGGTTGCTGGGACACTATGTTAAATTACACAAATGTTGCTGACAATATATTTTGCCACAGCTGGCTGATGGGATTTATATAGGTAAAATCTGGTATAGTTCTGGTCTAGTTAACATTTACAATTATTGTTCTAGTTTGGTCTCATAAAATGAAGAAAATGGACCGCACAGGTCATAGCCCAAAGACTCAACAATATTATAAAGTTTCGGGTTGCTTATACACTTATAAGACCAACGGACCATACGACCATAGTTCATAAGACATAAGTTCATATGACCATAATTTCATATGACCATAAGACCGCTAGTTCGCTGGGTTTTTGATCAGCCTAGATTTTAGGAAAGAAATATAAACATTTAACCAAAATATCAATATTATATCTAACACGTGTTAAGGTAAGACCTCTTTAACCACTACGTTATTATATTAGATTATAAACCACAAATGTCTAGCTTATCCTATCGCTTTTAACGCGTGATATGAACACTAGTCATTTATAAAATTACACAAAATGGATATAAGTAAATAATATATACCGTCAGTAGCCAGTTATTTAATGTATGTACTAGTCAATTATAGCATCTCTTTCTGGGGAATAGCGAGTAATTAAATTTACTTTACAGCTGGAGAAATTTAGCTATATGTTATTTAATACGCTGTTCAATTTAACACAGAAAATCCCAGTGAAATATAATGAAAAACTTTTAACACACTGAATCACTCCTTAACGGCTAGTATATGAATTACCGCAAACAGAGAAAGATGGAAACAACTCCACGAATCTAAGCATTCACTTTGTACGAAAAACTCTTAGGATATCGATCTAGTTATTTCAGAAAATTCTCTGAGCAACTGATAATGACTTTTGGGGAGACGGGGTATATATCCATATATGCCGTTCTTTCGCTCCTTAATGCGAAAATCGCACCTGCGGCCAGGTCCGGGCACATCTACGGTTCGATTCCTGAATGAAAGGTTTTTTCTTCACCTCTGCCGACCGACAACCTCTGGCTTGTCTTTCATTCTCCCCGCCTGCCGCATATCAGCTACGTAAGTTAATTCCCCTGAAAATGTAACCATCCAAGGTACGTCTCAGACTTATCGCCCTTGATTCTTCAAAGAAACTGTTAACGCCTGGCCTCTGCCTGCGTGTTTCCCTGATCAAATGACGATTACGCCGTGCTGCGCACTTCGCTCTGTTCCACCGTACTTAATTGCCAGACGTCTCGCGTGTTAATTGCGATAGTGAATCAGGCGTTAATGTAGCAAAAAAATGTAACCCTAGATATGGGGGGGGGGCGAGGCGGAGGAGAAAGGGGGGGGTGAAGTGGACGGTCACTGCTGCGCTATTTACATATGTGACACTATGTTTTCTTTGTCTCTTCACAGACGCCCCGGGAGCTACACGGGGCAAATAAATAAAAAAAATTGCTTCTGATTAAAGAATATTTTGACACGATAAGGGCTTCCTTCTCCGACATGTTGATTCCTGCATCTTGTCAGACTTGGTGATCTCATCTGTTGACGTGAAACACGCTCAGTAGCGCTCGGTGGTTCTTTATTTTGTGTGTGAGAGAGTTCGAACGCGCGCTTTTGGAAAGTGATCCCCGATTAAGTAACTTTCATTGAACCTTTGACATCTGTCACATCAATCAGTCGGGAAGTCATATCCCATCCCAAGTGCGCATTCATAAAAAAAAATTATTAAAAAAATAAGTAAATTATTATCTTGGCTTTAGAGTCGATAGTTGAAAGAACACATTTTTCTTATATTCATCATTCGTCATCCTCTATAACTGAACGGTATTTTATATGTGGACATGCGCCCTAATATAACCGACGGACCCTTTGTCTCGGACTTTAGGTAGAACGGGGCTTGACAAAATATATTTTTTTTTAAATCATTCATCAACATATTCCTTTGCGCTCCTTCGCGGAGCGTGGAACCACCACTTCGCTGGTCCCCTTACAGGAAGCCTACACCAAGCAGCCACATACACAACCTCATATTAGTCGCCTTGTACGACATGCCTGAGATTGCAGTAGGTCTGTTCTTTCTTTGTCTCTTCAGAGACCCTAATAAACTTCACGGGGATTGTCTTATATTACTTAGTCAGACTTTTCGTCATATTGCTGTGTGAATTGTGGATGTTGATAATCTTTGTCTTTATTTCTGGCTTGTAATCTCACCCACCCTACCATACGTATTTCTGTCTTTGTCCCTGTTCCTAAGCTTGATGTGCGGCGCCGTTAGGTCAAGTTATAATCTGTACTTCCAGGTTTCACGCATACATCATTCTCTTTTGGTTGATATTTCTGAATTTCCGAACCCCGCCGGTATTTTTATCTTTATTTTTTTCTTTCCCCAATGTTTCATTCTATGTTGATCTTTATTTTTCGGTGTCGTCAATTTTTTTCCCTACTTTTACCATCATTTAAGTTCTTCCCCCTTTATCACTATTTTTCTCTCTTCCTACCCCCCACCTTCCTTGTTTTTCTTCCTTTCTGTTCGCCCTTCTGCTGTTATGCCATCGGTTGTTTTTCCTTTATTTTACTTTTTTATGGGGGGTGGGAGAGAGGTGAGCAGTGTATAAAGTAATGGTTACATATTAAAGATCAAGACTTAAAAATGACCTGCGCTACCTTCGTTTCTGAACCGTCGCCATATTCACTCCCTAATGCATTCTTATGCCATATCCTTTCTCTCTCTCACACTCTCACTCACTCTGTGTCTCTGTCTTCGCTCACTTTCACTTGCATACACACGCACACTCAGTCTTCCACCTCTTATTCACTGTTTGTTCAGTAACTTATTGCCCCTCTCGATAACTGGGCAAAGTATTCGTTTTTATATTCACGGCGCATGCACTCTTGTATACTCTCTCTCTCTCTCTCTCTCTCTCTCTCTCTCTCTCTCTCTCTCTCTCTCTCTCTCTCTCTCTCTCTCTCCGTGTCACTCTCTCTCTCTTTCTCCGTGTCACTCTCTCTCTCTCTATTTCTCCGTCTCTCTCTCTCTCTCTCTCTCTCTCTCTCTCTCTCTCTCTCTCTCTCTCTCTCTCTCTCTCTGGCTATTTTCATACTCCCTGCTTCGCTGTTGCCACAACAGAGATAATCGAATCACCCCACTAGAATGTTGTAAGCTGTGTATGTTATTTACTCGCCCTATTATCGTGACCTTTCACTAGTTCCCTTTTGTCCCCTTCTTTAAAGTTTACCCTAACAGTCGCTGGCCAAATTGACTTAATCAGGCCAGGATCAAACTGGGATACATTGTTTGCGCTTAGCCAGCAGCTGGTGACTTGCGGTAATTCCAGCCCCAGTAGTGTATATTAAAGTTGTTGCAGTTTCAAGGTTTTTGATCTCCGCTGTCATACACACAAGTTCTCTCTACCTGATGACATTTGTTGCTATATTTAATATGCTCAGAAATTTCAGTGTGAGATTTTGATGAGCTGGCAACCTGTAAAACTAATTGCCTCAGAAACTACTGCTGTAAGTAGCATGCATATACTTGTGAAGGCTTCCTGGGACGGGGGAGGTCGGAGTGGCTATGAGGTATGGCGTCCGCCTCGAATTCTAAAGGTTGCGGTTTCCATTCCCAGTAGAGGGAATATAATTTACGTCAATGTTTTGAGAACCTGTGGTCCTAATGATGTTATACTCTTCTCCCTCCCCTCCCCCCGGTCTGCTGAGTAGTGAGATCGGATGCCTAACCTTCTCGGATAAGGACGAAAAAAAAAAAAAACAGGATGTCCCGTGTGCAAGCTGCACGCGTTAAAAATACCACGGCACTTGGAAATCGTAAAGAGTAGGCCATAAGGCCGCTGCCCTGGCAAAATTAAAAAAAATAGAAACCTACCCACCGCAGAAATATTTATAGAATGTGTGATTCTTATATACATACATTGGGATTCTCGTCGGTGCTACGGAGTCGGTGCACTGTGCTGAGATCCTCCTTGTGTGAGAGGAGTTCGGAGCACTGATAGAGTTGTCCGTGTGCAATGAAGATAGTCCTTTAAAAAAACCAAACTAATCCTGGAGACAATGCTGCAATATTGACTTCACGCTCCTTAATTAAGGATCGAATGAGTTAATGCCGGCTCTCTGGGAACAACGACACCGCTGACTTATATGCTCTTCCATTACGAGCGACACGGAGAAAGGAGTAGGAGAGGAGGCGCTGTCGAGTTGTTATAATGATGGGGTGGCGATTTTTTTTTAAATGGGAAAGACAAAATTTGATGTTCTGTTTACATCGATGTTAACGAGTGGTTTTGTTCTGTTTACATCGATGTTAACGAGTGGTTTTGTTCTGTTTACATCGATGTTAACGAGTGGTTTTGTTCTCTATAAAGTAGTCAAACCCCGTGTAGTTCCAAGTGATCTCTCGTGAGACAAAGAAATAATATGACCACTGCTCACTCAGGCATGTCGACTACTATGAAGTTGTGCATGAGGCTGGCAACATCATCATGTAAAACAAAGAGCTACATGAACCACTACTACTAGAACATGACAATGCTTTGTTCCAGTTTCATGCAAGTCACCAGCTACAGGTTGTACTAGAGAACAATACCCAAGTAATAAATAAGTCAAGTTTGAAAATAACAATTAGTTTCTATCAGCTAGCACTGTGCTGGATTTCCCGTTTTTCAGAAGCATATTTGGGACCGTCAGATGAACAGTTAGCATAGAACTGGGGCGGCAGATGAGTTGTTCGCCCAAGGCAGGGGGTGGGGTGGGAGGCGGAAAATGAGCTGTTTGCTTAGGGCGGCTAATAACTCAGAGAAGGTCCTGGTTATACCTCATAATACGTTCCATATATTTATTTGCCTGATTTTAATATTCTTTATTATTTCTCACTTCTAGTTGTTCTTATATCTTTCTTTTCTTTTTGTTTTCCTTGTTCCCTGGATTACGCTGAGTTATAATATCTTTGTGCACACTAAACAGTATAAACCAAGTACACCGTACGTGCATTTTTGTCTTCTTCCGCTCTCACATTACCACAACTATTTTTCTCAACGCTGGAGGTCTATCTTAGACTTCTCATCGCCATATAGTTTCATTGTCGCCCAAGCTGGTGATGGCCAATTTCCTTCTCTCCTGGAACCGATATTCTTGGAGAACATGTTCACTGTTTGATAGTTTAATGGACGCATGCCTATCAACCCGATTTTTAATGTGTTACATAGACAGTTTGTTCGGATGCAAGCAAGGGGTACTTACTGCGTTAAACTTGACCGCAGATGTTTTCTTCGCTTATCTCCCTTACTTTAGCCTGATCGTTTTAAAGTTTGAGCTGGGAGCCGCGCTGGTGTAATGGTTACAACGTTGCGCTAGCGACCAGGTTTTCAAGGTTCAAGCCCGGGCGCGGTCATTTGTAGGAGTGTCATCGACCGGGATTTTGACTGAATAACCTGAACGGCTCCTGAGATAAACCCTCTGTGGATGGGAAGGAGCGAAGCTCCTGACCGGGTTGGAAGGAAAGTCCTCAGGTTTCCCAGCCTCGCAATGACATGTCATTGGGCCGAAGGGCTGAAAGCCCAAGTACCGCTGGTTAAGGGGAAAAAAAAAAGTTTGAGCTCGTCTTATTGTATGCGAATACTTAGTTAATAATCGACAGTCTTGTATAGTGCAGTATATAGGTTTGATGGCACAGACAGCCGTGACTTAAAAAGGTAATAATAATACTCTGAGACACAGTTTTTAACAACGCATGTGAAACCGTTTCAAGGTTCAGTACTCACTTCAAAACACCACTCTTCCACGTTGATCTTCCTGGATGTGTTTTATGTTTGACCTTCCTTGTTGAGTTTTCTCTCCTTGTATTACATTGTCTTGTTTTATTTCATGTTGATTTGACTTGTTTAGTTTGTGTCGTGTCTTAAAAAATTGCACCTTTGTTACTGCACGTGTTGTTTTCCTTTCAACACCTACACCTATTTTGAGCGTCCAATTGGCAGAGCGTTGGCCTGTCGCGGTAAAGGTGCCGGGTTCGATTCACGGTATTGACAAGCTTCAGTCTACCCAGCTGTAAATGGGTACCTGACTTTGCTCTTGAGTTAGGGAAGGCAACAGCAGGGAGGAAGGGAACTGGTCAACCCTTTTCCCCCTCACAAAGCTTGACCTAGTACAGTAGACCCTCTAACAGTATCTGCTATGTGACTGCCTTTATGGGACCTTGTGTTAATTTGCGCGGAACTCCACGAAGCATGCGTACAGAATAATATTTCACCGTGATAAATTAAATGTTAATTCTCCGTTTAAAATGGTGACAGTTAGACTTGCATCCATGGACGTACTTTGGGAAGGGGGACGGGCGGAGAACGCCAGGCTAAGCCTTTTTTTTGTGTTGTGAGGTTTTTTTTTTAAGTTTGTATATTACTGTTATGGAAGTAAATCATGGACAGTTAGTAAACAAACAAGAAAATCCTCAGAGGCCACACAGATGTGGTTTTACAGAAGAATAGTAAGAATGCCTTGGACAACTATAATGAGTAACGGAATGTCCTGAGAAAAAAAAAAATCTGCAGGGAAAGGAAGCTTATTACACACATAAAAAGGAAGCAGCCCATTTCTTCTGTTTTTCATACAGTGAGAAGAACCAACTGGCATTCATTGTGACAGGAACGATTGAAGGAAAAAAGAGATAGAGATCGACAGAGAGAGAGAGAGAAGATACAGAACATCATGGCTTGGACAGAAGTCAACAAAAGACCTGATTAATAGTACTAGAGACAGGAAACTGTGAAGAGTCATGATCACCAACACCAGCAGGCATGGTATTTGATGATGATGTTTGTTATGATAATATTGTGTTGTGTAGCCGACAAAGACTTTATGTTCGTACTTTCGGTTTTATACACGATGGCTACAGTTACGCGTGATGTCTATTTGGTTTTTCTTCTCGTATGTTTTTATTTTTATTTTTTAACTTGGCTGATCTCATAATATTCTAACAGTGCAGTTAGCTATACTGGAGCATTACGTTTGACGTAATAAGATAAGTTATGAACATCCAATGACACACGAAACTGTGTCAAAATGATTTAAATTTGACGACATCTGCTGTAGTATGTGTTTTTTTTTTTACCTTTTTAAAGAATATAATGTTAGTTTTTAAAAAAAAAAACATTTAAAAAAACGGTTATTCAAAACAGCGTGACATTTTTTAAAAGTGAATACAACTTTTCAAGAGCTTAAAGAGCCGGTGTTAAGTGTTGTTCAAGTTGACCATGGGATTTGGCGTATGAATGTTGCACCGCCAGTTATTTACTTCCCAGTTACTTGTTTGTAACTTGTGGGTTCAAATTGTGCTTTGGATTAGCGGTGTTTAATATCATAATAAATGACACAAAAACGTTGATAAGACTGAGAAAGCACGGAACATCTAGAAGGGGAGCGAACTGGAAGTGAAGAGGGCGCTGCTATGCGTGCCAGGAATCGCTACTCTTTGTTTGCTTGCACGAGACCGCAGGAAACGTGGTACACAGAAACGCCGCATATTATTGGTGAGTCTTACGTGTTTTTTAATTCTTTGTGTCTAAATAAACTGTTGTTGTCTACAATATCTTTGTTAAAAAATTGCTGGGTGACTTTAACGCTTTGTTTTCTGTATTAACTCTTATTGTTTTTCTAACGTCAAATCTGGTATGTTTCATTGGTTAAAAAACAAACAAATACAACATCTTTATCGGTCTGTTTGTTTTTGTATCATTCCAGTCAGTTTTTCACATTCATTATCTTTGCTTTTCATTATTTTCTATGTCTCTGTGTATGTTTTTATATATATCTGTCAGTTTTTGTCTTTTGTCTGCTATAAGTCAGTTTCATGTTTGTCTACCACTGTGCTCTTATGTGCAGTGCAATATTGTATTAAGCTATTCTTCTTTCTCCTGTAACATTACGCTAAAAATTTAAAATAATTTCTCTCATACTGTCTTCCTAACTCCATTGATGCGGTCGGATTAAAAAAAAAATTCAAAAAAAAAACACACACACACATTACATTAGGAGGGGATACAAAGACAAAACGAGTTTAGTACCGAAAGGGTGAACATTGCAAGCTCCGTGCGGGACTCGGGGACTGACATGGGTGTAAAACAAATTATCATACATGTACACAGGTTGCGCGATGGCCAAAGACCCTTTCCGCGAATGATGGAATAATTATAACAGTAATAGTGATGATAAAAAATAATACCAGTATTACTAGTTAAGGAAACAAAAGTGAAGTGAAATAAAATAAGTATTTGTTATATGTAAACAATATAATTTCAATAATATTAAACATATAATAAATGTAAAATGCCCCGTGAAGTTCCCGGGGGTCTCTGACGAGACAAATAAACAATAGGATTATTGATACATCAGGCGTGTAGTACGAGGCTAATTATATGTGATTATGCATAGGGCTGGCATCCTTATCATCAATATAAATAAAATCCCAGCTTTTTCTGTCACTAACGCTAAGGGATGCAACTTTGGTTGAAAGTTAGACATTAATTGTATTGTTTCCCTTATATGTACTCTCCCGAAAATAGTAAAAATCGACAAAGAAAAGTGCGCAAATGACGGTGTGCACAAAAATAAATTTATAGAATGTGTGATCCCGTATACACACATTGGGATCCTCGCTGCTGCTACGTAGTTCGTGTACTGTGGTGATGCACAGTGGTTTTTAAAAAAAATACTTTTGAATAAGTAAAATTGCCGTTAGGTATTGGTGCTTTTGAATTTAATTCCCGTCTTATGACGGGCCTTTATACTAGTTTAAAACAGATTGTTACAGAAACTACTGCTGCTTGAGTAAGTGAATGCAAGGGAACCAGTTGCAGCGGTGGTTCAGTGCTACGTAAGGAGCGAAAAGGAAAGTGGTGATGATGAATTTAAAAAAAAAAAAAACTAAACTAAGGAAAACAAATATTTAAAAAAAAACTTTTTCAGACATAAAACTTTGGAACTCACGAAAAGGATCCACTTATTTCCCTACGTACCACTTCTCACTCGTTCATGCTTAAGTGTTCTTTCACAAAATAATATTGATCGTTCATAATCTTCAGATCAACGATTTCCCGTTTATGTCGTAAACCAATCTCTCCATCATCTTGTATAGAATAAACTTCTTCTATAAGCATCACTTCTGTCTCACATCCACTCCTCAATAGCACAGAGAAAGATTAAAGCCGGATTATGTTTGATGGAAAGATTTGCTGAGATTAATTACCACTTTAAATTCTAGAAAACGTGAATCACCTGTCTAGTCTGTGTTGCCTTCCCGCCATTGGTTGATCATGAAGAGTGCTAGGAAACACTAACAGTATGGTCGACTGATGACGTAGCAGATAATCACAAGATAAACGTACGCAGATGATCATAAGATATATGCACGCAGATAATCATTAGATAAATGTACGCCGATGATCATAAAATATGTGTACGAAATGATCATAACATATATGTACGCAAATGATCATAACATATATGTATGCAAATGATCAAAACATGTACGCAAATGATCATACGATATGTGTACGCAGATAATCATAAGATGTATATTTATAGATATATACACGCAAATGATCATAAAATATATGTACGCAAACGGTCATAAGATATGTGTACGCAAATAATCATAAGATATATGTACGCAGATAATCATAAGATATATATACGCAAATGATCATAACATATATGTACGCAAATGATCATAACATATATGTACGCAAATGATCATAAGATATGTGTACGCAAATAATCATAAGATTGCACCAAGTAGCGATGCTGTCTACGGCGCCACATCAGATTTGGCGAAAAGAAGCTCTCACAGAAGCAGAAGAGAGGGGAAAACGTCGAAAGGAACACCAGGAAAATAAGCAGCTGAGGGCTCTCACCTCAGGGGTGCATTCCCATAGTCAATAATGACTGAAGGGGCTATTATTATTATTATTATTATCATATGTACGCAGATGTGACGGTATTGCCTCCCCAGCTTTGCAGTAGTGGTCCAACTGTGGCCAAAACTCAAGAGTATCTAATATGGGCTTCAAAGGTGTCTACCTTCTCACAAGATTACTCTTGGCAGAGATGTAGATAGAAGGGTAATGACACTTCTATCACAAAGGGAGTTCTATCACAAGATATTCAGATAAGCGAAAACAATGCTGCTTTGGCTGAGCACGTTAATTCTATAATCTTCCGACCTTTTTTGTGAAGAATTAAGCAATGATTAATTTTAGCTCGTTAAACCCCCACCTCTGATTTACTCAGTGGAATTCTTCTTAGTCTGGTATAGCTCTGTTTAGAGTGTGTGTAGTTAATTGACTGAGACAAACATGCAGTAACTTTAAAATGATTTAATCGAAGTTAAATTTGTAAAACTACAAATAACAAAATTTAATAATCACTTAAGTTTTAACAGTTTGAAAATAATTGAATAGTTTAGAAGAAAAGTTTCATCATTGATTGATAATAGAGACGATGAAAAAAAGTTCACTTTGGCAGCGTATATTTTGCACTTAGCTGCCAATAGTAGTTTCTGCTCCCGGTGATGGGTTCTGTTTACAATGCTCTCGCTCGTCGCTGGTCAAGGTTGTAGGGTGTAGCTCGTTTCCCAGAAATGTCAAGGAGAGTCTACAAAGTTGTTCCCTCGTCTTAAAGCTTAGGCCACTGTTCCCTTCTTGTTCCAGAGATAGTACTTTCTGCTGGTACCACCAATAACTATGATACAGAATAGAAACGAAACGCTCTTCTGAGTATTGAGTTTCTCGACACATACTTATGTGTCCCCTCTCTTCTATTCTACCATCCCATTTATCTCAGAATTTACTCTCGATGAGAATTAAATTTAATCCATCGGGATAAAACTTTCTTTTACATTTAAATTGAATAGCTTTAGCTTTACATTACATTTAAATGAAAAGGTTAATAGCTCAGATAGAATATGTTTACATTTACATTTCCACTGATTGAAAAGTGTTCACAATATAAATTAGAATGTTTTCACTTATGTTTACACTGATTTGAAAAGTTTGAAACTTCAATTAATTTTAAAGTGTATATGTTAACATCGACATTTAGACTAGTTTTAAACTGTAAATATTATAATTAGAATGTACGACATTTCTTCATCTTTTCCTCCCTGTTCTATATGGAACCTGGGACTACTTTATGCAATTAGTTCTCTTTACGAAACTAGCAATAAAGTAATCACCAGCCCTTGGCAGTGGTGGTTCATGAAATCATCATTCTATACGCTGAGGTTGCCAGCCTAAAAGAACTAGGACATCCACTAGCGATTTTCACATATTGATATTCACTTGGTAATATTAATATATATATATGTGTGTGTGTGTGTGTGTGTGTGTGTGTGTGTGTGCGCGCGTGTGTGTGTGTGTTTTAATTCACATGTTAGTAATATAAAATGTAAAATGACAACTTACGCCAATCCTGTCTCACAGACTTTTTGCACAGATGGATAAATGAGACTTGAATCGGCCTCTTACACGCATCTGGGGTGCCGTTTCTTTAATAAGATAATTCCCTCTCTGACTCCGTGTGTTTCCTAAGATATTCCGGTTTTCCTTATTTAAAATGTTAGCGATTACCTGGGCTGAATTGTAAGTCCTGTTGAATACTCCAATAAAAGGTGTCTGGTCTGATAAATGGAAATCCTGAATTCTAACTACTGGCAAGTCTGGTGTCTTTGGCAAGCGTGAATCTCACAATGAACTAGACTGACTGAAGCGTCAGGTAATATTCACTGTCGTACCCCGCTCTGTTTGTTATGGAGCTCAAATGATCAGCCAATCTGATTTGAATATTTTGCATGACTCATCTAGTGCAAAATTTCAAGCATTACTTTTCTGAAAAGGGGCTGTAAACATCCGATTGCCCTGTGTACCAACTCACAAATGCATCGGTAACCTCACGCGACAATGTGTGTAAGATGTTACAAATTATTAATAATAATAATAATAATAAATTCTTTAAGCACCAAACACGGTGCATAAGGCAGAAACCAGTGCTCTCCATGTTGTTCGTTGTGACGCCACTCCTCTTAGCTCTTGCACATTATTTAGGCCCAACGTTCTTCCTTCTCTTATTATTGTTCTTCTGAGTGTTTCTTTTGGTCTTCCTTTTTTCCTCTTACCCTCAGGAACCCAAGTGAGCGCCTGTAGTGGTATTCTGTTGTTTTGCATTCATAGGACATGACCGATATATGACCATCGTCTTTTCCTTATATAGTCGGAGACATATTTCTGCCTAGAGTCTTCTCTTATTTGTCGATTAGTCTTGAATTCTTTCCAACTGAAGTTCATGAGTTTTCTAAGACATTTGTTCTCGAATGTATTCAGCTTGTTCTCCAATGATTTTGTTATTTTCCAACTCTCACAGCCGTATGTTAACACTGAGATAACATTTGAATTAAACAGACGAAGCTTGGTATGTATATTCAATGATCGTAATTTCCAAATGTTAGATAATCTATTGAAGGCGCTAGCTGCCAAAGCAATTCTAGTATGAATTTCTCTTGTTGTGTCACCATACTGAGTCATTTTACTGCCTAAATAATTGAAACTTTCAACTTTCTGTAGTTTTTCCCCGTTCAAGATGATATCAAAGGTCTCATTAGAAAAGTTCATAGCTTTAGTTTTAGAGGCATTTATTTGGAGACCTATTTTAACCGAGAGATGACACAAATTATTACTGCTTCTTGGGATTGTCTGGGTGTTGAACTTAAGAATGCTAAATCATCTGCGAAATCCAGGTCCCCCAGGAATTTTCCATTTGTCCATTTTATACCTAATTGTTCATTGTGGGTATAGTTTCTCATAACCCAATCAATAGCTATTCCAAAAAGTAGTGGTGACATAATACAGCCTTGTTTCACCCCTGTTTCTACTGTAAACCATTCTGTATTCCCTTTATTTGTTCTAACACAACATCTTGCATTGTCATATAGCGCTTTGATTATATTCACATATTTTGTTGGAAAACCATAGATTGTAAGTATCTTCCACAATGATGGGCGGTGTAGACTATCAAAGGCTTTTTGAAAATCGACGAAGGTGATAATAAGTGGCGATTGCATTTCCACTGATTCTTCTATAATTGTTCTTAGCGTGAATATTTGATCTATACATGATCGTTTCGGCCTGAAACCCGCTTGTTCTTCTCTGATCTTTTCGTCAGCATGCAATTTAAGTCTTTCTAGCATCATGCAACATAATAATTTTCCAGGTACTGATAATAGAGATATACCACGCCAGTTATTACAGTCTGATAGATCACCTTTCTTCGGTAACTTTACAATAATACTGTCTTTCCATTGTTGTGGTGGTTGTTCTTCTCTCCATACTTCATTTATAATATCTAAAATTCTCAAGAGGTTGTTGTCATTAACTGCTTTAATCATTTCCCCTGAAATTTCGTCAACTCCAGCAGCTTTAAAATTTTTTAATCTTTTAACGGCTTGTTTGATCTCGTCCAGCGTGAATTCATCGCAAGTTATTGGCAAGGTGGTTGTGGGTGTTTCATTATTAAAATCAGGTGTTACTGTTGGTGGTGGTCTGTTTAGCACCTCCATGAAGTGCTCAGCCCATCTCTTCATTTGTTCTTTTTCTGTTGGTATTGAATTCCCTAATTTACCTTTAACAGGTAGCAGTAGGCTGGTGACATAGTTGTTTTGTAATTTGATAAAGGCACCTACTATTACCAGTTCTTACAGCATTTTCAGCTTCTACGGCCAGTTCATTGATGAAATGTCTTTTATCTCTTCGAGTTTTTACAAATTATTACTTTCATGTAAAGTAATCTCTTTGTAACAAGGTGTACCGGAAACGATTATGTCATGCTTGGCTATCCAGAATGTGTCGCACAGACGATTAATCTCTTATCTGTCGCGCCCCCTGGCCTAATCTTAGCAAAGCTTTGCCTCACCCTAGCAAACGCGATGTATTATCACCAACAAGGGGTGTCAGATGTTTTAACAAACAAACTCTCTTCTACATAGCAAACAGAAAGAAAAGGGTGCGATGGAAAAAATCGCAATAAAATCAGTACAAAAATGTAACTGATACTGCCGTAGTGAAAGAGCGATCGAGAGGGGTCGCCCCATTCTGTCACAGCAGATGATCATAACATATGTGTACACAGATAGTGAAAAAGTATAGATATAAAGACAGAGAATGTCGCTGAACTATAAAGGAAGCACAAATAATAACTCGTGCATTTAACAAAAAAGAATATACATCTATTTCACAAATATGTATGCCTGGCTGTCTGCGTGTCTGTCAAACATGTTAGTTAGTTTTTTAAACAGTAATGGGTGGAGAGGGACTAGCATTTGATGGTCTTCATTTGCCTGCGCTTATCCACTATCTTGGTCCAACCCGTTAGTGTACGTTATAATTAGGGTATTTAGTGTCATTTTTTGTTCTTTGGTTTTGTGATATACTCAAATACATATTGTCATTTGCAATTTATTACTATTGGTGTTGACAGTTTACATTAGAATTTGTTGTATGCTTACTTCTTGTATTACTTTATTGTTTTTTATTACCTTATGATTAGTTAATAGTAGTTTTTGGGTAAGGTAAAAGATCCCGTTACACGCCCATTGAGGCATATTGGGAATATGGTGTTACGCCCATATTTTCTTGACCATCGGGGTGATGTGATCAGCATCACGCCAGCCGCCTTAACCTTCCCAGAGTTACTCTGGTACCCAATTCATGAGGCTGGGTCGAGCCTGGAGCCGTTTGCTGCCTAAAAAAATATCCCACCTCAACTGGGGATCGAACCTTGGACCACCGAGCTAAAAAGCCAGTGCACTAACCACTGTGCTACCGCGGATCCTCAGTGGTTTTTGGGTTTGTTTTAAATGTGTTTGTTTTTTTTTGTTTTAAATGTTTTTTTGTTGTTGTTTGACGAACAAGTCATCTGTAATCTAAATATTTATATATTTGTTTGTTTATCTGTTGAATACTTAAAATATACGTGAGAATGAATGGTGGCCTAATACAGTATAAAAGATGAGAGAAAACGAATCGCAGAATGTTAGAGGGACCCGCGCGCCCAATCCTCAACCCATTTTGTTCTGTCTGCCTGTCAGCCCGCCTGTCTTCTATTAGCGTGTCTAACAGAATGTTCTGTATCTGTATGTGAAAATATCACATCTCACTCACCCTCTCTGTGCGTTTCTGTTACGGGTCAAGCTGCACTTGCAGATATCGCTTGGAACTTACATCTCATATCCTTCGCACTATTATTGTGTCAGTCACTTGCACAGTTGACGCGTTCTCAAGTCTTAAGGCGTTCTTCAACGAGTATTTTCTTACAAACGGCCAGGCCTATAATTAGTTCATCATTTTATCTTTTTTTCTTCTTTTGCGCGCCCCGTTCAACCTAGACACTGGATCGTCGGTTATAGTAGGACGTATGTTCAAATATTGCGGTCAGGGATAAATCATTTTTTCTTTTGCGCGCCCCGTTCAACCTAGACACTGGATCGTCGGTTATAGTAGGACGTATGTTCAAATATTAAAGACCTTGCGGTCAGGGATAAATCATGTCATCACCCTTTTCATTTGCGCTTCTTATGGAGCATGGGCCCCCACTGTAGCTGGTTCCCTTACAGAAAGCCTGCACTAAGTTTTCACATGCTTCTGTTCTGGAGATATCTGTGGCACTTTGCTTTACAGGTGGTGAGGTTGCCAGTCCCATTCAGGTAGTTAGTTACAGCAGTAAAAAATTTGTGACATTAATAGTGACATTAATAAAAACTTGTAAGAGGTAGGTTTATGAAATCAGTTGAATAATTATGCCGGCGTGTTGGTAAAGAAGGCAATTCTCGCAACAAAACAAGCACAAGACGACAGAAATGGTTAGAAATTTACTTCATTATAATGAAGAAGTTATAAACAGCTTATCTTTTCATGGTAATAGTCACAATGAACATTTATTATTGAAGCATAAACACGCGCGTTATTTATATCAGCACCAACTCGGAAAATTCAATCCAGCTGGAGGGTTGGGGTGGGGAATAGAGAATAATCGAGAAAGATAAATACCAACGAACGGAAGAGAAAAAGTGGGCCCGATAATATTTTTGTAATGGGTGTCATGGGACGCCTTAGGTCGCATGTTTGGACAACGCATATTGAATCCTTTCGATGGTGTTGCTTTTTTTCTTCATCCACTTCTGATGTTTTATTTTGAGTGAGGAAAGGCAAAAAACAGTGAGGAAAGGGGTCTGGTCGCCCCCACGTCATAAAAGGGATCCAGTTACGCGCCCATTGAGGCATATTGGGAATATGGGGTTAGGCCCATATTTTCTTGACCATAGGGGCGATGTGGTCAGCATCACGCCGGCCGCCTTAACCTTCCCAGAGTTGCTCTGGTACCCAATTCACCTCAACTGGGGATCGAACCATGGACCACCGAGCCAGGAAGCCAGTGCACTAACCACTGCGCTACATGAGCTTCCTCAAAAAAGTTTAGGCTTAATTTAGGTGAAGTCTTTAATGCCTCACTACCCTACGACATTATGTAGGCTACTATGGAACTGCCTTTACCTTTTATGTGTTTTATTATTTCTATAAACTTAACTAATGTCACTCATTTTGTTGCACCCATAACTCTTTCTGTCAGATAGGACTACACTACAAGCAGTGAGCTAAGGACTGAACGTTTTTTGGTAGCGAACCTCCAAAGAAGACTAATTAGCTTAAGATAGCTGCCTTAACCACAATCCTTCAGTGACACATAATTTAATCCCTCACTCTCCCATCCATTCTCAAGAAACTTCTATCAGTATCCACAATCTTCTCTCGCTCAGTTCCTACCGCTATCGAATTTCCCGCACTCTCCAGTACGGCTTCAATCTTCCCGTCTCATCATTTCAAACATCTTGTTAAGCCTAGATCTCTCATAAAACCATATTTCCATTTTATCGCGTCTCTTCTGCTCAGAGCTTGCCGGGGCTAGTCTGAATCTCCCTCCCTAATCCCCCACCTCACCATGCCCACCCCCTGCCAGGCGCTAATCTGAAACTTTAGAGCTTATCAGTGTTCATCATTGGAACCTCTACTGCGTCGGGTTTTTCTGTGAGGTCCGTCATTCCAATACCCCCAACCCCCTCCTAACGATCATAATCCGCGCGGTTGAACACTGGAACTCTCGTATTTCTTCCCCTCCTCCACCCCGCGGTCCACACACACACCCATATACACACATTAAAAACACTCACATTTGAAACTGTGTGGAAACATCATTTCGACACTCGCTACACAGTTCGAACATGAGCGCGCTTTCAGAATTTTCTCATCACTGGATATCGTCACGTGCGTTCATTTGGCAGCACATTTGAACATTGTAACAAGTTAACGTCTTCTGTTCCTTTGGAGATGTTCATATTCTTACATTGTCGCTGTGTGTGTGTGTTTTTAGAGTTTGTTTTTATCTTTACATATGCTGCGACAGCGGGGAGTTGTTTTTCTCTTAACATATACCTCGACAGCTCGGAGTTATGTTAATGTAGGCAGAAACCCTCATCACAGCTGGTGTGGATGTTGACTGTTTTTGACTAAAACAAGAAGTTTCGATCTGAGGATCAACTCCTGCTGTTGTCGGAGTACTGTACCGCTAAGTAGAAGAGCTTTTGTCACAGCAGGCCTTCATTAATAGTTTTAACGCGACACGCATCACAGCTGTTGGATAGTCACCGGGGGAGGGGGGTTTGTCGTGTTATGTCTGCCAGATACTGTTTTAATATAGGATAGTCGGAGCGAATATTGTGATTAAATGTAACACAGTAAAGGTTACCCTTAAAAGTGTGCTTTCGAAGGATATATAATGTAGAGTGTCGTTTTTTTTTAAACGTGTTAATTATATGTGTCGTGTCACAGCCACTAAGATGAAAAACATTGGGACGTGTGTTCGATACGACGTTAAAAAAGAATTCAGAGACTCAGTAATAAGGGGTAAGGGTTAGGTTTAGGAATTCTGAACCCTAACCTTAATCCTAACCCTAACGACGTGGGCAACTTGTTTGGATGTAGTCGAAGAACACGTCTCACTGTTTTTTATTTCAACCCCATATTCAAACGTTTACCAGTTATTTGTTGACTGGTGGTGAGACGTCTTCCTGGTATATTTTTTGTAAATACGCAGTGAACAAATAGGCTCCAGACAGACAATATTGATTAATTTATCAATTTTTGTTACATTTTAATCTCCGCATTGTGGTAGATTCCATCTGTTGTGACGGATTACTCTAATTTATTTTTAGCAGAACTGAGTTTTTTTTTTTTCCAGATGTTTTAGCTTTCTATCTTCTTGTGAAGTCAGTCCTATTGTATGGCTCGGAGACATGGAGAACAACAAAGACAACAACCAAAAAGCTACAGACTTTCATAAATGGGTGCTTGCGTAGAATAGAGGGATTAAAATGGTATGACAAGGTTACCAACTTGGAACTGATGACAAGAACTAGACAAGTGCCAGTGGAACAAGAGATGAGAAGAAGACGATGGCGATGGATAGGACACACACTGAGGAAACCTGTTGATAGCATTACAAGGCAGTCCTTGTTCTGGAACCCCCAGGGCAAGAGAGGCAGAGGAAGACCAAGAAGTACATGGAGAAGAGAGTTGGAAACAGAGGTGAAAATGATGAGGAGAACATGGAAAGAACTTGAGATGATGGCACGGGACAGGAGGACTTGGCATGTGTTTGTTGAAGGCCTATGCTCCTTTGGGAGTGGAGGGTTATGAATGAATGAATGAATCTTCTTTGACATTTTTCTATCAAATTTCACGGGAATTCAGTTTTGGAAAAATTTAGTCTTTTTAAGCACATATCGATTTAGTAAACACAGTTATTTGATAAAAGAATGCCTGGTCAGATCGCGTGGACCCAACCGCACACATGGTATCGTGGGCATTACGGGGTGACATTTTTTGCTTGGTTAAAGGCCGGAACGACGCTGGTAGCGTACATCCACAAAACCCCTAGAAGCCGAAACGACGTTGGGAACGTCACTTTTGTGTTCTGTGAAATTTGTTACGTATTTTCATTATGACTCATAATTGAATACTATATGTAGAATATCACTAAAAATCCTTCATATTCTAATTCTACATTCATTTATCTTTACTGTGATGTATAATATGTGTGTCTTTGTTGTGTAATAACTCAGAAACTTTAGAATTTATAAAGGTACTGCTTTAAGGCACAAAAATAATTCTGGCAAAACTGATGAAAAAATTCCGGCCTGCAAGATTAAGACAGGGTAAAACGTGGATTGTTTGCGGTTGGCAGTTTGGATTTGTTTCTTAACTTTTTATTTTAATAGGTGTTTGCTACTTTTCTTTGTAGCACGCCCCTTTCAACCATCTACCATATACTTGGAGCTGCTGGTTATATCAGGACGTGTTTCATTTATTGTAATATGCTTTTGTTAGTATTTATTTCATACTATGTTAACTCTAGTAGGGGTTTTATTTTTAAATTTTGTAGTTATAGTTCAATGTTGTTTTATTAACCCAAATATGATATTGTCTAAACTGATATGTTTTTATGTTTCACTGGAGGGTTTTTGGTCAATCCGTATTTATCTGGGAGTAGTCTTTCACCAATGTAGACTACTGGCTCGCATCCTTATTTATTTATTTTTTATATGTTAGCTTTTTGTTTTTGTAATGAAGTGTTTTATTAACTTTTGTATTTCTGATGGGGTCTTAGTGCCTATGAGATTTTCTACACTCATTTCTACCTTGTGGTTACTACAGTATGTCTTAATGTTTTGCTTCTGCTGGTCATATTTTTTGCAGTCCACCAGAAAGTGTCTAATTGTGTTTGGTTCTTGACACTCTTTGCACGTGGGTTCCTCTATCATGAAATATCCAGTTCCAAGCTTGAGCCTCAACAATTTTTTATTAATTGGTATTTTTAGTTCATTTTTTATCTGACATTTTTTGCTTGGTTTTTTTCCGGATTTTATATGAGTGTCTTGCTTTTTTACTTTGGTCCCATGCTGTTATCCACTCTTTAGTTATTGCTTGAGCAATTAAGCTCTTAATTTCAAACTTCCCTAAGCCTACTTCAATTTTGTTATAGCTAGTGGCTATAGCTTTGGCTTCTTTGTCTGCAAGCTCATTTCCTGCTATCCCCACATGTGATGGTATCCATGTTAGTGTTACACTGCATCCTATAGTGTGCAGATATGTATTGACCTGTAGCATTTCCTCTATAATATCTGGCCTGCTACATTCATTTCTGTTTCTGATAGCTATTACTGATGAAAGGGAATCTGTAAGAATGGTTACTTTAATTGGTGGCTTTTCTGCAGCTATTTCTAAAGCTATTAGGATTGCCACTAATTCTGCTGTAAAGATGGATGTATTTATTACTTGTTACTTTATATCTTTTATAAATTTTAAATTTTGGTATTGCTATTCCTGCTCATAATTGTCCTTCTTCATCTTTCGGCCCTTCTGTATATATAGTTAGGCTATTATTTATATACCGTTCTATGTACTCTAGTGCTTTACTTTTTGCTGAGATTATGTCGTTAGATTTGCTTATGATCTTTGATAGGTGGGAGTCAGTTTCTGGCACTTTTAGTTCCCATGGTGGGATCTTTGCTTTATACTGAGCACTACTGTTTATCATATTAAATAGGTTTGGGTGTTGATCCACTTCATCCATTGTTTTCCACCCTGACGGGTATCTATTATGGTTTAGTGGTATGTGGCCTATGTACTGGTTACCCCTATCAAAGGTTTTGTGTGCTGGGTGAGTTGGATCTTTTGCCACTCTTGCCCAGTAGCTGAATCTCAGCTCTTTTCTCCTTATCTCCAGGGGTATAATGCCTAGCGCTACTTCTAATGCCTCTGCTGATGTTCCCTTTGAGGCACCTGCTATTATTGACAGTGCCTGGTTTTGGACTGTGTCTAGTTTTTTTCTTATTGCTCGGGGCGGCTGATGCATAGACAACACTGGCATAGTCAAGTTTGCCCCTTATAAATGATTTATAGAAGGTTAGCATTGTCTTCTTGCAGGCTCCCCAACCACTTCCTTTCATATATCTTAGCTTGTTAATAAGCCCCCTACTGGTTTGCACTAATAGGTCTATTTGTTTGTTCCAGTTTAGTTGCTGGTCTAGTACCATACCCAGAAATCTAGTTGATTTTGTTGTGCATACTTTTTGCTCATTAATACTTATATCAATTATATTATTTTTAATTATATGTCCTCTACTGAAGATCATTCCTACGGTTTTTTTAACGTTTAGATTAAATCCCCACTTGTGCATCCAGTCGGATACTTTATCTATTTGTTTTTGTACTCATTTATAGAGGAATGGGAGATTTCTTCCCGTTCTCCATATCACAGCAGCATCTGCAAACTGAGATAGGTTGTTTTTTAAGTCTTTAAACTTGTCGCCTAGGTCGTTGGCCATAATCGTGAATATAGATGGTGATATTACTGATACCTGTGGAATTCCATTCTGTTGTTCATAAACCTCAGATCTATCATTGTTTATTTGTACCGTGAAGTATCTATCCTGCAGGAAGTTATGTAAATAATTGTAAATTCTGCCTACTATACCTAATTTCCTGATCTTATATAGTGCACCCTCCCTCCAACACTCATCATATGCTCTGGCTACACCAAGGAATATTGCTACTGTCTTTTCATTCTTTTTGAAGCCCGTTTTAACATCATGTTCCAGCTTCAACAGCCTGCCTGGGTTGGACTGTACAAATTATGCTTTTCTAGGTGAAATTTTAGTCTGCTGTTGACTATTGTTTCTATAATTTTTCCTAGGTGCGATGTTAACGATATTGGCCTGTATGAGCCGACATCATGTGTTTCCTTATCTGGCTTTAGTATGGGGATGACTACTGCTGTCTTCCATGAACATGGTATTTTTCCCGTGTGCCAGATTTTGTTGTAGAGGTATGCAGTCACCCTTAGAGTTTTATTTGGTACCTTTTTGAGGATTTCATAGCTCAGAATGACTTTCCCAGAGGTGGTATTGGTTTTTCCTGCTAAAGCTCTTTCTATTTCATCGACTGTAATATCTGCATTTAAATAATTAGCATCCTGTGTGGTGTCCGTATTTTCTTCTGTTAATTTTTCTAACAGTGTTTTTCGCCTACTTATTTCTGTCTTATCTAGACTGTCTATTGAACTAACCTGATAGAAGTATTTAGCTAGTATGTTGGCTTTTTCTCTATCTTGTTTCAGCTCTCTGGTATTTTAATTGTTGGGATTTTAAATTTCTTGTTGTTTCCTCCTTTAATTGCTTTTAGTTTTCTCCGAACTGTAGTTACTTGTGACCTATGGTTTAATGTTTGACAAAATGTTCTCCAACTCTTTTCTTTAGCTCTGAATATTATTTTATTTGTTTCATTTCTTATTTTTTTACAGTTTGTGTAATTCTCTTCAGTTTTGGTTTTTCAATACTTTATCAGGGCCCTTTTCCTCAATTTCAGTTGTTCTGAGCATCTGTCTGTCCACCATGGTACTGGGTTTTTATCTTCGTTTCTTTTCCTATCTTTACCTTTTTGTGTTGGTTTTAAGTGATCAGGCATATTCCTGTTTAGTATATATTTTATTGCTATTTTTAAAATCTCATTTGTTAGTTTTTCTGCAAATATATCTTCACTGTTAGGTTCAATTTGTTCTATGCTTAGTTTACTTAGTTCCAATTGGAAGGACTCCCAGTTTGCTTTTTTGAAGTTGAATGTAGGTTTGGAGCTTCTTGGACCAGTTCTGTATTTGTGGTTTAGGTTTATTTCTATGGGTCTGAGCTGGAGTCATTCAGTACTTCCCATTTAGCAGAGGCTAGGTTTGGTGTTATAATACTTATGTCTATTGCTGTATCTACTCCATTGTTGCATAGGTTAACCCTTGTCACTGAGCCATCATTTAATATGATTAGCTCAGCACTTTCAACAGTCTTTTTCCTGCTGGATCATTACTGTTGTTACCCCATGCCTCATGGTGTGCATTTAGGTCACCTACTAATAATGTTCTTTTGTCTATTTGTGTGTTAATAATGGTTATGTCTTTGTTACAGTACGACTGTGGTGTGTGTTTGTAGTGGCACTGTTAGCTGGCACGGCTGACAAGGGTGTTGTCAGCTAAGTCGGGCTTACTATGGGTGGCCGACAAATTCAACAACGCGAATGACAGTACAGTGGGCCGAAAATATAGGCCAATGTTAATGGAACACCAACAGCTGGGTCATGAAGTTGACCAATTCATAATGAAGTAGGCTGGACACGTAGTTAAAGTACACCATTGACGAAGACATTTATTTGATGACAATGAAGTCCGACATATGGGTATATACAGCATACATCGTGTAATAAGCAGTAAGAACGCCGTTTGATTGACATCTTACTTACTTAGTCGTTCCCCTTCTACCGTGAGGTGTAGAGGTTTGGAAGAGAGAGCGCCAGACCATTCTATCAGCTGTCTTCTTCCTGGCCTGGTTCCATTCTAGTCCTCGGTCCTTCAAAGATTGTCTAATGTTGTCCTCCCAGCGGACTCTGGGTCGTCCTGGAGGTCTGGATCCCTGGCTCTTTGTTTCCCATGCTTGTCGTGGTAGCCGATCTTCTCCCATTCTGCAGACATGGCCAAACCATCTTAGTTGGGACTGTTCTATTTGGGTCTGCAGCGGATGGGATTTTAGGCCTTGACGGATCGTCTGGTTGCGGACCATGTCTCTTCTTGTTACTTCAACCACTTTCCTCAGATACCTCATTTCTGAGGTTTGGATCTGGCTTTTGTGGGTTGTAGTCATTGCCCACGACTCGCATCCATATGTCAAGACTGGGACAAAGGTGGAGCGGTATACAGCCATCTTCGTTTTCTTACCCACCTCTTTCTTGCTGAGGAATCCACAATTTATGGCCTGAAAAAGTCTCCCAGCCGCTGCTTTTCGAGTGGCCAACTCTTCTTTGATGCCTCCCTTTCGGTCTATAATAGCTCCGAGATATTTAAAGTGGTCGACCTGCTCCAGGACCTGTTCTCCCAACTTAATCTGATGTTTTCTTTCTTCTCGTGATATCACCATGGATTTTGTTTTAGAGCTGCTTATGACCATCCCTCTCTTCTCCAGCTCTTCCTTCCAGACTTGCAGGTTGGATTGGAGATGTGCCTCTGATTTAGCAATCAGGGCAACATCATCAGCAAATGCCAGCTCCGAAATATAGACCTGTCTCATCTTCCAGTACCCCACTGAATACTTTCTTGTTCTCTCCTTACATGCCTTGATGACATCGTCCATAAGGAGTATGTAGTGGTATTGATGGTATTGTATGATGATGATGGTACTACATGTAAATTGTATGAGGCCAGCTGTGAAGGCTCCTGAGATAAAATGTAATGGAGAATTGTCAGAAGGCCTTTCTTGCTACCACTACGACCTCACACTTAATTTTTTTAATTGAATGTAGCTACGTGATGTGTCTAGGGTAATGATGTGTACTGTGGTGTGATAGTTATAAATATACCCATAGATATTTAACAAGACTAATAAGATTAACAAGTGTTAAAATACACTGAACTAACTCACGGGTGTAAAGTTTTTGATATAATTATATTACATTTATTTGTTCTGGATCAAGTTTTATTTTGACCAGAACTTGTTTTAAAAGAAGGATTTAAAATTTATGAAAATTATGCATGGAATGTTACATAATAAATGCAAAGGTGTACATATTTAAGTACTAGAATAGTTAGTTTTATTAAAATGTTCTGGTAGTCAGCTACTAGGGAGGATATTTATTGTCTGTGCTGTTGGGGTGGTCTCATCACACCTGTCTATATTGACTACACAATGTCCAGAAAATGGTGGGAATTTTTATGGGGTATCTGCAACTAAATGGGTTTGGTGAATATCCAGCAGACCAGAGGCTCACTCATCTGGTATTTGTAGCTCTGGTGCTGAAATCAGGCGGTCCCACCTCTCCGTGCTGGCGGGCACTAATGGTGGTCTCTGTCACGAGGACTGCACAGATACACTTGTGTAAATCACCACCCGAGTAGATACTGCTTCGTTGACGACAGAAACTCGCAGCTCAGATTATGAATAATTAACACAGAAGTGCTAGCAAAACTCAGCTGAGCTGCTGGCTATAGGATGGCGTCCCTAAATTTAACTCACTGTCTTTCATATGGGAAAACACCACACTTTAAAATCTGTGTCTAACACTGAACAATTATTGAAGAATGACCCCAAATGCGCTCTAAGCGCTAATAATATGATTGTCTGTGGCCAATCACTGCCGAGGTTTATTTTTAATTTCAAATTTCCTCACTAAAGTCATTTCAGTCAAGCTTCAGTCACGTATGGATGGTTATCTGTTAGTCTGTCCGTCTCTACTTGTGTTTCTACAAAATTGTGCTCGATTTTTGACCCAACCGTTCTCTCCCCTTCAAATTTTTGTTGTAAAAAGTTATATTTAGACACAGCTACCACCAATGTCCCTTCACTTCTATGCCAAGTAAATTTGAACATCTGTGTCCAAGGTCGTGTTTTTGTGTGCAAATAACCACACTTTTTAGATTCAATTCAGTCTGTCGATGATGTGAACTACACTGTCTTTTGTCATTATTTTCAATATTATCTATCCGTCTGTAAAATTAAGACCATATTCGTTCACTGCTCAGAATAGGCCATCTGGCCAGCTAATTTTTATATTCCTAACATTAATATTAAGAAAAATTTACTTTTTAATTTTTGTAATTTTTTTCAGACATCTGCGTTCTTCCGCTCAAATTCAAATCAAGCGCTTGGTATCGCAAAACGTCCAATTCCGTACCTCGTGTCAATTTGGGGGACTTGATTTTTTTTTTTACTTTCATCCATTTCCCCCCCCCCCCCCCCCCAATTGCGTCTCTTTAGCCTTTCCAGTCATATTTTTTTCCCTTTTGATACTCCGTTCCCCTCCGGTCTAGCAAGTCAATTTTATGGGGGATGATGACCCGCGGTCTAGGCGATCATGTACATCAGCAGCCTACGCATTATGTTTTTTATCCTTAAATGTTATCCTTGGAGGAATTTTACCGTTGTATCTCTGTCAATTTCACTACACATCTCCCCACCTGAAAACATGCCTATGGCAAGTTCCAAAACCAGCGATACACATAGGTAAAATTACTCCTCCCGTCTGCCATTACTCTAATTTTGATCACAGGGGTGCCGACTGAGGAAATCTGCACCGACATTCAATTTGCCTGGGATATATTGGATACTAAACTGATAAGGTTGAAGCAATAAAGACCACCTCAGCAATCTTGCGTTTTCATGCTTAGCCTGAGACAAGAACACGAGAGGCTGATGATCCGTCTCCACCACAAATGTCCTACCATACAGATAGATTTGAAACTTCTTTATTGCCCAGATTAATGCTAAACATTCTTTTTCGCTTGTGGAGTATCCTTGTTCCGCCTTATTCAATTTGCGGCTTGCATAAGCGACTGGTTTCAGTTCCCCATCAGGTGAAGATGATCTTTGCAACAAAGCCCCTCCTAGTCGCACATTACTTGCATCGGTTCTTAAGACAAAGTCCTGTGTCAAATCAGGCAGTTTGAGAATAGGCTTGCTAGTGAGTTTTTCCTTTAACTCTTGGAACGCTAATTCACATTGTGCAGTCCAAATAATTTTATCTGGAAGTCCCTTGCGAGTCAGATCAGTCAGAGGAGCACAAATGGCGTTAAAATTTTTGATGTATTTCTGATAAAATCCGCATAACGACACGAATGATCGCACGTCCTTTTTGGTTTGCGGCCTAGGTGCTCTCTGCAGTTTTTCCAAGTTCTTAGGATCAGGGGTCATATTACCCTGATATACAGTGTGCCCCAAGAATTCCAACTCTTTGCATCCAATACAACATTTTGTTGGCCTAGCAGTTAAGTTCGCCTCCCGAAGTCTATCAAACAACATCTCCAGAGCTTCAATGTGTTCTTCAAATGTCTCTGTGGCGACGAGTATATCATCCATGAAATGCGTGATACATGGGTTATTCAGGGGGTCCAACAATTTTCGCATCATCCTTGAAAACACACTCGGAGCATTTTTCAGTCCGAATGGTAGCATATTGAATTCATAATGTCCATCCGAAGTGCTAAAAGCCAAATAAGGTCTCACTTCAGGCTTCACTGGGATCTGGTAATAGCCTTTACTAAGATCCACTTTTGAAAAGTATTTTGCCTTGTTCAGTCTGGCAAATAGCTGTTTTGTGTCTGGTAATGGATCCACTTGTCCTTCTGTGACAGCATTCAGTTTCCTGTAATCTATGCACAGTCTGTGTTCCCCAGACGGTTTCCTCAACAAAACGACACTAGAACTAAAAGATGATTCACTGTGCGAAATAATCCCCTCCTTCAATAAATAATCTATTTCTTCCTTTAATGCCTTCTCCTTCGCGAACGGAATAGAATAGGCTCTCATACAGATTGGGTTTGAGTCTACCAGTTTCATGTCATACTGTAGCAAATTTGTATGGCCTGGTTTATCTGTTAATACATCTGTATGTTCTTCCAGAACTTGTTGAACTCTCTCCCTCTGGTTTTTAGTCAGGTGCTTACTGACTTTTACCTGTGCTGCTGTTTCACAAGGATGTAATGGGTATTCATGTGAGGTGAGTGGTTCTTTTTGCATCTGGGTTGCAATAGCCAAGGTCAATAAGGGGGTGCTTTCCTGGAGTGGTCTGTCCAGATACTTCTTTAACAGGTTTACATGATAAACTTTTTCCTTCCCCTTTTTGTCAATTTTATAGTTTGTTCTAGACACCTTCTCTAGAACCGTATATGGACCTTGCCAACCAATTTGTAATTTATTCTGGCTTCCCGGTAGTAGAAGCAGCACCTTCTCTCCGACTGCCAGTTCCCTGTCCTTTGCCTTCCTATTAAAATATGCTGCATGTTTCTTCCTGGCTTGTTTCAAATTATCATTTGCCAGTTTCCATCCAGCTTTCAAACGAGTGGTCAGTTCGTTCACATATTGATAAGATGAGGTAACAGTCTCTTCCGCCTTCTCATCTGTCCAGGTCCTTAATAGGGCCTCTAATGGACCTTTTATTGGCCTCCCAAATAGCAGAGTTGCGGGAGCCATCCCGGTTGAACTATGTGGTACCTCCCGGTACGCAAACAATGCGGCGGGCAGGAATTGATCCCACAGATCCGTTTTTTTCGTGTGCCAGCTTTCTCAGGATAGAAATGAGAGTCCCATTGAACCTCTCTACCTGGCCGTTCCCTTGTGGATGGTACGGACTACAATGAAAGTGCCTGGCTTGAAATAGCTTAAAAACTTCTTCCGTTAGTTTCCCCTTGAACTGAGAACCATTATCCGTCAAGATTTGATGCGGGAATCCTAATCGGGTAAATATTGTAAGTAGTGCCTCTGCTACATGTTTTGAATCAATTGATGGCAGGGCTACCGCCTCTCCCCACATAGAACAAGTGTCCACCAGAGTAAGGATGTAACTGTTCCTCCTCTTGGTCCGAGTGAGAGGTCCTACAATATCCACTGCAACCCTCTCAAAAGGTGTTCCCACTATGGGCATTTCCCCTAGAGTTGCAGGGGCAGTCCAGTGCTTTGGAGCTACCCTTTGACATTCTGGGCAGGATTTGACATATCTTTTTATATCCTCCGTTATCCCTGGCCAGAAGTAATGACAAGCTATACGCTGTCCTGTGGCGCTGATCCCCATGTGACCACTGAAGGGGATTGCATGTCCGAGTTCCATCACTTTCTCTCTATATGCAATGGGAAGAACCAGCTGGTTGTGACCATTTGTTCCAGTTCCGGCCTTCCTGTATAAGAGTTTGTTCTTCATGAAATATTCCCCCTTGCTCGGAGGTGTGTGGCATTTGGGCAATTTTTTAAAACAGGGCTTGAGTGTCCTATCCTCAGCCTGCGCCTTCCTCATCTCCTCTGGATGAGCGTTTATAGGTTCACCTTCTTCCTCCTTCTTCTGTGACCTGGTCTGCACTGTCGCCATGATCACAGGTTTCTCGGGATTCCCCAAGAAGACGTATCTACACCCCAATATCAGAGGGTAGATTGGTTCATCTATCACTGCTGCTCTGATTTCTCCTTCCACATAGCGAGTTTTCACCGTTATCCTTGCGATGGGAAGTGTCATGAGTGGTATGTCCTTAGTCGCCCCTTGTATTTCCACTGTTTCTGTGGTATACTGACTTGGGTCCACTAGGCTAGACTTCACAACTGAATCATAATCCAAACCTGTATCATAAAGGCACCTTATGGTGACCCCATTACAAATAACATCCTCACAAACTGGGGGGTGATAAGGTTCCTGTTGTCCCTTAGGATTAACCTTTAATCTTTGCGTCCCCGACTTCATTGCAGCAATGTTTGAAGGTTTCCTTCTACAAAATTCGGTGTTATGGTTATCCTTCTTGCACCATTTACACCATCTTTTCCTTGGTTCAACGGTTTTCTTTCATTGAACTTTTGGTCATTGAACTGTGAGTTTCTGTCGCGATAGTCATTTCTTGGCCGCTCAAAATTTGTCCTACCTTTATTTCCCTGCTCTCTATTATCAAATTTATTAAATTGCTGTGGAGCTTTAAAATTGTCTATGTGCTTCTTCTTAGCACCACTTACCTCTGCCTGGGCTGCCTGATACCTCTCAGCAACATTTAAAATTTCCCCCAACTTCTCTGCACCTTGTTCCATGAGAAATTTTCTCATGTCTGGAGCCATGGACTCTCTCAATTGTTCAATCATGATCATTTCTTTAAGATCTTGGGTCTTCCCCAGAGCCGTCCATTTCTCCAAATAGGTTTCTAGTCTGGCAGAGAATTGGTGGTATGTCTCCCCAGACAACAGTTTGGCATTTCTAAATTTCTTACGATAAAATTCACCATTCTTCTCGTACCTTAATAACAAAGCCTGCTTTAACATGTCATAATTGTCTTGGTCTTCCCTGTTCATTTTGGCAAATACTTCATAAGAAGCACCCCTCAATCCCTGTGATAGCTTTAAACTCCACCTCTCTCTCTCTAACCCATATGTAGTAGCTAATAACTCAAAACGTCCCAGGTACCCCTCTATGTCATCGTCTTTCTCAACAAAATGGTCTAAATGAAACCCCATAGCTGAGTTTGAGGCTCCCATACTGGGCGTAGCATCTGAGGCAAAAGGGCTGGCACCATTTCCAGGGGCCGGGCCTTGTAATTCCAGCTCCCTTAGTCGTAATTCGTGCTCCCTCTGCAACCTTCTATCTTCAGCCTCCCTTTCGGCAGTCAACCTTTTTTTCCTCTGCCTCCCTTTGCTGTCGTTTTTCTTCTGCCTCAATCTGCAGCCTCTTAATTTATCTATCAGCCTCAATTTGTAACCTCTTCTCTTCAGCTACCTTTCTATCTTCCCTTTCAATATATTTATCACATTCAGTCGTTACGTATTGAATTAAAATTTGACCATCCATCCCCATCTCCTTCGCAGTGAGCACAGCAGCTGATCTAAACTTTGCTAGCTCAGCCATACTTTTTAGACAATATAATAATATATAAGCTAAATCTCTAACCAGTAAATACACTAAGTACTTCTAATTACTATAGTCTAACTAATTCTAACTAACCAGTTAACTAATTAATTATTACTGGCTGTGAAGATTCACCAACTTTTATCTGCAGGGACACTTTTACTTTTAAAGGAAATTTTACAATTTATTTCCCTACTTTTATTTCTCCCACCAGGAGATCTTAATATTACTGTTGGGCTAATTATCCCTGGACAAGACCCCAATATATGTAGTGGTATTGATGGTATTGTATGATGATGATGGTACTACATGTAAATTGTATGAGGCCAGCTGTGAAGGCTCCTGAGATAAAATGTAATGGAGAATTGTCAGAAGGCCTTTCTTGCTACCACTACGACCTCACACTTAATTTTTTTTTTTTATTGAATGTAGCTACGTGAAGTGTCTAGGGTAATGATGTGTACTGTGGTGTGATAGTTATAAATATACCCATAGATATTTAACAAGACTAATAAGATTAACAAGTGTTAAAATACACTGAACTAACTCACGGGTGTAAAGTTTTTGATATAATTATATTACATTTATTTGTTCTGGATCAAGTTTTATTTTGACCAGAACTTGTTTTAAAAGAAGGATTTAAAATTTATGAAAATTATGCATGGAATGTTACATAATAAATGCAAAGGTGTACATATTTAAGTACTAGAATAGTTAGTTTTATTAAAATGTTCTGGTAGTCAGCTACTAGGGAGGATATTTATTGTCTGTGCTGTTGGGGTGGTCTCATCACACCTGTCTATATTGACTACACAATGTCCAGAAAATGGTGGGAATTTTTATGGGGTATCTGCAACTAAATGGGTTTGGTGAATATCCAGCAGACCAGAGGCTCACTCATCTGGTATTTGTAGCTCTGGTGCTGAAATCAGGCGGTCCCACCTCTCCGTGCTGGCGGGCACTAATGGTGGTCTCTGTCACGAGGACTGCACAGATACACTTGTGTAAATCACCACCCGAGTAGATACTGCTTCGTTGACGACAGAAACTCGCAGCTCAGATTATGAATAATTAACACAGAAGTGCTAGCAAAACTCAGCTGAGCTGCTGGCTATAGGATGGCGTCCCTAAATTTAACTCACTGTCTTTCATATGGGAAAACACCACACTTTAAAATCTGTGTCTAACACTGAACAATTATTGAAGAATGACCCCAAATGCGCTCTAAGCGCTAATAATATGATTGTCTGTGGCCAATCACTGCCGAGGTTTATTTTTAATTTCAAATTTCCTCACTAAAGTCATTTCAGTCAAGCTTCAGTCACGTATGGATGGTTATCTGTTAGTCTGTCCGTCTCTACTTGTGTTTCTACAAAATTGTGCTCGATTTTTGACCCAACCGTTCTCTCCCCTTCAAATTTTTGTTGTAAAAAGTTATATTTAGACACAGCTACCACCAATGTCCCTTCACTTCTATGCGGGCCAAGTAAATTTGAACATCTGTGTCCAAGGTCGTGTTTTTGTGTGCAAATAACCACACTTTTTAGATTCAATTCAGTCTGTCGATGATGTGAACTACACTGTCTTTTGTCATTATTTTCAATATTATCTATCCGTCTGTAAAATTAAGACCATATTCGTTCACTGCTCAGAATAGGCCATCTGGCCAGCTAATTTTTATATTCCTAACATTAATATTAAGAAAAATTTACTTTTTAATTTTTGTAATTTTTTTCAGACATCTGCGTTCTTCCGCTCAAATTCAAATCAAGCGCTTGGTATCGCAAAACGTCCAATTCCGTACCTCGTGTCAATTTGGGGGACTTGAATTTTTTTACTTTCATCCATTCCCCCCCCCAATTGCGTCTCTTTAGCCTTTCCAGTCATATTTTTTTCCCTTTTGATACTCCGTTCCCCTCCGGTCTAGCAAGTCAATTTTATGGGGGATGATGACCCGCGGTCTAGGCGATCATGTACATCAGCAGCCTACGCATTATGTTTTTATCCTTAAATGTTATCCTTGGAGGAATTTTACCGTTGTATCTCTGTCAATTTCACTACAGAGTATGAAGAGGTAAGGTGATAGGATATCACCTTGTCTTACACCAGTGGTGGTCCTGAACTCTTCTGACTTATGGTTTGCTGTCCTCACATAATTTCTGCAAGACTTGTAGAAGCTCTGTATAGCATGAATCAGAGGTGCTGGAATATTCTTCCTTGCCAAACAGTCCAAAAGTTGTCTCCAGGGGACCCTGTCAAACGCCTTTTCCAGATCTATGAAACAAAGATGGATCTCACTCTTATACTCAAGGGCCTTTTCACTCAGCTGTCTGAGTGTGAAGATTAGGTCTTGAGTACTTCGGTTTGCTCGGAATCCGCACTGGACCTCATCCAATTGTGGCTCAGCTAGGCGTCGGAGTCTCTGCTCTAGGATTCTAGAATAGATTTTACCAGGGACACTGAGAAGGGATATGCCTCTATGGTTTCCACATTGTCGATTGTCACCCTTTTTGAAAATTGGTGTTATGATGGCAATCTCCCAATCCTTTGGTATGGTCTTGTTGCACCATGCTGCCTGTAGGACCTTTAAGAGTAATAGGTCGCCTGATGCTCCCATGTACTTAACCATTTCTGGTGTTATACCATCATGCCCTGCTGCTTTGCCCATCTTGATTTTCTCTAGTGCTGCCCTCAGTTCTTCCATCTTTATGTCATCTTCACCATCATTGGTTTTCTCTTCTGTGCTAGTGGTTATCATTTCTGATGCTTCACCATGCTCACCATCCAGGAGTTCTGAGAAATATTCTTTCCATCTTTCCATTACTTCCTTCGGGGCAGTAAGCAATTTGCCTTGCTTGTCCTTTATAAATTTGAGAGGGCACTGTTTTTCCTTCCTCATGTTCTTTAGGGTTTAAAGAACAATTTCTGGTTTTCTTGTGCATCTTTTTCTAGCTTTTCTCCAAATTCTTCCCAGGACTTCTGTTTTGCTGCTAGCACTTTGTTCTTTGCTTCTGTTCTGAGTGTCACATATTCTCTATATTTTTTCCATTTGTCCTGTTGTGTTTTTAGCTCCTAAGTATTGTTTCCATGCCATTTTCTTATCTCTTATTTTCTCTTTGACTTCCTCTGTCCACCAAGGTGTCCTCTTTCTCTGGTTCCCAATTCTGACTTCACCGCATGCTTCTGCAGCAGCTGTCTTTATGACATCCTTGAATTTATTCCAGAGGGTTTCCAAGTCATCAGGTCGATCTTCTGTGTTGCTCACTGCTGTAGCAATAAGCCCCTGATATCTGGTCTTAATTTCTGGCTCTCTCAGCTTGTAGGTCCAAATGCTCATTTCTCCTGCTCGTTTACTTGGTTTCTTGCGTGATGTTGGGCAGTTCCTAGGCTGAGCAACTCTTTCAGTTGTTCGTTTGATTGTTAGCAGGTAGTAATCACTTCCAATCTCTGGCTCCCTCCAGACTCTTGCATCTCGGACATATCTGAATGAGCTTCTCCGAACAATGGCATAGTCGATCACTGACTTCTCATTCTTGGTTGGTTCACATCTAGTGTATGCATGTATGCGCTTATGGGGGAACTTTGTGTTTGTAATGATCAGATTCTGCTCACTGCAGACTCTAAGGAGTCGCTTTCCATTGTCATTGAGAGTATCTTCTCCATATCTTCCGATAACTCCACCCCATCTAGCATGGTCATTTCCAACTCTGGCATTAAAATCTCCGAGCATGATAACTTCATCTAGGCAGTCATCCACTGTCCTTTGAAGCAGCTCGAAGAATTCCTCCTTGACCTCTGCTCTCTCATCCTCATTTGGCCCATACACTATGACCAGGTTGACTATGGTTTCTCTTTCTTTTAGTTTTACAACCATAATGCGCTCCGAGACAAAGTTCCATCCCTTGATACTATCTTTTTGATTTTGGGCCACAATGCAACCCACGCCCCCTTTAGCTCTTTCAGATATGGGTACACCACTGTAGAGCAACGTGTTGCCATCGAGATCCATGACTTCTTGTCCTTTTTTCTTCGTTTCCGTTATAGCCAGGATTTCTAGTTTTGCTTTCCTCATCTCTTCCACCAGCTCCTCTTCCTTCCCATTTATACTTCTTGTGTTCCAAGTTCCATAAGTCGTAGTCCGTAGTCCGTTCCAGTTCGTCGCCTTTAGAATCAGTCCGGTTTTCTCTCTTGTATTGCTCGTAATCATAGTTTAAGACAAACAGGTGATTGGCCTGTTGTGCCTTTGCATGATGGAGGGGCTGCCTCCTTACGGCCTTTTGATCGACATCACCGATCCTTATGTACTGAAGGTCAACGGCTAGACAAAATACATGGTCATTACGAAGGAACCATGCTTTAACATCTTTACGTACATAAATCAATCTTGAACATCATCGCGCCTGGTGCTAGAGGGACGCACTAGCCATTGATCATAACTGGTACAATGGAAGCTCTGCCATAGTATACAGGGCCATCGGTCTCTGAGGCATGAGATGTAGAAAATCAGCCATATTCTGGCAACAATATAAGAATTTGAAAGCTTCCCTGAAAAGTGCATCAGGAATTAGCTTCATCGCCTTTCAATATATTTATGCATATTAACTTGCAAGGGTCTTCTCTACAATTTTAGAGGAAGAACGCAAAAGTACGTCCGTCATGGACGATTACTATATTATCAAGCCTCAAGGGTATGATTTGTATAGCAACAAATCAACGCAACAAAAGTGCGTCATCTGCATTCAATGGTGATGCAGAAAAGTATGCATAACTATTTAAACAAAGTACATCTATATCAGATGCGCTCACATGTGCGTCCATCAAAAGTAGACTGGCATGTGAAAGTCTCACACACTTAACTCCCACGCGTAAAAAGGACTTAACAGTCTTTATCAGTTATCTTGCCCTTGGGACTATACATGTTAATTATTTTTAAGTTTCCTGGTTCACTGCCTATCGCTATACTTATTCCTTCAATATTTTCTGTGTTGAATTGTTCCCAATTTATTATTGTGTTCTTCATGTACTAGACCCTTTTGATGACGAATCTTCGAATCTCCTTGATCAACTCCATCTGTACCTTTATCCCATATGCGAGTTGTACTTTTTTTGGGTTACTCTTTAATTCATGTAGTAGTGCCTTGCCTTTTTCTGTGTTGTTTACAGTGATTGTTACTCCATTTTTATGTTTTTGCACTTTGTCAATTGATTTTTTTTCTATTATTATTTCCAGGATGGCCAGGATTTTGTCATCCGGTAGAGCTCTCAGTGTGGCTTCTGTTCCAGCTATCTGCGTTATTTTAATTCTGTTTTTGGTTTCTTTGTTTTCTCCTCTGGTTTCCTGACTTTTTTTGCTTGTGGTTTCATGGTTGTCATCTTTCCTGTGTCCTGTCTGTTTGTTAACTGTCCGGGTTCCTGCGTCTTCATTTTTGTTGTTTCTGCTTACTGCAGTTTTAATTTCTGAGCCTCCTTTCAGATTTTCCTTTATTGTCTCTATTTTGTCCTTAATTTCTGTGTTTCTGACTATAGGGCTTGTGATCCTGTTCTTTTCTGTCAGGTTTGGTGTTCTACCCTTTTCAGCTGGCTTGACCCACGCTTTTCCTTTCCCGGACTGCGACCTGGTCCTCGGTGGCATTGTGATTGTATTTATTGATTTATTTTCCTATGACTGTTAGTACCCTGTCTTTTATTTTGCTACTATTATTTTAATTATATGACTGATCTTGATTGAAATTAATGTTTTTCTCTAGTCTCACTAGTTTTATAGATTTTAACTAATAATATAAATTAGGACCATCAATAGTATAACACTGCTAGTAATATATATATATATATATATATATATATATATATATATATATATATATATATATATATATATATATATATATATATATATATATATATACATACATATATATATATCATCATCTCAACCAGTAACCCGTCATGAGTCGTAGGGGTGCCATGGTGGAAGCATCAGCAGACAGGGTCCTCCGCTGCTCTCTATCCTCAGCAATGCGTACAAGTGTGGAAAAACCGTGCCCTGTCCATTCTTTGATGTTATCAGCCCAGGACTTTCTTTGCCTTCCTTTTCTCCATTTACCTTCGACTGTTCCCTGGAGGATCGTTTTCGAAAGGGAGTCATGACGAGTTACATGCCCAAACCAGGCAAGCTTTCGACGTTTCACTACTGACAAAAGTGGTTCTTGGTGGCCTTCATACGTGTTTATTTTCTATCTTAAAAAAAACAACACACACACACAGGGCCGTAGATTTGGGGGGGGGGGGGTAAATTATACTGTACCGGTACCAAAATAGTGCATTACATTTTTTTAATAATTTGAATCACCCACCCCCACCCGCCCCATTAAGTCCTATCTACGGCCCTGCACGCGCGCACACACACACACACACACACATATATATATATATATATATATATATATATATATATATATATATATATATATATATATATATATATATATATATATATATATATATATATATATATATATATATATATATAAAACGCCGTTCGAATTAGAATTGTACGGATTTTGGGATTAAAAATCCGAATCTGTTGGATGCGGACATTTCCTGGCTTCATCACACTACACTACTAGTTATCAACGAAAGATTGTGCCTGTTAAGCGCGTGCTGTTAAATTACTGTGGCCACGAGTTGTTGCCTCTTATTGAGGCAAAGAAAGAATAGGACAATCTGCTCACTCCGACAGGTCACTAATATAAGTTGTGCTGGCCACCTCATCTTCTACAGCAACTTGCTACAGAAACCACTACTGCGTGAGCGCGTGAAACGGAAAATAATGATGATGATGGAACTACTGTGGGGAAAATTGTACCTTGTTAACTTTGAACAGTTTTTAAATTTGTTGTTTTCCCAAGTAATCTACGTGCACGATTTGGTTTCGTCTGGTTTAAGGACTATCTTCATCGCACACGGACAACTCCATCAGTGCTCCGATCTCCTCCCTTAGATCACACAAGGAGGATCAGCACAGTGCACGAACTCCGTAGCACCGGCAAGAATCCCAATGTGTGTATATAGGAATCACACATTTTATAAATATTTTTGTGGCGGGTAGGTTTCTAATTTTTAAATTTTGTCAGGGCAGCGGCCTTATGGCCTACTCCTTACGATTTCCTACTGCCGTGGGATTTTTAACTTGCACACGGACCTCCTATTTTGTCGCCCTTATCCGAGAAGGCTAGACATCCGATCTCACTACCCATGAGACCAGGGAGGGATTATGACATCATTAGGACTACTGGTTCTGAAAAAACAAATTCAAATAAATTATATTCCCTCTACTGGGAATCGAACCTGGTACCTCTAGAATTCGAGGCGTACGCCAAACCTCTTAGCTACTCCGACACCCCCAACATTTAACATGGGCTAATCTCAGTCGTCTGTTTTAGTATATTGTACATAAAAGATCTTAACCTTGCACACGTGAGTCAGGTCTATATTTGTCTATATTGGCACCCAATCTTATGGGATGGAACTGTTCATGTGTTATTCTTTGTGGTTGGTTATACCTGCGTTTTATTTTTTTAACTCAGCCAGATGGCTTCTGTTAAATATATTTGCCTGTGATAACACACAGCTGTAAGTCTTTTGCACATTTGACTTCTCAGCGCGGCTTCTCTCCCCGATTCCCAGTTAACTCAGCATTCAGACATTCAGAATTGCGTGTCAGAGTACTGTTAGCAAAGTTTCTCCATGTAAAGGAATGGACGTGGGCATTCCCATTATTCAGCTGACTCAATAGTTTAGCTGGAATTATTATGTTCACTGTCTCTCTCTCTCTCTCTCTCTCTCTCTCTCTCTCTCTCTCTCTCTCTCTCTCTCTCTCGCTCTCTCTCTCTCTCTCTCTCTCTCTCTCTCTCTCTCTCTCTCTCTCTCCTCCCTCCCCCCCCCCCCCCCACAGCCTCCAATTTCATCTTCCTCCTTCTCCTCTTCTCCTCTTTCTTCATCTGCGTTCTGTTTGTTAGTCATGCCAGGACGAAGTCCACAGTCTTTCTCATGTACATTCGTCAGCCCCATAGCTTTTGCTTGATGAGCTCGGCATCTTCTGGCCAGGTCTGGTGTCGTCATTCATCATGGGCTGGCCAGTTGTGGAAAATATGTTTAGAGGTCTGGCTTCCGGTTCCCCGAGGATCTCTCTCTGTGTCTCTCTTTCTCTCTCTCTCTCTCTGTCTATCTTTCTCTCTCTCGATCCCTCTCTTTCTCTCTCTAAATACTATTACAACCAAAGATTTGTCAGTATCATGTGACACTTTTCGAATGTTGTTTCCGTTATGTGCTACATGGATCTGTGAAACATAACATAATTTTACTTTGAGTATATGGAAGCATTGTTCTGTGTACTTCCTGTAGGTCTCTCATGAGACAACAAATAGGACTGCTGCTGCTACAGGCGACTAATTTGAGGTTGTACATGAACCTGGCAACCTCATCATGTAAAACACATTGCTACAGAAGCCACCACTGTAAGAACAATGAAATGCTTGGTGCAGGCTTCATACAAGGGGACCATTAGCAATGGTAGCTTCATAAGGAGGTGACAAGGAAAAATGAATGGATGGATTTATGAAAGACAACATAATTTTCTTGAGTATTAGAAAGCATTGTTAAATGTAGTTGTCGTGGATCTCTGAGGAGGACAACGAATAGGACTAGTGCCTCAGGGTGTCGTGAGAAGCGATTAATTTGAGGTTGTGCATGGGGTAGCAACATCATCATGTAACATAAGTTACTACAAAAACCACCGCTGCAAGAACACATACATACTTTGATAAAGGCTGCATGCATAGGGACTAGATGCAGATGCAATGGCGGTGTATGCTCCACAAGGAGGGAATAGGAAAAAAGGAACAAGAAGAATATATGAAATCATTCCTTGCACTTGCTAAGCCTGAGTCAGACTCAGTGTGGTAATTGTAGGATACCTCTAATCTCCTGTTTCATTTTTGTTCTTTTTCTTGCGATTTTCTTTTATCCTTTCACCCATTGGCTTTCCTAGAGACGTGTTATGGTAATAAGATAGCCGTGGTGAAGAAGAAGTCTAGCAGAGGGGGGAAATCAGTTTTCCCTTAAGCGCACGCAGGCACACACAAACCCTTGGTTTCCACTCTAACGATGGTCTTTATGAAGACAAATGCATGCACTTTACAGCTGTGTTTCTACACCACTGTTCCGCGCTTATTTCACTCAGGGACGGACTGGCCATGATCTTGGTCCCCCGGGTAATAAGGGTTATTTACCCCTAACCATCCACCAAGTTGATTACGCTAGATGGAGGCTAGGGGAATGTGGGTACTCGGGCGTTGCCCGATGTCCCGGATTTGTTGAAGGCTTATGCTCCTTGGGGAACTGAAAGGTAATTATTTAATGAATGACCTTCAAAAGGTTAAGAACCGCTGATCTAGGAAAAGGAAAACTAATGAATTCAAACCTACTGCATCTGGAGACAGCCAAAGGCTAAAGAAAGCAAACCCGAATACGAATGCTTTCTGAAATCGGCTTATCACAGCCCAGTAGTAAACTAAAGCACAACTGATTCATTACCCTCAACAATCTAATCTTATTTTTTTAAATATATCACACGATCCTCACATTTTTACTCACATTTATCCATTTTAGTTTAACACAAAACGTGTTAAATACTGTAAGTAAATTGTGAAGCTTAGGTACTAATTGTTACAAAACTGGTCTACGTTGTTCTAAGCAGACAGCATGCCTGATGTACTAAGTAACTAGTTTTATCTTTTAAAAGTATTTTATGTCTTTGAATGCTTCCGACCGGTTATTACCATTTTTGATTGATTTTAAAAAAATAATGTTGTGGTCAGTCTGAATAAAGTTCGCTTAGAAAGTTATCCGCGTTTTGAATAGTCACTAGCGTGTTATCTGTTGAATCCCATTTACATGACAAAGATTTAATAAACTCAACGAGATGTGCATTTCATTTAGCATCTCTGCGTTTTGATAGCCTAAAAAAACTTCCAAAATGGATAGTCATCGGTGCTGTGTTACACTTCTGTGTAAAACATACTCTAACCTAGGCGTTACTGCAGTGTTTTTGAAAGGTAAACGTGTATGGTTAGTGCTAGGAGGTTTATGTGCCCTTGTTTTCTCTTCTAGTTTTCTTCTCAGTCCAGATCCTTATATATATATATATATCCTACATCCATTATCATTTATTGATTCATCCAAATAAGGCCTATTCTCCATAGAGCAAATTTGCACACGTTTTATCTTCAAAGGGAATTTAATCTTGCTAATAACAGTTATCTTTTCTACCGTACCACTGAACCTGTGCTTGACTTTTTGAATTCGTTGCTAAACGGTTTTAGCAGTCAGAAAAAAATGCTGTTTTTGTGTGTGTTTTTTTTTTAAATGTTTCCCAGTGCTCCATTATTCTTTTAAAGTTTCAGCACACTGGACATTGTTTCCTATATATTTTCTTTATGTGCAGAATGCTTTGTACATTTTCTAAATCTTGTACATTTCTTATTCTCCCCGAAGTCCTTCTCTTGCGTTTTGGCGCCGTTTGGCTCATTCTGGAAATGTGAACGACAACCTTGTTTGCTGAGATTAGGGTGGATGTGGGATAGGATGTAGGGCTTAGATGGGCAGCCTGTATTATTTATACTGTATTTGTTTTTCATGTTAGTCTAAGATGTGGCGAATTATTAATTTGTTGTGATTTAAAAAAAAAGAAGGATGTTTTCCATGTTTTAGCTTGGCGCTCCCCGTTCAACTTAGATACAAGGCACGTCGGTTATGTTAGGGCGCATGTCCAAATATAAAAGACACTAGATCAGGGATTGGCAACACAGGAGCGTTTTGGATCAACTTTAGTAACCTCGAGCCCTCTGAAGATCTACCATATGTGTGTGTGATTTCAAGCGGCTGGGGGGGGTGGTGGGGAGGGGGGGGGGTGTAAAGCGGATGATGAACTGTACAAAGAAAAGATTGCGTTCGTATCTCATGCAGTTCACGAATATATTTTAGTCTTCTTTTTCTCGTTCGCTGTTGTTTAGAAATGTCTACACAAGAAGTCCGGTTCTCTGGATGCACGCTGCCGTGGCCGAAAGTTCCCCAAGACTCCCAAACAGCCCTGTGTGGACGCGCGTCCCCGTTGGCCAATGCCCAGTTCGCAACCGACCAAGCATGTGGCAGTCTTGCAGGATGCGTTCGGCCGTCTGTGCTGCCCGTCCACACGCACACAGGGGCGACGGGACCAATCTCAGTCTGTACAAGTGACTGTTCAGTCTGTTATGTAATATATTTTAGTTACTAGCCAGCTTGAGAGTTTTCAATGGGAATGCGGAAAAAGTACCTTTGAACCCAGGGGGATCGCAATTTTAAATGCCGGTGGGAGAGGTTTAATCCAAAATTTCCCTAGTTTAAAAGTCTCCCCCCCCGCAGTCGCCTATAGATCTACCCAATCATCCAGTGACCTACCGGTAAATCGGGATCGACTAGTTGCTGACCCCAGCCATATAATCTGGATTAATACTTATAGAAATAGAAGTGAAATTCGCCAAACCATGCTAAAATTGAGATATAAAGTTATAACTCGGGCGTTGGCGTATCTAGCGAGTCCTTTTTAGGGCTTTATGCTAGCAGATAGATAATGCTAGTCCTTTTCTGGATTTAGTATCTATCAACGCTGATCGGGTTGGGGATATGTGCACAGGCTATAGTATGCCTTCGTAGTTGAAATCACACGTCTTTTCTGTTCAGAACAGTAGATCTCTCCATGCTGTATTGAATTTGTGGAAACAGTGAGCCAATTAACCAGCTCTGGAGACCAAATGCGATACATTATGATAGAATTTCCTGTTTGTCAGAAGAGACGAAGAAAAAACAGGACTCGTAAAAGGCGACTGATATGAGGTTGTCCAACCTCATCATATAAAACACAATGCTACAGAAACCACCGCTGCAAGAGCATGTCAGTGCTTGATTGCAGGTTACCTGCAAGGGGACAAGCTACAGTGGTGACACCATGCTCTGTTAGGAGCGCAAAGGAAAATGATGACCATGACATGTGGTGACAGCTTATCGATTCTATTGTTTCTTCAACCTGTAGGTAAAGCTTTAATTTTTCTGTAGTCTTGTGACTGGCAGAACATACGTTTCACTTCGCTTCCTGTGGCCTTATGACTAGTCTCTTATTTATGTCAGTCTCGATCACTTATTTAGACACAGATTTTCCATTGAATGAACTAGCCTACGGGCACAGTGAAGAATGCATGACGAGCAGGGCAGAAATTGCCATATGAATTTTCGCGCTTAAACTTTTACTGACACTGGTAGCATCACAGCTTAAATCCAGCTGCATTTGCCTGACATATGGGGAACAGAGAAAGCTTATATAGACATACGAGGAACTGAGAATGCTTTTATGGACATATGAGTAACAGAGAAAGCTTTTATGGACATATGAGAAACAGAGAACGCTTTTATTGACATATGAGGAACTGAGAAAGCTTCTATCGACATATGGGGAGCAGAGAAAGCGTCTATGGACATATGTGGAACAGATAAGGCTTCTATGGACATATGAGGAACTGATGAAAGCTTTTATGGACATGCGAGAAACTGAGAAAGCTTCAATGGACATATGAGAAACTGAGAAAGCTTATGTGGCTGTCATCGGAACCAGTCCAGGCTAAACTGTATGAAAATGCCAACAAAATGAGGCTGACAGCTTTTTTCAGGCTTTAGAAGTACGCGTAGTTCTGGTCTAATGTTGCTGATAACGCAGTCCACGCATTTCCTCTTAATTTACATTTCTACAAGCCATTTCCCCTACACGCATACAGACTTCCGTACTCACTGAAACTCCAGCAGCCAATGACATAATTTAAACCTGTGATATGAAATTTGAAACCGCAGACTTGCATTTTGTTTTTAACGAACAATTCTGGCCTACTGTTGCCACCGTGGTGTATTTAATTTTGCGATTCTTTGCACAAATCCTTTTTTTTTTGTTTTTTAAATGCCCGCATCCATTAACAAATAAAATAATCATAAACAGTCAAATATGTTTTTTTAACCAAATTTTGATAGTGGCTTCTTTCTTTTCTTTTCTTTCTTTTTCTTTTCTTTCTTTCTTTTTCTTTCTTTCTTTCTTTAAAATCGTTTTACTGTGTACTTACGATACCATATCTGAATATTTAAGTTTGTTTTAGTACCGTCTCCATACCTTTATGTCGGTTGTTTATATTCCAACATTATTCTCAACCGGATGAGAAGGTATTTTATATTTAAACATGCGCCCTAATTTAATCGACGTACCTTGGGTCTAGGTTGAACTGGTACACCTCGCCAAAACGCGGCAAAAGTCTTATTAAAAAGAAAATAAATATGTAAGTGTGTATTTTATTGGACAACTATCTGTTTTAAAACACTTCTGAAGTTTTATGGCGGCGAGATGGAGGCGCCTTAACCTCTCTCATCCCTACTGACTTGTGGGTTAGACTTTTCAGTTAGTCCGTTGGAGACTCCAGTACACAAACACACCGAATGCAAGAGGAACCACCATCGTACTGTCTCTTGTACTGTCATAAGTCGAAACAACTTCCTTAGAAAAATCATGGTCGCTAATTGGGGTTCCAGAGGAAGACCGACCTTTCAACGATCTGTTTACATTGTGTCTCACCCCGTGTAGTCTCCGCGGTTCTCCGAGGAGACAAAGAAAGAATAAGCTTACTGCTGCCTCAGGCGTGTCGTAAGCGACTGATATGACGTTGTAGATGGGGCTGGCAATCTGGTCATGCAAAACTGTCACGGGATTACTCCCATTGCTCTGCAGTGATGTTCCAGCAGGGCCCAACATTCAGAGTATCTACTGAGGGTCTTCAAAGGTATCTATCTTTCGCTCAAAATTACTCTTGGCCGAGATTTGAAATGAAGAATGATGCCTCAATTCTAGGGAAACTTTCTAACTTCCCTGACCTTCTATGAGGAGTAAGAATTGTGCTCGTTTTGATGAGCCCCCAACTGATTTAAATCAGTAAAATATTACTTCAATAGTCTGTTATAGGTATTTAAAATGACTGAGACGCACAGGCGCAGTTCACTGAAAATGACTTAATCAACTAAATATATATATATATATATATATATATATATATATATATATATATATATATATATATATATATATATATATATATATATATATATATATATATATATATATATATATATATATATACAGATACAGATACCAAATTTAATAATCAATTATAGTAACAATGTAAAATAAATTATTATGGCAAAAAAATTTGAAGATTCATCACTGGTGATGATCTGGATATGGTGTGGAAACATTTTCTTAAAGAAAAGAGTTCACGTGGCAGCTCTGAATGTGTACTTTATATGTGCTGCCAGTATGATGTCGGTTGGCTTCTGCTCCAGCCGATGCTTGTTCTTTGCAGGTTGTAGTCTGGTTCTTCTCGTCACTGGTCAAGTCTGGTGGCCGCAACACGTCCCTCGTAGTATCGTGGGTTAATTACGAAGAAGGTCCAGCGTCTGTTAAGACCCGTCAGATGTTGGTGTCTATCTTTGACTGAAGGCCACTTATACCACACTTGTTCCACAGACTAGTACCACCAATTTGTACCACCGACCCAAATATCTTTTTCGGCAATACAGACTTCTGGCTCTGAGAAATAGTTTCGGCAACTTGGTTAAGATGCCTCTTATACGTGGTATGGGGTATTACTTTGCAAATGGAATCCCGTTATGACTTAGTGTTCATGTTCCTAGGATTTCAGGCTTTCCGTATTAATAAAGGTAGAGTTTTCTTGTGGTGCAAGTCCACAAGATGCTCAAACAAATTGTCTAGTGATAGTCCTTTAAAGTAGAATCCTCCTCTATTCCTTATTCTGGCTTGTCTGACTGTCTTCTTACTTACTTACTTACTTACTTACTTAGTCGTTCCCCTTCTACCGTGAGGTGTAGAGGTTTGGAAGAGAGCGCCAGACTATCCTATCGGCTGTCCTCCTCCTGGCCTGGTTCCATTCTAGTCCTCGGTCCTTCAAAGATTGTCTAATGTTGTCCTCCCAGCGGACTCTGGGTCGTCCTGGGAGTCTGGATTCCTGGCTCTTTGTTTCCCATGCTTGTCGTGGTAGCCGATCTTCTCCCATTCTGCAGACATGGCCAAACCATCTTAGTTGGGACTGTTCTGCTTGGGTCTGCAGGGGGTGGGATTGTAGGCCTTGACGTATCGTCTGGTTGCGGACCATGTCTCTTCTTGTTACTTCAACCACCTTCCTCAGATACCTCATTTCTGAGGTTTGGATCTGGCTTTTGTGGGTTGTAGTCATTGCCCATGACTCGCATCCATATGTCAAGACTGTGACATAGACAGTCTTCTTGACGAGTTGAATTGATCAATGCCATAGACTCAAAAAGTGCTAGATTTTAAGGCAACATTCAGCCCACGCATCCACATTGCTATTATATGACAAGGCTCCAATCAGAAATGTTATGTTTTAACATCTCAAATGCCAAACCATTAGCATGCAACTTGCGTATATTGGTAAGGGTATATTGCCACTACCTTCTCATGGAAAATTCTTGCGTGACACACAAAACGTGATTTTTACAAGTCGCCTGTCTCCACCATACAGTTTCTCTCTCAGCTTGGTTAGAGAAGGCCATGCTGTCACTCTGCTCCTCTCGTGGAGCCGACAGCCTTAGAGGACATTTTCTGCTGTTTGTTTCTCCTCTCCACGTGGGCACATGCTTGTTTAAGAGTCTGATGCACGCATATGAACACTGCATATGTTTAAAATAACTTACTTAGTCGTACCTCTTCTACCCTTCTACATTATTAGTTCAGTTAACTGAAGTAAGTACAGAAAGTTTATAAATTTAGTAATATTCTCTGTCATTACACAGTTTTGTTCCCTGTACCCCACAAGGCTTCCAGTCTCCAGCCAGGGCATGTGTACCCCAGTTTGGGAAACCCCGGTCTAGAATTCAAGCTCGAAATTAACATTGTAAACTTTTTGGTGTGTTTTTTTTTTTAATCCGAGCTGATGATAACTTTAAAACTCTGACGGTGTCTCAAAGTTTAGGTGGAGTGGCTTTTCTTTAACGCCATTTATCGACTGTCTCTTCAACTTGTACCTTTATTTCTTTGTTTGCTGTTTAGTTTAGAAGCTGACTTTTCTTACTCTTTGCTGTTTATCGTTTGATTTTTTTTTAAAGTGCCTGTTTGCTCTAGCAAACATAATAAGCGTATGAATGTCATGGACAGGGAATAAGATGCTGACATAATAAACGTCTGGAAACGATAATGCATATCATCTAAAAGAGAACGGGTTGTTGGAGAGGAATATAATATTATAAACAAACATTTAGACAGGAAATGTCCTTCATTCATTCATCACCTTTCAACTCTCAAGGAGCATAGGCGTTCAACAAACTTATGCCAAGTTTTACTGTGGTATTCTATCTTAGTCCTCTAAATGAAATAATACTAGACTCTTGTCGTTCTTAACATTTATTACACCCAGCGATACAACATGTATGACATCTCACAACGGCCATTATTCCAAGTCCCATAACTCTTCCTCTCATATCTAAATATATCTCTAAAATGTTGGATAGGACATTACACTTACTGTCCTGTGCCATAAGCTCTAGGTTTAGCCATATCTTCTTCATTCGCTTCATGTATGTTTCCAGTTCTCTTCTCCCTGTGTTATTACCCTGGAAATTTATGAACAAGAACTGTCTGGTAATGCTATCAACAGGTTTCCTCAATGTAAGTCCTATCCATTGCCAGCGTCTACTTCTCACCTCTTGTTCAACTGGCACTTGTCTGGTTCTTGTCATCATTTCTTCATCTTCGTACACTTTCAGATGTCAACTTGAATATGTTCAAAGAAAGCAGCAGTCAGCTTAAGGCTGCTGGTATCTCCGTAGAGTTGTTTTTTTGCAGGCATGGTTCTGGTGATGACCATGTGTACATTCCTTGTTCCTCATATGTTGGGCAACATCAGTTCCCCCTTAGTTATCTTGTCACACCACTTTAATCCTTCTTTTCTACTCATCCATTTCCGCAGATACCACATGAAAATATAGCAGCACGTAGAAAATACAAGGAAGGAAAAAAAATGTATTATGTAGACAATGTGATAAAATGGATCATGAACACAAATGGAATGGAAATACCGTATACCATCTCATTTTTCGCTCCTTAAGAAGCATGGCGCGCCTATTGCAGATGGTCTCCTTTATGTAGCCTGCGTCAAAGCACATGATCGTGCATTGCTGGTTTCTGTTGCAATTGGTTTTACATGGTGGGGCCAGCCTCCTTGCACAACCCTCACAACAATCGCATTTTGCGACACTCCTAAAATAGCATTGGTTCGATTTGTTATGTGTCCCCTTAGAGATTCCCGGAGACTACACGAGACGAAATAACGTATGAAGTTTTATTAACAGCAAAGAGTAAGATTCCCATAAGAAACAGACTGAGCCGTTGTCATAGTTATTGCGTCACTGAATGAATATTACTCGCTATATTGCTTGTTATACACGTAAATGGTATTTTCTCTTTGTCTCATCCTAATCTCAGTGACAAAAAAGAATCAGTATTAGTAATATATATATATATATATTTATTTATTTATTTTTTTCTTAACCAGCGGCACTTGGGCTTTCAGCCCTTATATGTTTATTTATTTATTCGCTTTTTCTTCCACAGAACCAGATCTATGATTATGGTTCCTTCCCCTTGCTGAGATTCGTTCTTAGTTTTCCATTTGAAGAGTTTCCATTTTCAAGAGGGGTATCATTTCGAAGAAATTTCACGTCTGTGAGAACACGCACGCAGCTGTCGTTGGGATGCCTCATGTGTTATCCGTCACAATTATGTTTTTAACGTTGCAGTCTTTATCCATATGTATTAAAATCATCATTGACGATATCAAGAGACGATATTAAAATAATTAAGGGCCGTATAAAGATTGCAGGAAAACAATTAGCGTTACGTGGCCCTGAGATTCACGTATACTTGTAAAGGGAGGAAAAAATGGGACATAGGAAAATATGGGAAATAACTATGTAGGGAGAGCAGACGAAAACTGGAAAGATCCGGAATGGACTGGTCAGAATAGCACGAGAATGGTCAAAGTGAGAAAAGACGCGGAATTAACTGCACTGATTAGAATGGGAAAGGTCCAAGCGGGAATAAAACGGAATGAACTGGTCTGAATAGCACGAGAATGGTCCAAAATTGGAAGAGACCTGGAATTAACTGGTCTGAATAGTACGAGAAAGGTCCCAGTGGGAATAACACGGAATGAACTGGTCTGAATAGCACGAGAAAGGTCCCAGTGGGAATAACACGGAATGAACTGGTCTGAATAGCACGAGCAAGGTCCTAGTAGGAATAGAGCCGTAATGAACGTTTGAATAGCACGTCTGCATATTAGGTTGTAGAAGGAGTTAGCAAGGGGCAAAACTCTTGCCACGTCCTTTTGTCCCGTGCCATCATTTCAAGGTCTATGTATGTCTTTCTCATCATTTCAAGGTCTATGTATGTCTTTCTCATCATTTCAAGGTCTATGTGTGTCTTTCTCATCATTTCAAGGTCTATGTGTGTCTTTCTCATCATTTCAAGGTCTATGTGTGTCTTTCTCATCATTTCAAGGTCTATGTGTGTCTTTCTCATCATTTCAAGGTCTATGTGTGTCTTTCTCATCATTTCAAGGTCTGTGTATGTCTTTCTCATCATTTCAAGGTCTATGTATGTCTTTCTCATCATTTCAAGGTATATGTGTGTCTTTCTCATCATTTCAAGGTCTATGTATGTCTTTCTCATCATTTCAAGGTCTATGTGTGTAATTCTCATCATTTCAAGGTCTATGTGTGTCTTTCTCATCATTTCAAGGTCTATGTGTGTCTTTCTCATCATTTCAAGGTCTGTGTGTGTCTTTCTCATCATTTCAAGGTCTATGTGTGTCTTTCTCATCATTTCAAGGTCTATGTGTGTCTTTCTCATCATTTCAAGGTCTATGTGTGTCTTTCTCATCATTTCAAGGTCTATGTGTGTCTTTCTCATCATTTCAAGGTCTATGTGTGTCTTTCTCATCATTTCAAGGTCTGTGTGTGTCTTTCTCATCATTTCAAGGTCTATGTGTGTCTTTCTCATCATTGCAAGGTCTATGTGTGTCTTTCTCATGATTTCAAGGTCTATGTGTGTCTTTGTCATGATTTCAAGGTCTATGTGTGTCTTTGTCATCATTTCAAGGTCTATGTGTGTCTTTCTCATCATTTCAAGGTCTATGTGTGTCTTTCTCATCATTTCAAGGTCTATGTGTGTCTTTCTCATCATTTCAAGGTCTATGTGTGTCTTTCTCATCATTTCAAGGTTTATGTGTGTCTTTCTCATCATTTCATGGTCTGTGTGTGTCTTTATCATCATTTCATGGTCTGTGTGTGTCTATCTCATCATTTCAAGGTCTATTTGTGTCTTTCTCATCATTTCAAGGTCTATGTGTGTCTTTCTCATCATTTTAAGGTCTATGTGTGTCTTTCTCATCATTTTAAGGTCTATGTGTGTCTTTCTCATCATTTCAAGGTCTATGTATGTCTTTCTCATCATTTCAAGGTCTATGTGTGTCTTTCTCATCATTTCAAGGTCTATGTATGCCTTTCTCATCATTTCAAGGTCTATGTATGTCTTTCTCATCATTTCAAGGTCTATGTGTGTCTTTCTCATCATTTCAAGGTCTATGTATGTCTTTCTCATCATTTCTGCCTCCAGTTCTCTTCGGTCGGCCGCTATCTCTCATCCCCTGGGGATTTAATAACAAGGATTGCCTTATGCTGTCAACAGGTGTCCTCATTGTGTATCATTGCCAGCATCTTCTTTTCATTGTTTGTACCACTGGCACTTGTTTGGTTGTGTTTATCAGTTTCACGCTGGTGATAAGCCACACAGTTTAGACAACAGAAAAGAAAGACTTGTATTGGTCTATTCCTAGAGTCAATCCAAATAACAGGCCCGTCCCAGTGACAGGTTTAAAGAGCGTTCCTCTATTCATACGTTGAAGTGCTTTTGTCAGTTGGACGAGTGGTTTGTTGCTAAATATGTTCCGTGATTCACTGTCTCGCGCTTTACATTATTACTTTAGAAAATATGCTATTGTCAGTGCATATTGTCCGAATGTCAGGGCGTTTAGTCTATATGTCAGTATGTCAGTGCGTTTAGTTTGTATGTTTGTATGTCAGTACGTTTAGTCTATGTCAGTACATTTAGAAGAGTTAGTCGGCTTCTCTAGCAAGTTTGTAGTTATATATATATATATATATATATATATATATATATATATATATATATATATATATATTATATATATATATATATATATATATATATATAAAACCTCGGTATTATTCAACATAATCCCCATCAACTTGTACGACTTTATGCCAGCGCGAAACAAGTGCATGTATTCCTAGCCCGTACCAGCTTTTGTCTTGATCATGTAGCCATTTCTTCGCTCCATGAATCACTCCTTCATCATCTTCAAACGTTGTCCCACGGAGTGCATCTTTAAGTGGACCAAATAGATGAAAATCAGAGGGTGCTAAATCGGGACTATAGGGTGGATGGGGTAGTACAGTCCAACCCAATTTGGTGATTGCTTTCCGTGTTGCCAGACTTGTGTGAGGTCGCGCATTGTCGTGAAGGAGAAGCAGGTCTGCTGGATTCTTGTGCGGCCGAACTCTGCGAAAACGTTGATTGAGTTTTTTTCAATGTCTTAATGTAAGCTTGCGAACTGATTGCCTCTCCTCTTGGCATAACGTCCACAAGAATCACACCTTCAATGTCCCAAAAGACAGTGATCATGACCTTTCCAGCTGAAGGAATTGTCTTGAATTTCTTTCTTCGTGGTGATTGCAGATGATGCCACTAAATTGACTGTCTTTTTGTCTCAGGTTCAAAATGATGTGCCCAGGTTTCGTCACCTGTAACGATCTTAGCCAAAAAGTTCTCTCCATCAGCATTGAAACGCTCCAACAATTCAGAAGAAATTGCTTTCCTTTGCAATCGGTGGTCATTTGTGAGACTTCGAGGAACCCATCGTGCGCAAACCTTAGAAAATCCGAGAGTTTTTATAACTGCATTTGCACTACCAATGCTGACTGACAGCTGTAAGGCCAATTGTTGAGTAGTGATTCGCCTATCACTAAGAATAATGCCCTCAGCGCATTTCAACATTTCTGCGTTGGTGGCTGTGGCAGGACGTCCACAGCGCGGCCGATCAAGCAGCTCCGTATCTCCACTTCCTGATTATTTGATTCTCTGAACCCAGCGACTGACTGTACTCCTGTCGACTGCAAAACTTCCATACACATCACATAGACGCTTGTGAATGTTCACAACAGTTTCCTTCTCTGCAACGAGAAATTCTATCACAATTCGCTGCTTATAACGCAAGTTGCTAACACGCTCCATTTCAACGGTTTAGGGCAGCCGTATTATTTGGCCGGTTGCGGTGCAATTTGGTGCACACAATTGGCACATGCCATATTTGAAGTGTGCAAAATTTCATGCTTCTATCTTCATTATTAGCTGAGAAAAACCGATGTGGTGCATAACTTTTTGAACGCCCCTCGTGTATATATATATATATATAATTTTGTGTCTAATCATCGAAGCGATACTGCCACTTGAACATGCTGTGCTCGATTTTCTTGAGAGCTTAACACTTTTTATTTATTTATTTATGAAGAAAAATATTCCGTTTAATCTCTGATGAATAAATAGTGTAGTGTCTCTAATTCCAGATAATATTTTCAAGGGCCCATACAAGATTGTGACGAAATCAGTTGTGCTTTTTTATAACTCTCATTCACTCCAGTAGTATCTCTTCATTTCTTGATTTTTCTCATTCATCATCCTATTATTTGGCATATTTATTGCCCTTACATTCTTTTGATGTGACCACTCCTCAGACTTATTTACGTTCCGCTAGGTGAACTGTGGTATTATCGTAACAATACCCGGTCATTATCACCGGTCAGCGGTAAAAACGTTTATCGCTTTGAGACGCCTACCACCCTTGATAGGAGACGATCCTCGTTAGACACAAAATGGTCTCGTCCGAGGACGAATAGGAAACCAATGTTGTTTTTCTGAGCGGCCGGCGACCCTTTTGTTTGACTGGAGAAGGCATGAAGACACGGGCGATAAGGAGATAATCGTTTCACGGGACCATCCCGGTGTAAGATAATTACCGATAACCTGTCTGGGGAAGATAATATTTGAAGGTAGCATCTGGCCATCAGAAGTGTTCACAGATTTGTTTGTGAGAGTGCACAAGATGTCACCGGAAATATTACGTCTTATTATAAAGAGGTCATGCGTTGGAATATTAAATGTAATATTTTAAACACGCGGGGGAGATAATGAATTTAACTCATTCCACATTGGAGGTCTGGCACATTTTTGTTCCCCAACCGTAACCAAGGGGACGTAACTCTGTTTACCACATGACATGTAATCTTTGAAAGCATATTTGAGCAAGCAAATATTCACCAATTTCAATTAAATAAAAATGTTAGAAAGAAAAATGAACGAACTTTCAAGACATGCTTGATCAGGCCTTTCCACCGGCGCATCTGCAATGAAAGGGGCCCCTGGGCACAATTAAGTGGGGCCGACTTTATACAACTACAATCAGTGTACGTAAAATCTGTATGCAAATATAATCACTTTCTTCATCATCATCGACGTCATCATCATATGTACACTTGAACTCCCCAAGGAGAATAACCCATGAATAATTTTGTGCCAGGTCCTCTGGTCCTATACCGTCGGCTTATTATCTTTCCATTTTCTTCATCTCTTTCATTTCTATCTGCAGAAACTGGGGCATGCCGTGATGTTTAGCCCAGGAACAAAGGAAATTAAAAGATATGCAGGCGAGGGTCCCTCCTGACCACTCCTGTCCGGGGCCCACTCCGCGCAGGGGCCTCAGGGATGTGCCCTGTCCACCCGAGCGGTAGCTAGCCACTGGGCCCTTCTATAGTTGACACCCATGTTTGCTGTAGTTATTGTTTTTTAAGAGCAAAGCGCTTGTCATCACTGCTCAACGGTTGAGCTCGGAAGCGCTAGTTCTACATTACACCATAATGTAACCAGTGTTGTTTCAATATGTTGATCTTAGTGGCTTAGCCCTCTGTCTTGAAAGTTGGTTTCTTGCATTCTGTGTGTACAGTTACCGAGTTCAACACTGGCGCAGTTTGATGCCTGTTAAACATTAAAAAGAGAGCTGATGACGGTCGATGACTGTTACATGAATGGTCAGCATACCACCAGGGATTAGAGATTTGTTCACCGCAAACCACCTTGCTTAAGGTGGAAGGTCGTCCATACATTTAAGCAAAAATGAACCAAAATAATTTCCGATTGTGTGGTATCATAGATCTGTGATTAGATCTTTGATCTCTGGTAGATTAGCAACGTAGGCTCAGGATGTTTTCACAATCAATGCTCAAAGGAAATACCTGATTCGGGATAGTCAGTAGTTAGTGGTCAGTATTAAGTAGGAGGTCCCTACCGCAGTCTTCAGTTCTGAGCCCCAGGGTAGTCTGTCAATCGCAGTCGAGGAATTTCCGGGGTCTTAGCTTATTGATTGAACAGTGGGCGTGCCACGATGAACGAGTCCAGCAGGGGATACCAGTAATGAAATTTAGGACGAGTCAGGCTTGTGAAAGAAAACAGCCGTTAGGGCAAATGCTAGCATCTTATCCTCCTGCTTCTATTTTTTCTTCTTCAGACTCGTCAGACGTTAAGTTGAAGTACTTTGAGAGAGTATTTGTTAGCCTCTGATTGCTAGTATTGATATAGAGCATGGCCTGGACGCTATTAATATACACCTATTATAGTAGAGCAGATTTGACACACACACTGTTCGCAACTAGTCGAGGACTGCAACACATTTGCCATCCATTGAACTGTTATCATAAAAGCATTATCTTTAAAATACAGCACTTCTTTAACATGACTACAGCTTTCAGGGTGGGGTGGGGGCGCTTTAAAGTGACCACGACTTTTTTTAACGCTTGGTGAATTGCTTGCAGTGTTTACACTGAATTTTGTTTGCATTTAGAATGTAACAGTAACATTGAGAATAAGCACTGTATAATTGGCAGTGTTAGCAGCGATAATTTTAAGTCAACGGATTCACCGGAATTGTGAAGGGTCTGTATAAGTATAACAGTGAAGGTTCACTATAACAAAAACCTTACGGCTGTCTGATATAGAAGCGTGTATAATGATATTGTAAAGCTTATCCTTTACTACCATGTTCAAGTTGTGCCATGAGGAAGACCTTTTGGCGGATACGTTGGCACTTATCTTCGTGTGATTTCGTAAGACTCATACTTTCTTACACAAGGAATGTACCCCGGTATTTGACCTACTTAGAGACCTTGTGATTATGAACGGAGACATTAGCATGGTGAGTCTGCCCCAGCCTCTGCACGATGTCTGTCGGGACCACGGGGGCAGTGCCATGTCTGTTGTCTCCTTGCCTACTGGCAAAGTTATTAAACCGGTGTTTTCTCCAAACGGGCGGCGCCATTCCAAGGGATATCGAGATGGTGTAGGGACCAAGTTATCCATCATAGGTATACCATTATTCATCGTTGAAAAAAAAGCTTTTACAAAAATTGTGTGCCAGTTATATTTTTGGGTGAGTGCGTCTCTCTCTCTCTCTCTCTCTCTCTCTCTCTCTCTCTCTCTCTCTCTCTCTCTCTCTCTCTCTCTCTCTCTCTCTCTCTCTCTCTTCCCAGGAGTGTTTATAAGAGCTCTATTTAGACTGAGCGTTTGACCATTTGAGTGGAATTGAAAAAACAAAAACAACAAAAAACTATCAGGCACGCCTATACTATTAGTGCTACTACCACTAGCACCACCACCACCACTACTGCTCTTACTGCTACGGACTACTAAACTACCACCACAGATACTACTACTAGAAATGCTACTGCTATCGCCACCACTACTTTGCTGCTACCAACTACTTCTACCACCACCATAATTACCACAGATACTTCTGCTAGAATTACCATTACCATTACTAGAACAACAACTATTACTACTACCACCTCCACCACTACCACAACCATTTCTACTGCTGGTGCTGCTGCACTACTCCAACACTACCACTACTGCCATTGATAATACCATACATAGCCGTTTTGTCTACTACAGATTACTACTACCACCACTACCACTACTGATGATGTTGCTAATTATACAACTGCTCCTACCACCATTAATGAAACTACTACTACAACTGCTGCTTTTACTACTACCACTACTATTACTACCATCAGACAAAATAGTGCTGTTCTCAGGACAAAAACAGAAATCGCACACCATAACTCTTTGCTGTCATTATCACACAACATAAATCTTTGCTGTCATTATTATGACACACTATAATTCTTTGATGTCATTTCTTGACAGTTTAGTTACTTGCTAGTGTTATTTATAATGGCAATAGTCCAGTGTTGGCATGTGTTTGGTAAGGTCACCTTTCACCTTTCCACTGTCCTCTAAAACATCATAGCAGACATAAATAAATCTGTTTTCCGTATGTCATTCATTCATACTTTTGTCACCTTTCAGCTCCCCAAGGAGCATAAGCCTTCAACAAACTTATGCCAAGTTTTCCTGTCCTGTGCCGTCTGCTCAAAGCTTTTCTATGTCTTCTTCATCCCCTTCATGTCTGTCTCCAGTTCTTTTCTCTATGTGTTCTTTGGTCTTCCTCTATGACTCTTACCATGAAGATTCTAGAACAAGGAATGCCTTGTAATACTATCTAAAGGTTTCCTCATTGTGTGTCCCTATCAATCTACAGTATCTTCATCTCATCTTTTGTTTCACTGGCTCTTATCTGGTTCTTGTCATTAGTTCCACATCAGTGATTTTGTCATACCACTTTAATCCTTCTATTCTACACAACCACCTATTTATGAAAGTATGTAGCTTCATATTTTCCTTGTGTGCTTTCAGATATCCGTCAACAGCTGAATGACCAATTAAAATGCCTGGAAATCAAATTAGAGACAGAAGTGTCCATTGTCACAGAACTGCAAGAGTTCTTCAGACGCAGAGCAGAACTAGAGCAGGAGTATGCCAGGAATCTGGACAAACTTGTCAAAAATATGATTACCAGACATCGAGCAGAGAAGCAGAAGTGAGTGAACTTGTGTTTTATTTGTATTAATCAAGGTACATGAAAACAGTTTCACTCACTATACAACCAAAAAAAAAAATATGAAAACAAAAATAGAACAAATACAAACACTTAATTTGATAGGTTTTATAATTAAAGAGTAAATATATACCTCGCATTCTAAATTGAGAATGTCTTAGAGCACCAGTTTGTTTGTTAAAGTTCACCTTATATTGGTGAGACACCTTTTAATACCAGGCATTTGGTCAGTTGCTTATATTAGGGATGTATTCCTGTGTCATCAATTCAAGGTCTTTCCATGCCATCTCCAAAGGGTCTGTTATACTATTATAGCAAGTATGCCTTCTTGTCAGTACAGAATCTGTTATGTCAAAAATGGAAGAGCTGGAGAAGAGAGGGATGGTCATCAGCAGCTCCAAAACAAAAAAATATGGTGATAACACGAGAGGAAAAAAGGCATTAGATTATCCTGAGAGAACAGGTCTTGAAGCAGGTCAACCGATTCAAATACTTTGGAGCTGACTGGAAGGGAGGCATCAAAGGAGAGTTGGCTACCCGAAGAGCAGCAGTTTGTCATGGAAGCCAGACTTCTCCCATTCTGCAGACATGGCCAGACCATCGCTACTGGGACTATGCCACTCTGGTCTGCAGGGCTGGTTTTCAAGGCCATGATGTATTATCTGGTTATTGACGTGATCCCTTCATGTTACTTGGACCGCTTGTAATTTCTATAAATCTGTACATATAATTTTCCAAAGTCAGATGTGCATAAGGAGACTTCTCAGTAAACTACACTTTGTTTTTAATAACAGACAAGAGCAGTGGGCAACTATGTCCACTTATGCTTGCTGGAAGCTTCTACTGGCCATTACACGGAAGCAAAGTCAGGACCACCAAACGATTGCAGAGATCTACAACAACCAGATGGTCACTAGATTGGCAGAGATCATTGACAACTCTCAGAGAATCTTCCGGAAGGTCAGTTTTGGATAATAAAAGCAATAAAAATGGAAGATTTAAACATTATAAGAATATCATCACCGCAAAATTTCATTTCTGTCACATCATATTTGTCATTCAGTCATTTATGCATACATGCCACACCTCAGAGATGAAAAACCTGTACAAAAAATTAAAAAAACCTGTACAAAGACCCGCAAAACCTGTACAAAGACCCGCAAAACCTGTACAAAGACTGAACAACGTAACAAAAGAGTTTATTCATGTAAAAGTATATTCAATTAGATGGTTCTGCACCATCATAGTGACATGCGGCCTTTGCCTTTTTAAGCATGTCTTCACTTGCTTTAAAACCTAAACAACAAGAGTTAGAATTTATTTTGCATTGTAGAAATGCTGTGACTGTATCATCATTTAGTCTATTTCTGCAGTCCGTGTGAATCTTTTTCATCATAGAGAAAGACCTCTCACAGTCAGCATTGCTGTGAGGCAATGTCAATAAGCGTTTCACTATGACTGCCAGACTGGGAAATCGTGTACGACCAGTGCTAGTTTTCAGGTTGATTATGTCAAGCCAGTACCTAGAAAAGCTTCTTTTTTGTCCAGCGTCAAATCTTGAAATACATTCATCAGGCAGCAAACAATAATCTTCAAATTCATCCTTTAACACCTCTTGGTCTAAATGTGGTGCAAAAGTGTTGGCCAGCTTACAGATTGCTGTATATTGAACTGTGTCTTTAAAGGCTGGATCAAGAATTTTGATATCCTTAAGGACTTCATTCTCAAATGGAAATTTATCCAATATCTTTTTCACAACAGCAACATAAAAGTTCCTCACATCTCTGAAAAATGAATTTCTCACTTGAGAACTTATATCTAACTCTTCCAGTAATGTCCTGTTGGACAGACCAACAGCAAGTGTATGGTCATCATGCTGTAGATCACGTTCAGCATACTTTAACAATCTTATATCTTTCACCTCTTTTACATATTTCATCTCTACAAATTTGACAATAAATTTTCGTAGCAGACGATCCATTTCATCCATCATACCACCTATTTGGGACTCATCTGTCTGAAACAATTTGTTAAATTCAGTCAACAGAGGTAGCACAAATTGGAGAAAACGTAGAGTCATCTGGGTCAGTGGTGATTTTAGTAACTGATGAATGTTTTTGACACGGCATGGTTTTTCCATATCGTCGTGGCTCTCGAAGTATGAAGATAGAGCAGAATATTGATTTAAAATTCTGTCCACTACTTTCTGCAAAGAAAGCCAGCGAGTCTGGCAGTGCTTTAGTATGTCTAGTGCATCCACTCCTGTAAACAGTTGAAACTCTCTGTATGATTTTTTCCGTTTTGAGCTATGCTCAAAATGATAGAAGATATCTATCAAAAGGTCATCAACAGGAATAGTCAGCTGCTTTATACCCTCCTTGGCACAAAGATTTGCAAGGTGGCAAATACACCCTATACTAAACACATCAGGGTTCTTGCTCTTGATTCGCGTTAGTACAGAGTTTGATTTGCCAACCATTACATTGCAGTTGTCACTTGCAAAACCTATACAGTTAATCCATGGGATTTGTAAGTCGCTGAACACAGCATCAATATCACTGAAAATAGCTTCACTGGTTCCACCAGTACCGACCGGCATGCCCAGCAACCTGGTTCTAGGTCCTATGCCATCTTCAAATACCCTCACCATTATAGCTAAACGCTTGTCAGTTTTTCTATCATTTGACTCATCGATCATCAAGGAGAAAGGTGTCTTCCTGCATAATTTGATGACTGGCTCCGTTGCAGATGGAGCCAAGCAGTTTTTAATAATGGCTGTTGTTTTGGTTCGCTTGCATTTGAAACGTTTGGCAATAGCACTGTCCGGAAACATCTCAGCTGATAAGTCTGAAAAATGGTCAGCTATAGAAGCAGCTATGTTGTGTTGAGCAATAAAATTTGCAAATAAAACTTCAGCCCTCGTTATTTTATCATCTTCTTGTTGAGGCTGAGTAAAGAAGGCCTTGATAGAACTTCCGTTCTTCAGCTGATAGTTCCTTTCATGCAGTTTTGTTTTGAAATGCTCCCTCACATCGTGTAAGCCAGATGCCATCACTTTAATATCTCTATTGCATATTCTACAGTATGCATGTGAAGAGCCTAATTTGGATGTCTCAATAATCCCAGGGAATGTAGTTGTCCAGTCAGATTGAAACTTCCCACGACGTTGATCTTCTTCTAACCTCCTTTTTTTAAAGTTAGGCTCAGCCATGCTGTTAGATGGATGCAATATTTCCTGCTAGACAGAAAAAAAAAAAAATATTAATGTGAAAAAGTAAATACAAATATTAATAATCAATTTGAAAAATATAATTATTTGTAATTTTAATATTATATAATGAAATAGAATCTTGGAAAAAAATTAATACAATTTATGGTTGAAATGAAGAACAGTTGCTGTGTTTTCTATAGTGCCTTATAAAAGTACAGGCCTAAAGAGACCAGTAATAAGCATTATGGGTTAGGAATCTTAAATTTAAAATCTAATAAATTTTTTGCTAAAGCTGGTAATGAAAATATAAACTAGCGCTGGCGTAATATTAGCCTGTATATTTTCTACCGAACTTCAAAAATTGGAATAGCCGTTAAAGCCCAACTGGTAGTTTTAAATAGACCTTCCCATACAAATTTTAGTGTCAATCAAACATTGATAGTAGGCTAATTAATTATTTAATAATTATAAATCATTGAATGACCGTAATGATGACCACCAAAGGCAAAATAACATTGTTTTTTAAAGAAACGAAATTAAAACTAAGAAGAGAAGTAGGCTAACTCCAAATAAACTTTTCTCTGATCGAGTTAAGATGTAAATTTTCCACGCTATTGTGGTTTTTTTTTCTTTTCAGTTTCATAATTTGGTAATATCGGAATGACGTTCGCCGAATGCTCCGCGTGTATTTTCGTACCATTTAGATTTAGGGTTAACCCTAGCTGTAACCCTAATTATAACTCTAAATGGTACGAAAATACATGCGGAGCATTCGGCGACCGTCATTACGTTATTAGGCTACCCATAATTTGTAGGCTATTGTATTATTTTTCAAATTTACATTTCTTACGCACTTTCTACAAGTTTTAGTGAAATCAAATAATATGTAGTGGTATCAGCCTTTTTTTTTTTTACCAGCCGTAAATAATCAATTATGCTAAACCTTAGGGGAAAAGAAAGCATAGGCCTAAGTTATCTGACAGTTAAATCTAACTTCATCTAAACAATGTTATTGTAATATTTTTTTTTAAAAATGAATTACTTACCAATACTAAACTGGAAATTAATCCTAAACAATAGGCTCGACTCAAAAAAGATTTCAGTGCTGCGTAATCGTTCAAATAATCAGTAACCTCGCGCTAGCTTTAGCGAAAAATTGTGAATGAACACGCCACGCACATCCCGCGGCAATTGAAAAATAGGCAGCTTGATTTTCATTGGTTATTTTTTTTTTTATCCACTTGGCTTAAAATCTCGCCGAATCTCATGACGCAAATTGTGTAGTGGCACAAGATTTATATGTATATTTAATAATTAGGCGAAAAAACCCGTACAGACCCGTGTACGGCCCGTACACATCTGAAAACGCAAACACCCCGTACAGATTATGGGTAAACCTTTAAGTGTGGCATGTATGTTTATGATAAGATAGTCCCATGTAGTTCCTGGGGGTCTCTGAAGATACCAAGAAAGAATAGGAATACTGTACCCTCAGGCATATTGTACATAGCGACTAATATGAGGTTATATGTGGGTCTGGCAACCACTGTATAAAACAAAGTGCCACAAAAATCACTGCTGTGAGAGTACATGACATCTTGGTGCCCCGGCTTCCTGCGAGATCAGCTGCTCTTGTTGCTCCATGCTCTGTAGGGATTACAAAAGAAAATGATGATGATGATGATGACTGCTAGTGAGCTCAGGATTTCACAGTTAACTTGCTCACATTAATCATTTCTGCACCTGGCATACAGGTTAATTTGTTAGCTTAAAAAAATTGATTTTAGATAGAAAAAAAGAATAGAAATTGGACCTGGAACACTGTTAACTTTGTCTTGAAATGCAAGCACTCTAACCACTATGCCAACTAGATGCTTAACATCTGATAAGATAAAAAAACAGATAAATAAGACATGAGGAAGAATTTGAAAAAGATACAGGGAGTGTAAAACATTAGGACGAAAAGATGTACAGTTATATAGGACACACACAGTGTTCAAGAATGCCATTAAAAATAGTGACCAACAACATTAGGAGAAGATGACATATTCTCATGATAGTTAATGAATTAATACTACCTGAGATCTTTCATCATCTGGAGGTGTAAAGTAGTAGTAGCAGTTTACCTAGGCAGTGAAGCACTTTACGTAACATTTTATATGAGCCCTGGAGCCTTTTCTCTGGATTCTGTAGCAATTTATATAGGCTCTGTAGCAGTTTATATGAGTTCTGTAGCATTTTATATGGACTGGCGCAATTTATGTGGGTTCTGTAGCATTCGTATGGGCCCTGTAGCAAATTCTCCGGACTCTATAGCAATATATGTAGGCTGTGTAGTAGTTTATATGAGTCCTATAGCTGTTTATGTGGGCTCTGTAGCAGTTTGTGTGAGCTCTGTAACAGTTTATATGGGTCCTGTCTGTAGAAGCAGGAACATTCTCAAGTAACTTCAGAGCAGAAGCAGAGGCCTTGAAAACTGCAGCAGAAGTCCTAATGGCAGAGGAAAGCAATGAGAGACAAAGTAGCTGTCTTCACAGATGTACTATAAGAAGTTACAGCCCTGAGGAGTTGAAAAAAAATGCAGACCTAAGTGACCTAAGCACAATACTTTACAAACTAAGTCAGCAATTCATTAGAGGTGTGATGCAGTGAATCTCCTCTCATTGCAGCATTCCAAGCAGTGAATAGGCTGATAAATTGGCAAAATACGGTGGAAAGCTACCTCAGCCTGACACATGCATAACTTGTTTTTTTAAAAGCAGGAACTGGAACAAGCGGGAAGCAGAGCTTGTAGGCCACCAGAACAATGATGCATATTACCAGCTTAACTAAATTGTTCAAGTGGTATTCTTCAGACTCTGTACGGGCCACAGCAGATTGAGATTCAATCTTTCAACAAGCTAAAGATAGTAACTACTGATGAGTGTAACTGTCGCACCGATTGTTGCGTTATAATATATTTGTATTTGTAGGTTGTTAGATGAAGGGGTATCTTCAGCGAGGTCCTCTTCATTAAGACATAGATTGACCAGGCATGCACCAGATGCCGGTGATACTTTTCATTCAGCCTTCTTTCATAAAATTAATCTTCTATAATGAAGAAGCTGCAAGGCCAGGTTGGACGATAGGATGACATCAATTTATTACAATAAACTGCTCCAGTAAATACTTTCAAGGGATATCAATTGATAAGACAATGGCATGACCTAGCCAGTCTTGAAGTCGTCATGTAGTCTTCTACTGACAAAATGTCCGTCGACATTGTTCTGCAAAGTTTATTGAATAAGTTCTACTTACGTACACAAGAATACAGCATACACTCCTCTCACTGTAAAATGTTAGCATCGACCCAACTCAACATGTGGGCGATCTAAAATGTTGGAAATATAACACACTCTCGGAGCTGAACACAAGATGCGTCAGTCCACCTTGAAGGCTACACAAAAAAGGCCATGAAAGCTCCTTGGCGTATGCCAGGTTAAGACCGGTTTGACCTGCTAAAACAGTACCAAAAGTCAATGACGTACTTCCGGGTAACCCGTGGATACGGTCCCTAAACAAACATGGTATCAACAATCGATACCTATGTGAATACAGAATGCTGTGTTATGGGTTTTAATCATCTTCTTCTTCTTTGATCCTTAGCTGCCGACCGTCAAAGCAGTCAGGGGCCATCACGCCTAGTGGCGTCTTGTAGGGCAACAACAAATTGATTCCACTTTGCTCGGTCGGCGGCCATCCTTCGTACAGTGCCCCAACTCTGGTTTATTCTTTGCATCTCAGCCTCCACAGTCCTCCGCCAGGTTGTTTTTGGTCAGCCTCTCCTTCATTTTCCTTCAGGGGTCCAAAGCATAGCTGTTCTTGTGATGGCATCAGGGTCTCTTCTGAGGACATGGCCAACCCAGCTCCAGCGTCTGCCAGCTATGATGGTGTGCTTGTCCTTGTCGCAGAGTGAAGATAATTTGTCTATTTGAAATTTTCTGTCCTTCCTGTATATTGCTTTATTTTCTGTCTATCCTAAGTTTCCGAAAAAAATGTTTCTCACGCACTTGTCCATCCCACCTTAACTCAGGTGAAGCTTCGGTCAACCCGTTCACGTTCATTAGGATTTTCTAGACTCGGCTTTCTAGATTTATGGCCTGTCTTCTTCCCCTTTGTTAATAGAACCACAGCACGTACAAGTGACATTCTATATGCAAACTAATTTGCAGCGAGACTTTTGCTATCGTGGGAACTTTAAAAAATGTAGCGGGTAAATCGAAAATAATTCTTTCTTTCTTTCTGTCTTTAAGAAACTAGTTTAGACTTCACTTGGTGATAGCATACTGTAAGAGAAAGACGCACGTCTTAGCCTTGTAAAGTAAAACTGTGCATAGGGAGACTTGAGTTAAACACACAAAGTGCCCTCTAGTTTAACTTAACAGACTAAAATTCCGGAGCGGGTATGTATTCGCTTTTCCAGTATATAGGAAATTAGCTCAAATATATAGATATGAAATATATTATTATCATGGTGAGAGTCTAAGTGTATTATATAAATGGGTTTCCTTTATCATGTATGTATCATAAATGCTTACGAAAATTCATTTATTTTTACTGCTTGTATTTTAAAGCGATGTTACGTTACAATGTTTGTATCATTCATAATTTCAATGATCATTTTACTTTTCAATGTTTGTAACATTAATGTATGAGCATATTATTATGAACGCGGGAAAGAATGAACGGTGGAAAGCACAGGAGGATTCTCTAGCGGACCCTCATGTAACTTTGTCTGACAGGGGAGGAAGCAAGTCTTGTTATTGTGTATGTACCTGGACTGGCCAGCTAATTCATTCACAGCAGACAGGAATGTTTAAGAATGGACTGACCTATTTTAGGAACGAGACGCATGCATGGATATCAACATGCCGACGCTGGACACTGCTTAAATTGTTTCTGTTGTAATCTGCATGTTGCAGCAGAAGAGTAGTTACACATGTATTTTTGTTTTGTCTAACAGATTTATGCAGTGCAAAGTCTTGTCTCGTATTGCTGAAAAGAGGTTACCTTTGGCCAGTGGCCATATAGTCCTCGTCCACCAGTCACAATAATTCCCTTCAATTACTTCAATCATTTCAATCATTTCAATTACTTCAATTACTGCAATTATTGCAACGATTCTCAACACCAGATATTACCCTTAACAACCATCACCCGTACCATACTCCACCCATTTTAACCCTCCATCCCACCTTTGGAAGCAAATTCGTATCTTTGGATATCTCATCAACTGTGGATACGTTACACCTTTCTTGGATTTATAAAAATCGTGTTCAGATTCTGTGCCCTTTGTGGATACCTTATTCGAACAGTGAAGTCGTTACATCAATCTTGGATTTATAAAATCGTGTTCAGATTCTGTGCTCTTTGTGGATACCTTATTCGAACAGTGAAGTTAATTTCAAGCATTGGATTACGATATATTTTTTCCAACAGAACACCTGGATATAAGTTGTTTCCAACATTCACACCAAAGGAACAAAGGAACAAACATTCATTTACACACAAACAGTATTTCACATATTTTCCAGCAAAAGCTTATCAGGCCTGCCTGGAACTTTACTAACACAATTCATTCATAATCCATTTTGTTCACTACTTGTGTAATAATTTTTTTCTTCTTTAAAATCATCAAATTGTTGTGAGTTTGTTTTCTCGTGATAATCTTTATTATTATGTGCTGTAAAATCCTTATTGATTTATTTACATTTCTAAATTGAATAAAATTGAGTTAACCTCGATAGGATTGTTCGTTCAGTTCAGACTACCAAATCCTCAATCTAACTTTACTTCTTTACCCTACTATTTGTGAGTGACACAGTGTGTGCAAAAGAGTAATATTGTCGCCAGAGAAAACAAGAAGAGCTGTGTGTGTGGTTTTCTTAGTGAAGAACTCACTGACTCAGCCTGTGCCTTCTGCCTATCTCTCGTGCGCATCACTATCACACGTCCGTGTGCACTATTGTCCATCACGCCTATACAGCTGTCAAGCTTACCTACTATTAATTATATTTTCATGCGACAATTATTGGGAATCTCGTCCTTGGATTTGAATTTCTGGATTCTTATTTCACAGTGACTATAGGGAATCTTGTCTTTAAATTGTTCTGCAGAAACTGTAAGGAATCTTGATCTATTAGTCTATACTGTGGACTATAATTTTATAACGCCCTAGACAACGACACTTCTGGTAGTATCTGAACAGAACAATTATAATTTTAAAGTAACAGAACGTTGCTGTCACTAATTTAATTCAGGGCTTCATAGAATTAATAGTACTCCCTGGGGCTTAGTAAATTGATTATCAGTTAGTTGTATTGGTTTGTTGTATTACAATACTTCATAGAAATATTAGTAATACCCAGAAACTAGTGTAACATACTGGGAGAGTGTAACAACCTGCACAGAAATATAGAAAATGACTGATTTACTAAAACTAAGGATGGGTCTTTTAAAATACACTAAAGAGGTTGGAATGAGTGAAGAAGAAGGTAATGCATTCATAGAGGCCGAAATAGAAAAACAAAGAGAAGAAAACGAAAGGATACGGGCTCATGAGTTCCGGCTCAAAGAACTAGAGGTTCAAAATCGTCCCGCTTCTCCCACTAACGCTTCATCACCTGACAACGCCTCTGCTGGTCTAGCACTCAACTCACCTGCAATGACTTTCCCAATGGAAAAATTTTGCGAGCGAAATGAACAAATTGATCTGTTCTTGGATAGATATGAGCGAACTGCTTCATCGTATGGCCTGCCCAAAAGCATGTGGAATTTTAAACTTTCTCAAGGATTAAGAGGGACGGCTTACGAAGTTTTTACAAAATTAACCCCAGCAGAACAGAATGATTATGACGCTCTCAAGCAAACACTGTTACGGCGTTTTCAGCTTACAGCCGACAATTACCGAAAGCGTTTTCGCCGATCTCACAAAGAAGGAGGAAAAACATTTGGCCAATTTGCTGCTAGGATTGAATCATATCTCGAAAAGTGGCGCGATTTGGAAAATCTGCCATTTCTAAGAGTTACGAAGGATTACATGAACTCTTCCTAGTAGAAAAAATCAAGGAAACAATTTCACCAGAGATGAGAAGGTTCCTAGTGGAGCACGGCGCAGACCGACTCGAACCAATCCTTGCGTTAGCAGAAAGATTCAAAATTATATAGCAGAGACTCAAACCTTCCAACGGAAACCTGCCGAACTTCAACCTAAACCAATCACCCAGCCCACCCAAAATCAGCGATAACAGGTAAACGCTCCAACGCAGGATACACGCAGAGACCAGTCAACTAACTCAAACCCGAAAAACGCACAGGAAAACACCCCTCACTTCATGACGAGGGAGAGGAAATATTGTCATCGTTGTAAACATACCTCGCACAATACATGAGATTGTAGAAATCGGCCCAGCCCGCACTTGGTGGCGTGTTTACAAGCTGACGCACCGGAACAGCGTCAGGTCAAAACAAAATGGCGTAAACAAAAACGGAATTCCGTAACGGATCAGATTTTCGCAAACGGGAAATTAGTGCGCTGTATTTATGACACAGAATTACAGTTTGACTGTATAACTGCTTCACATTTGGTCACACTTGAGCATATAACTTCGGAGACCTTAGACGTGTGTGAAGCCATTAAAGGAGACACTCCTATGACATTAAAAATAGCAAATGTTTATATTGATTCAAAATTTGTTAAAGGAAGGATTCGAGCTGCCATTATGGAGAATCCAGTCTATGACGTAATTCTTGGATGTTAGGGGAACCAAGAAAACCTCTGATAGCTGCAGCAGTAACTACAAGAGGTCAGGCAAAGACAGAACAGGAACCAAGACCAGTGACAAACCTGCTACCACGGGAAGTGAAGGATGCTCAGCACAAGGATCCAACACGGGGACACTGTTTTAAGACACTGCCACTTGCCAGTAATCCGTTAAAAAAGGGAAACTTTTATTCAAAATCGGGAATACTATACCGTAGGTCGGGTAACACTGGACAAGAACATAGCCAGTTGGTTGTTGCAACTACTTACAGGTCACAAATTTTAGAGATGGGACACCCTCTTCCCTTTAGCGGCCACATGGGACACAATGCTACCATGCAAAGAATAGCAGCGCACTGTTACTGGCTTGGGATGAACGAGGACATCATCCGATTGGTGAAATCCTGTGCGTAGTGCCAAAGGGTGGCACCAAGGCATTGGACACCCCTGTTTCATTACGGGAAATGCCTATTGTCGGTACTCCATTCGAAAGAGTAACGGTAGATATAGTAAGCCTACTCTTAAGAACAAAACGGAGAAATTGCTGGATTTTGAATCTAGTCGACACCTGTACTATGTGGTCAGAAGCAGTGGTGCTCCCTTCTTCTGATTCTGTGCATGTCGCAGAAGCACTTGTCAGTATTTTCACAAGACTCGGATTTCCACAGCAAATACTCACTGATATCGGATCGCAGTTTACAGGACATCTGATGGAAGAAGTCTTTAAGATCTTCCGTACTCAGCATATCCATACCTCACCTTATTATCCTTAATCAAAGGGTCAGGTGGAGAGATATAACGGAAGCCTCATCACCATGCTGCGAAAATTAGCACAAGAAAGATCCGAAAACTGGGACTTATTCTTGCCGGCTGCCTTATTTGCCTATATGGAAGTGCTGCACACCTGCACTGGTCTGCCTCCTGCAACATGATTTTTGGACGGTCAATAAAGGGACCCCTGGAAGCATTTCTTAGGTCTTTAACCGACCAGAAAGCAGACGAATATATTGTATCTGCATCAAAGTACGAGCAAGAACTAAAGTATCGGTTAAAGATAGGCTGGGAATTAGCCAACATTAACCTCCGACAAGCTCGTGCCAAGCATGCGAAACGGTACAATAAGACTGCAAAGGAAAGAGTACTACAACCTGGAGAGAAAGTACTGCTGTTACTCCCAACAGGGAATAAAAAAATTCAGATAGGATGGCAGGGACCATTTGAAGTACTCGAGAAAATCTCTCAAACCAACTACAAAATCTCCATACGAGAGAAGCAGATTTATCATGTTAACTTAATTTTTTTAAAGTACGTGGAACGCCCCACTGCTCCTCAAGCACATCTCTTAACCTTAGCTGTAGCAATGGAAGCGGATAATGACTCCCACGATTATGCTGAATACCCGCTAAAACAGGAAGAATCACACATGGATGTGAAGCTCTGTGAAACATTAACTGAATCGCAACAGCATGATGTCAAATAACTGTTGGCTGAATATTCAGAAGTGCTCACCGATAAACCGGAACTAACCACCCTCTTGGAGTTTGATATAAAAGTATTAGATCCTAAGCCTGTTGTTGCGATATGAATTTGGCAACAATGTAGTTGCACAGAAAAAAATGGCACTAGTATTTGGGGAGATGATGATATTTTTTGAAGAGTGCACTGAGGTGCATATTTGTTGAACGCGAATGGAAAAAAAACAGAGGATTCAAGATGGATGCCTAAATCATAGGCTAACATTTGTGTTCTGAGTTCTATTACTCAGAAAAGACATGGAATGATGCTGCCGTTGTGACTTATAATAGTCATGTAGGGAATCATATATTATGTAATTGGTAAGGTATTAAGCTCCGTGGCCTGGGAGGTTCAAACACTGTTACATCAGAGTTAAATTACAACCTTACCAGCTACGGAAGGGTACGAAGGGTCATTGTGGAGAAGAGTGGATTCACTGTTTATGAATTGAATATCTCTACGGTCCAAGATTGACAATTGTACTGAATAGTGTGCCTTTATGCTTATATGAAGACTGACGGGACATATAATTTTAATGACTTTCGCTACGTATGGTACCTGAAGTATTGGAAATAAATACGTTGATTTTTTATATAACAACTATGGACCTTACGCATATCACAGTTGGCCGTTATGCGCCATGCATTGCAGTTCAGGGTTAACTTTGCTGTTCGTTATATGACTGCCTATTGGGATGGGACCACTAGATGCTGTAGCATACCCACGATTGGTATTTTCGCGTGAAGTTTGACCGGGGCAGTATTGTGTTGCATACGGTGTTGCAACAATAATCATGGTGGCCAGAATTTACACCGTTACATACAGGTTGTAATCTTTACTTTCGATCTTGATTACGTCCAACGTTTGTCAATCGCATTATCAACGTGTTGCCAAATCAAAACAGATATTTGCCCTAAATTAACCATAATATTAAGATAAACAGTCGGTTGGAGGCCGGACTCACGTCACCTGGAGATATTGCAACCATACCTCGGGAAAATTGTGCAGTCGTTGTCAAGGTGTCCTGTTCGGTTTATGTGATGATGAACTACGTTTCTGCATCTAGTGTCAACTTTATCAAATTACTCATATCATTATAAAGTCGTGCGTAGGACACAATTCATTGTGGATCGTCTTTGCGAGGAGTGGGTGGATGCGCCGTACACATAAGTAGACATTGTCAGTCTGGTGATCATGTCCTATTATTATTAGGGAGCACATCCTGTCGCTTTCTTTATCTATATATTATTTAGCTTCCTTTGGTTGTTATATTTGTCTATGTCAAACGGGAAGGGGCTATTTCTTTAATATAAAACAGTTGATTTGGTGCATTTTAAATTCGTGTCTTTCGATGTCGTGGTAAATTGTCATTGATATAATTTGTGACTTTCGCTTGTATTGAGTGTTTCGGTATACTGTTTGGTCTTTAGGATGGTGACATAAGTCGTTACTTATATATATATATATATATATATATATATATATATATATATATATATATATATATATATATATATATATATATATATATATATATATATATATATATATATATATATATATATATATATATATATATATATATATATATATATATATATATATATATATATATATATATATATAATCAGTTTTATCATATTTTTTCTCTTGAGTTTACTTTTTGAGTATTATTGTCACTGCTATGATTTTTTTTGGTTATAATAATCTTTTTATTGCTCATCTTATTTCCTTGGTCATAATATGTATTAACTTGTTAAATTAATTTAATGACGGCTATTTTATCTCAGTAAATTTATGTCGATCGCCAGTAACGAGCATTGATAAAGCGACGAAAATATTATATTAATTGTTGTACCACGTTTGTTTTGACTAATTATGTATTAGTATTTGGTCATAAATGGCGACAGCTGAATATTTTATTAAGCAGAGGAAAATTCTGGGTTTACAAGGCAACAACCTACAAGAGTTTGCATAGACGGAATATAAAGAAGCACAGGAGAGAGAAAGACGACAATTAGAATTAAAGGAGAAAGAATTATCTAATCAGGAACGATTGAAACTTTCAGAGATGGAAGAGAATGATAAAAGGAGGCAAGAAGAAGACAGGCTTCGTTTAGCTCAGATCGAATCCGATAATATGAAAGCTAGGCTTGCAGCCGAGTCAGAAAAAAGAGCTCATGAAGAGAGAATGGCTCAGATTGAAATTGAACGTATTAAAGCTATGAATTTGAATAAAGATATGTCAGGTGGGGGTCAATCACAATATCACAATAATCGGCATACGTGTGACGTTAAAATACACTTACCTATATTTAAACCAAACGTTGATGACATGGTATTCTTCTTGAATAGATTCCAAGTTGTGTGCACTGAGCGTGGGGTTGATAAAAGTATGTGGTGCAGCAAACTTATGAATATTTTGTCAGGGGAGGCACTAAGTGCGGTCTCCTCCATAGAAGGAGATAAACAAACTTATGATGAGGCAAGAGCGATTCTTGTGAAGAAATTCCAAATGGACGCTAATGGGTATAGGATGCGCCTAAAGAATATGTTACCCGAATCAGGCGGCGATTTTTCACCATTTATTGCTGATATTCGATTAGCCTTTAATAGATGGGTAGAACTGGAGAAAATCAACCAGTCTTTTGATGATCTTACTGATTTAATACTGAGAGATAAAGTCTTATCCTCAGTAAGCAAGGAATTTTTGGCGTTTTTGCAGGAGCGGAATCCCAAAACGTTAACGGAGGTCGAGGTATTGGGGCGTCAATATACCACGGCCCATCCCAGGGAGAATATTCCGAACACGCAACTTCATGTATCAGTACAGTCAGGAAGTGCTGCCGCTGTTCATGATAGACCCGACAGATTTCGTTCTAACCGTGTTGACAGAAATTTCGGTCGACAAAGAAGTGTCAGTTATGACAGGAACAATGATCATCAGAGAAATTATTCTCAATTTTCAGGTGTCGATAGCAGTGCATCATCTGGTTTCCGTAACAGGAATAATAACCAGTTTGTCAGATTTCAACGGGATGATTTCCGAAACAGAGATAGAGGGAGAGGGTTTCACAATAATCATCAATTTCATACATATAATAGGTCACGTTACTCCCAGAATAGAGGCAGACATGCTTATATCAATGACCAAGGTAATGGCAGAACATTGCGGTCAAATAGTTTACATAGTTCGGCTCATCAGGGAAATGCCGTGCAGATGGCGGAAAATGTTGGGTCAAATAATAACAATGTTATTAATCAAGCAAATGCTTGCTCTTCTTTTGATTTTCTTAATAATGAGAATTGTGTGGAATGTAGAAGTTTATTTCAGCCTGAGGTGGTATCCAGACTGAGTTGTGGTCATCCTCTACCTGCCTTACCGGCGTTGTCAGCACACAAAAGAACAGGTGCTTTGCAATTTCACAGAGGGTTACTTAACGGCATGCCAGTATCGGTATTAATGGATACAGGATGCACGACGGTAGGCGTGCGCCGTTCTTTAATTGATCCTATGTGTTCTACAGGCACATATGTTAAATGTGTCACTTTTGGTGGTAGTGTCGAATTATATGAAACTGCTTTGGTGAACATTTCGACACATTTCTTCACCGGAAGGGTAAAAGTGTGTTTGTTGCCTAATCCTGTGTGCGATCTGTTGATCGGACGGATACACGGTTTTAAATAATGTACTCCAGAACAAATACAGGAATGGGAACGTAAATATTTACATATGGCAAATGCAGTTGTTACACGAGGAGAAAGATCAAGCTAAGGTGTTACCACAATGTTATGAAGATGGGTTGCAGAGCAACATCAACAAGCAAATTTTTGTTACACTACAAAATAATGATGATTCCTTAAAGAAATTTTTTCTTTGGTTCATAAAGATAATGTGGAGGTTCATGATTCTCAAAAACAATGGTATGTTGTCATAAATGATATACTAGTTCGGAGATTTCAAGATGATAAATCTTCTACTATTATTACACAAATAATGGTTCCCAAAGAACTAAAGTGTTACATTTTAAATCATGCACACGACTCGCGTTGTGCTGGTCCAATGGGTTACTCCAGAACTCGAGCTAGAGTCCTTTCATCTTTTTTCTGGCCTGGGTTGTCAAGGGACATTAGTGTGTATTGCAGATCATGTATTATATGTCAAGAAGTTAAGGCTCGAGAGGCACGTCATTTTGCTCCTATTCAAGCGGCTGATATACCAGTGCGTCCATTCGAAAAGATGGCAGTGGATATTATTGGTCCACTTCCTATTATGTCATCTCGATGACATAGATATGTGGTAACATGTATTGACATGTGCACGCGTTGGCCAGAAGCCATACCCCTCAAGAATATTTCAACTCAAGATGTGGCTGATGCGTTATTTCAAATATGGACTAGAATAGGGTTTCCCAGAAAACTGTTATCTGACAGAGGTTCTCAGTTTGTGTCAGAAGCCATGACGGAAGTCATGAAAATGTTTCACATTGATCGGTCCTTGAGCAGTGTTTATCACACCGCGTCGAATGGTATGGTTGAGAGGTTAAATAGGTCAATAAAACCGATTCTAGGAAAAGTTACTACTCAATTTCCTAAAGATTGGGACCGTATTTTACCAGCGGTACTTTTCGCGTACCGAGAAATACCTAATGAGCATACAGGATTTTCTCCGTTTCAACATGTTTTCGGGGCTCAACCTAGAGGTCCTTTGTCATTGATCAAAGACTTACTGCTTGATGCTACATTATCCCAAGAAACTCAATTTTCTTATGAGTATGTGGTGAATTTAAGGCAGAAAATTATGGATGCATGCCAGCTGGCAACATCTGCTTCAGAGAGAGCTAAAGAAAAAGCTCGCTTACTGCAAAATCAGTCAAGACATCTGCGTCATCTGGTGCCAGATGATGAGGCTTTTGTGCTCTTACCTAGCAAACAGAATCGATTACTTATTACATGGTGTGGTCCATTTAAAGTTCTTTCGCGTATTTCCGACGTGGATTACATTCTTGATGTGAAAGGTAAAAGAAAAACGTTTCACATCAACATGTTAAAAGAATTTCACTCAAGACCTGAACATCTTCAGGCAGTTTTTCACGCGGTTGAGGACATTGTGAATCGTCCTACTCGTTGGTCCTCGTTATCGGTTATCCAGGAGGAAGAATCTTCTTTCCCTGAGGTTTCTATGTCTTTTCCGATTTTACCTGTACAGTCTACAGAGACGTGGAAAGATGTAACGATTTGTCATGAATTGTCACCTGATAACATACGACATGTCTCAGAATTATTACACTCGTTTCAAGACGTGCTCACAGACATACCGGGTAGGACAAATGTAATAACTCATGATATTCATTTACATGATGAAAACCCAATTAGAATACGTCCGTACCCAATACCGATACATTTCCAGGACAAAGTGGACAAGGAACTAGAGGACATGATTCGATTGGGAATAATCAGTCCATCCATCAAATGCTTTGCGTTCCCGATGGTAATAATAAGAAAAAAAGATAATAACATTCGTTTGTGCATAGATTTTAGAAAACTCAATCATGTCACAAATGTTGACGCTGAACCAATGCCATTATTGGACGATCTGTTACCCAAGTTATCTACGGCCGTCTTTTTCAGTAAACTTGATCTGTCAAAAGGCTATTGGCAGGTTCCTTTAGCCGATAGATGTAAACATTACACGGCGTTTTCTACTTCTAGAGGGTTGTTTCAGTTCAACTTTATGTGTTTTGGTCTTGTGAACGCGCCTGCGACTTTTACTACAATGATGAGAATTTTATTCTCCCATAGGCGGGATATCATCACATATATTGACGACATATGTTTGTTTAGCAACACTTGGCAGGAACATTTCTTAGGACTTCACTCACTTTTGTCTACTTTACGTTCCGCGGGACTTACTGCTCGACCTTCTAAGGTTTATAATGGATTTTCGGAAATCACATTTTTGGGTCATAAAATTGGACATGGGAATCTTCAGACGTTAGATCAAAACGTGTCTAAAATTCTTCATCTTTCCATTCCTAAAACTAAGAAGCAAATTCGTAGTTTGTTGGGTTTGGTTCAGTATTACGGCAGAATCGTCCCTAATCTATCGTCGATAACTGCAGATCTGTCTACTCTTCTTAAGAAAGGTGCTCCTAATATAATTAGGTGGACACCAGAATGCAATTCTGCTTTTAATAGGATAAAAGAATTATTTTCTTCCCCACCAATTTTGAAGTTACCTATAATTGAGAGTCTTTATACTCTTCGTACAGACGCCTCATATAAAGGAGTTGGAGCAGTATTACTACAAGAATTTGCTGGACATCTTCATCCAATTACCTACATTTCTAGAAAGTTGAACAAGGCAGAACTGAATTATTCTGTACTGGAGAAGGAATTATTGGCAGTAGTCTGGGCGGTGACCAAGCTGGAGAAATATTTGCTGGGGTACCTTTTGTGATCCAATCTGATCAGAAGGCCCTTGCGTATTTAAAGTCAAAGAATCACAAGTGTGCCAGAGCCGCACGGTACTCTATCCTCATGCAACCTTACAATTACCAAATACAGGCAATTCGTGGTTCGGAGAATGTGGTTGCGGACTTTCTTTCCAGATGTCCGCAGAAAGTCAGTACTCCATGTGCCGAGTGATATTTCGTACGGTTATAGCTATAATCATTGTCATGCTATGAACTAAGTACAGCCAGTATACGAGACTTCATGTACATATTGATCTGGAAGGTGTGAATGGTTTCACACATTGTGTAAGATGTTTTATTACTTTTACGCTTGCGCATGGAATTGGCACAGTAGGATTAGACGTAGTGGATTAGTGTGACCATGGCTCTTTATGGATGAGTATTGGAAGTTTATGGCACGGACATATGGTATTTTTACGGTCTTAACTGTCGTAATGTTATGAACTCGTGGTATTTTCAGAGGGATTGTGCGCTATTGGAGATATTGCTAATGTTTGGTGCCCTATTGGTCATGCTCACATAATTTAATGGATTTATCTAGTGATTGGGATGCTTTTGATTCTTGTTGACGGCTGACAAATGATATGTACGGTACTCTTTTATTGCTATAATTTTTGTTTTGTTTTTTGCTTTGTTTGTTTGTATTGGTTGTTCCTTACCATTGAGACTGGTTAGATGACTTAGACGTTACTGAGACGGTATATGCTTTATGATCTGTTAGTGATTATTGCATGCAGTGGTGGTTCTTGGAAGAAAAAAAGAAACTGCGTGTCTTTTTTTCTTAAGGAAGGTAGGATGGTATTGTTGCGATATGAAATTGGCAACAATGTAGTTGCACAGAAAAAAAATGGCACTAGTATTTGGGGAGATGATGATATTTTTTGAAGAGTGCACTGAGGTGCACATTTGTTAAACGCGAATGGAAAAAAAACAGAGGAGTCAAGATGGATGCCTAAATCATAGGCTAACATTTGTGTTCTGAGTTCTATTCCTCAGAAAAGACATGGAATGATGCTGCCGTTGTGACTTATAATAGTCATGTAGGGAATCATATATTATGTAATTGGTAAGGTATTAAGCTCCGTGGCCTGGGAGGTTCATACACTGTTACATCAGAGTTAAATTACAACCTTACCAGCTACGGAAGGGTACGAAGGGTCATTGTGGAGAAGAGTGGATTCACTGTTTATGAATTGAATATCCCTACGGTCCAAGATTGACAATTGTACTGAATAGTGTGCCTTTATGCTTCTATGACGACTGACGGGACATATAATTTTAATGACTTTCGCTACGTATGGTACCTGAAGTATTGGAAATAAATACGTTGATTTTTTATATAACAACTATGGACCTTACGCATATCACAGTTGGCCGTTATGCGCAATGCATTGCAGTTCAGGGTTAACTTTGCTGTTCGTTATATGACTGCCTATTGTGATGGGACGACTAGATGCTGTAGCATACCAACGATTGGTATTTTCGCGTGAAGTTTGACCGGGGCAGTATTGTGTTGCATACGGTGTTGCAACACCTGTCAGGACTAAGACTTACCCAGTCCCATACGCTAAAGCCAACGCTTTACGCAAAGAGATTGACTAGCTACCGCAAGCTATTATAATCTCTGAATCGACATCCCTTTACAGCTCGAGTGTAGTGCTACTAGAAAAACCCAGCGGGGAAACTCGATTATGCATAGATTATAGGTTACTCAAAACTGTGACAGAGTTCCAACCAGAGCCATTACCGAGCCCTAATGAACTCTTTACCAAGCTGAGCAGAGCAATCATTTTCTCTAAAATAGACCTTAGTAAAGGCTATTATCAAATTCCAATAACGGAGGAGATTATACCATTGCTCACCTTTAGTACCAGCGACGGACATTATACGTTCAATGTAATGCCTTTTGGATTACATAACGCACCAGGAGCTTTTACCCGTATGATGAGAAAACTATTACACCCTTTACAAAGCAACACCATTCATAATTTTATGGATGATATACTTATCTCAACGGCTACATTTGAAGAACACGAAGAAGCGTTAGCCCTGCTCCTCAGACGACTCAAGGAAACTGGTCTAACAGCACGCCCAAGCAAATGTCTGATTGGATTCAGGTAACTTGAATTTTTAGGACATACGATCACGCATGGCTGCTTGTGTCCAGTAGCGTAAAATGTTGAGAAAATCCGAAATGCAACGCGACCAATAACGAAAAAGGACACTAGGTCATTTTTGTCACTCTGTGGCTATTATCAACGTTTCATTGAGAACTTTAATAGTTTGACTGCTCCGTTGAAAAGGTAACATGGACGACTCAGTGTGAGAGCACCTACACCACACTCAAAGAAAGGCTGACCACAAAGCCCATATTACGCCTCCCTGACTGTGGCGTGAGGTTTTTATTTGGCTCTAGGATCAGTATAGTACTGACAATTACAGAAATAGAATTTCTGCAGAAAATGGTGAAGTCCCAGTGTCTGAGAGAACTACTGGTATCATAAATTAGTTACGGCTGTGAATGATCCGATCTCGAAAAATTAGTAGAGAGGAGACCGACATAAATTGCCACCTCCGCTGTGTAACTATCTGTGATATTAATACAAGGAAACAGATTTTATTTAACAATGATAAAATTGACAAGTCTTCAAATACAATTTCCTTATTATTTATTTAGTATATACACTATCTACTCTTGTGCTGAAGGGTGGATTTTGAAACAATGGAATGTAATGGATTTGTAAGTTTACAAATGATTCACATATATATATATATTTAAATATATATATATATATATATATATATATATATCTATATATATATATATATAGTTATATATAGTTATACATATATATATATATATATATATATATATATATATATATATATATATATATATATACTGAGCGACTTTAATTACGCATCACTATACGAGTGCCTGGTAAAGTATCTTATGGTCATGCAATTGTTACCGAAATTAGTACACAGGTTCACAAGGTCACCGCCCAGAGGCCAGCATAGTCATTTTACGCCATCAAAGCTAGAGACAAGAGTAGCAAGTGAAACACGTAAAACATGATTTAAGGGCCTGGTAAAAATTCTGCACGGAAAACATTAATTTCTTTTCACCCAGAGCTCAGCCTAGATCACTACGGACTGGAAAACAGTCAATATTTTAGTCCACAACCACAAACACGTCGTCAAACCATGCCTAGACTGAGCGCTGCAGAGAGAGAAAGAGCGGTAGGAATTATAACAGGCGGGATGTCCACCAGAGGAGCATCCAGACGCTTGAATTGCAACCAGTCCACCATCGTCTGACTGCAACAACGTTTAATGGCCACTGGATCCATTGCAGATCGACCCCGTCAAGGTCAACCCAGAGTTACGACACCTCAACAGGACGCGTATATACGGCAGCTTCATTTGCGGAATCGGTTTTTGACGGCAGCTGTAACAGCAAGAGATGTTGTTGGGAGACGTGGAACCATTTCAGAGCACACCGTGCAACGTCGACTGCAGGCGGCAGGACTCAACGCCAGACGTTCTCGAGTCGGCCCAATCCTCTTCCAGTATGATCCCGAGCTCCAGCTGTACCAGCATGATAACGCACGACCACATACAGCTAGGGCCACCACAGCGTTCCTTCAGGCCAATAACATCGCTGTCATACCATGGCCTTCATTGTCCCCAGATATGGCACCCATTGAACACGCCTGGGACGAGATTGGACGCCAACTCTACCGGCACAGACGACTGCAGACCCTAGATCATTTGCGACGCGATATAACCGAAGTATGGGACCGATTCCCCCAGGATTTTCTACGCACACTGGTTAACTCCATGCTGAGACGCTGCCAGGCTTGCATTGATGCCAACGGTGGCCAAACGCGCTACTGAACGCGTTACAATGACAACAACGGCATTTGTGACTTTTCAAATTGACCCCTACCTTACATTTGTGACTGTAGTTTTTTAAACACTGCACGCACTGCTACTCGGATTGCGGGAATCGGTCGGTCAATGGATACTGTTTCCAGTGATATTAAACATGTTACCATTATTTTATTCACAGACATCTTGGTGAGTGATTCATGTAGTGATGCGTAATTAAAGTCGCTCAGTATATATATTACAAGTCTTCCAATTATAGGAAACAAATTTATATCAGCTGGGCGGTTAATCACTTATAGTAAATGTATCAGCTGTGCTGTTAATTAAGTATATAAAATTTATCAACTATGCTGTTATTTTTGTCTCTTACTGTGCTAACTCGCTTTCTCGTCACTGACAGTTACTTTGCTCACAATGCTGACAGAAATGGTACTAATGTGTACTCATCTCTCAAAACGTTCTGTTCTCCTTAGTTTGGTTCACACAACACCTGCTGAGGATCGTTACTTTAGCCCACCCAAGACTGAGGGGGACTAAAGATGTAGCTTCTGTGCAATCTCTATGATCCTGCGAAGTTCCAGGCAGCTGGATTGACTCGAACATACGACCTCAGGTTGGATGACACGAATAAAACCTGTAACAAGTAAAAATAGGGGCTAATTTCTGTCATCAAGCCCACCTATTTCTAATGTTTATGAAATGAGCGTGTGTCTCAGGTGTCTGCATGTAGGATGAATGGCAACATGGCTCAGTATGAGTTAGCAATAGCGAGACAAGACAGGTGTCTACTTGCAAAACATTCTTTCTGATAAACTAATACATGGATACATTCAATAATATAAATTTGTGACAGACAACTCAGCCGTCCCTGAATTTGTTAGATAATGGTAAGAACCCTCTCATAACATCGGTACCCCTGAAGTGTTGGATGATATGGTACGACCCTTCGTAACGACCCCTTCGTATAGCATCAGTGCCCCCGAATATTGTGGTAACTCTTCGTCAAACGGGATTTTTTTCACCTGGACTCATTAGCTATGCAACCTTTCCACGCAGATGGTCAACAAGTTTGCTGATTAATATGTGGACAGTTTATCTACCGTTCATTCTGGTCATCGTATTGATTTAAGGAGAGGTTAAATCACGCCCACGGATATCTCTTGAGCAATCATATGCAGTTATTTTCATTAACTTGGCCAGTGGGGGCGTTGCCAGCATCAAACGATAGTAGCGACCACGATCAAAGACACGGGGGGTGGATCTCAGTAAAGACTAGCGGCACGCTATCAAAAAGGCAGTAGTGGTCCCTGAAACGAGCGACGCAAGTTTCCTACCGGTATTTCGCATCTCGGTGTTAACCACAGAACCGATCGCAGTGGGAGCGAACGGGAAAGCCGACGCGCACGCAGCGAGCGGAGATACGGAAGACCAGGGGCGGCATCTCTCTTTAGTATGGCGGTCAGATCCCCAAAAGTCTCCTGACATCTAAAAAGGTGTCAAATTTCCACATGTCCCACTCATCTTACATTCCATTTTAGATATATACAGACCATGAAGAAATGCTTTTTATCACTCGTTGGCCATACCTTGACAGAAGCACTAGCTATATTTGAAATCGTGTTAGATTTTCGCCTGGATTTTCATATATATTTGCAGTGAATTCTATTCTGTGCAAAACGGTAAAATATAATTGTGTAAAGGGATCAGTGGTCTAGTTTATTCATTCTATTTCACTGGATTTTGTGTTAATTTAGATCTATTAAATTAAACCATCTCAATAGTTCCAGTTGTAAATGTAATGATATATCTATTATATTATTTCAAAAGATAATAGATGCTTAAATGCTTAAATTAACTTTTAAAAGTCGCGAAGGAATTTATAACTAATTTAGTTAAGTCATATATATAGATGTGTGTTTTAACCATTTAAACTCGCGAAGTGTCTTCTTAAATACATAATTAAATACGCGAGTGTAAATAATAGTCTTAACGGTAAATTCGTCGCGCTTTAGAATATTATTTGATTTTTCGGTATATTACATGGTTTTTTTTCTTTCATACATAGTGATCGTAACCTTTGCGATCCCAACAATAAAGAAATCATCTTAAAAACTTCCAGACATATTGATGAAACATTTTAAATTTAATCTTGTGGCGGTCCGATGCGGCCTAGCTATCATAATTTCATGAAAGAAAGCCTACACAAGAATATTTAAAAAGAAACCATCAAATTAAATTACAAATCTGTAAGATAAACTGGAAGATGAACAGTGCCAGTAGCGATATTTTATTTACTGCCCTACTGTGAGAGAGTACATATTTACCTAAACTGTGACTTGGCCTAGTTTTTCCTCACTGGATTTAAAACTTACCGGTCAGTTGCTATCATCACGCCTTGAAGGAATTTTACCACTAGCGGGAAAATTAAAGAGACCACTTCATTTTTCACCCCTGTATCGAACTGTGTCAGTGCCATCCCATAGACTCCTTTTTATATAATAAAACACAAGAACTCTTAGGCTTCAAGTCCGGCGATAAGTGGGAATATTTGCTATCCGCAAACCTCGCTACATCTGGGGCGGGACATCGAAGTACTAGACATTTTCACATGTCAAGAGTGTAATTGCTGTTTATATAATTCTATGGATTTTCTGATGCTGCAATCGGTAAGTGTGTGTGAGTATATGAGTGTGGATCCTCACGCGCGTGCATGAATGACAGGAGATTTAATTTTTGAAAAACCATTTTGTTAACTTGCCTACCGGGTAATACATTTTCTGTATACCCTGCATTGTTCCTTTAAGTGGGATATTTTGTTAACTCTGTTTACCCCCCCCCCCCCTTTTCATTTGCTTAGTAAAGGGAAGAACAATTGGGAATAACAGGATTTCTTTCTACCACCCATACCTAATATTGTAACACCTCCTTCAGAGTAATTAAATTCACTGTTGGGTTACATTACCTATGTTCCTGATAACTATCTATCTTTGGACTGGGTTTATCTTTGTCTAATACAAGCGGGAAGGGCGTAGTCGATACAAATCTTCTCCACCCCCTCCTCACCGTGTTAGTTGTATTTTCTGTACTTATGATATTTTTTATGTAACACTTGATATTTGTTTGTGATTTGATTTTTAAGGTTAATAAACATCATAAACTTATTTAGTACTGTGTTGGAATACCCAAAGCCCAAAATTTCCCCTATCTGTTTAATATAGTTTGTATCCACGTGCGTCTGTGTGTTTGAAGCACGAAATCGGTGTGAGCGCAGGTGTGTGTCTGGAAACTGGCAAATAATTGTTTGACCAGGAGAGTGAAGAGAAGATTGAGAGGAACGATTTGTCGTAAATAAGTCTGTCCTTACTCTCCCCAGCACTCTGTGAAGCAACTATTTACTCTCTACATTTTCTATCACTGAGTTTTTCACCACCATTCTCCACTCTAAACAGGCCCACCATTTCTAAGACTCTTTCTCTCAATATAAATTTACGACAAAATTCAATACATGAATACATCCAATAATATAAATTCAATACATGAATACATTCAATACATAAATACATCCCATAATATAAATTCAATACATGAATACATCCAATAATATGTACACCTAGGTGTGATACAACCATTTCCTTCCCCCTATAATATACCAGGCCCTTTCTGACAAGTGCTATCCTAGATTTTAACACATATCCTAACAATATTGTTGTGTTCTAATGATAGGAGTATATGAAACGAGGACTGTTTGGTGATATATCAGGTTGGAGTTATATGGGACAATAGATTGGAGTTAGATGGGACAATAGATTGAGTCCTAACAAGGACTGTTTTGGTTATATTTCAGTTTGGAGTTATCTGAGATAATAGACTGAAGTTATGTGAAACAATATATTGAGTTATATGAGACAATAGATTGAGTCCGCCTAAAGATTAGTTTTGGTGCATAGTTGTGTGTTATATTTGATAGTGGTGTTTTTGCTCTAGAAATAGTTGTGTATATTTCTGTTTTCGGGCCTTCTAAAGTAAATATAGTGAGTGTTAGGTATGCGGCCAAATCAATACGCCTAGCGCGCAGTAAATTGAGTGATTCGACCTGGGCTTATAAAAGAAATAGCGAGCCAGCAGCGACCTTTCAGAGTATCAGCCTAGACGAGAGAGCAAACGAGACGAGGTGACCGGTGTAGGTAGCAGATGGACCAGAGCACGTGAGCTGTATTCTTAGCGCATTTTGTAAAATTTAGCATTTGTGTTCTATAGGTCTGAAATTATATTCAGCACGAGTCTGTTTTAATGTGTAGTGAATTAGGTCTAAATAGATAGATAGATGTGAAAGTTTAAGAGCGATTATTTTATTTATCAGAAAGGCAAATATGGTATGAAGCTATTTCATGTGAATTTAGATAATATCAACGTGGTAGCAAAAATATCAAGATGGCGGCCACGTGGTGATGACTTTAGTTTAAGTCAAGAGTAGTTATATTTTATTCCTTAATGTAAGAGTAATTTTATTTTACTCTTTGATATTGTAATTAAGTGTATTTCACGATTATTGATTATTCTACTGTATATCTTTAGTGGGTTACTTTGAAGTGAGAATATGTATTTAGATTTCTCGAGAGCGTGCGTAAGGCGTAAGGCACGTTGAGACAGGTGTTTCTCTGTTTGCTCCCGGCGGAGCATGGAAACACCAATGCAGCTGGTGTCCATTACAGGCCCACAATAAGCATTTTGATGCTATTGCTGTGATTGTTTCGCTGACGGTAACGATGTGTTTCGTGTGATGAGTTCCCAATCTCATCAGGGGTCATATACGACACGCTTGTTACCAGGCGCACCAGTCGCCACTTACGACATGTTCAGAGGGCAGTGACGAATATTGAGATGGACCAGTTGCGAGGTGGTGGTTTATGCCCATTAAGGAGAGTATTGGTGGTACATATTGGTTAATTCTATGTTATACATATTTCATGATTATTTAATTATTGTAATGTGTAGAATGGTTTGAGAGCACGTGGGCTCACTTGGAGATATATATTTCTCTTCTCCGCTCCTGAGGGAGCATGGGGCCACCAGTGTGGTTTGCCTCTGCATGAAGTATTCATATGCTCGTGCAGTAGGGGTTTCGGTAGCAATCTGTGTTACATGGTGAGATTGCCAGCCTCATGCACAACACCATTTTAGTCTCATTGGACGACATGCATGAGTGTGTGTGTGTGTGATAGCTGAGTGTGTGCTCTTGCAGTAGTGGTTTTGGTAGCAACCGATGTTACACGGTGAGATTGCCAGCCTCATGCACAACACCTTACTAGTCGCATTGGATGACACGCATGAGTGCGTGCGTGTGTGATAGTTGAGGGTGTCAGGTAGTACACGTGGAAGGACTGTTTGGCAGGTGAGAGTATCATTATTTAACTATGATTTTAACTAGTTCGTTGCTTTGTTTGCGTTTCAGGATTATTAGGAACTGAGCACATGCTGGGTGTTTTGTTTTGTTATGTTCTTTGCTACTTGTTTAATGTTTGCTTCGTGTGTTTAAGTGTCACTGATAGGGTTGTAAAAATAAATACAGCCCCTGCCTCAGAATCAAGAGTTTTATTGTTGTTCGGGTCGGTGCGAGTGTGAAAAGAGAGTGATCAAATATCACAATATAATCATCATCATCATCTCGCCCACCCTACCACAATAACAAGGACTGTTTTGGTTATATTTCAGTTTGGAGTTATCTGAGATAATAGATTGAAGTTATAGGAGACAATAGATTGAAGTATGATTCCTATTAGTCTTCGTCTATTCATCAATTATATCAGGAAATACAATCAATATGCCTAATTCCCCAAGATACAATCAGTAACCTGATACGTTCATATTGAACCAAAATATATTAAATATATACAGGTGTAGGTAGTATAAATGACACACAACAAATACCAACATTATATACCTGCAGTAGGCCTATTTTCCTACAAGTATAGTAATTATGCTTACCCTCTAAGATTTAAACAGGCCAGGTTTTGACTCGACTAGTGAAGCAGGCTGCCAGGTCAATGCACTCAGGTAAGCAATAAATCAAGGTTGACAGCTTCTCTTCTTCAGTCGGTCTATCTGACTTCGTGTTGGTGTTGCGTGTTTTTGCATAAAATCTCGCCCGATTATATAGGCAGGTGAGGTAACTTCTGCTGCTTAGGGAAAGCGTTTGGTTGGTTCCTGGCGGGGCAAGCTGATTGGTTGTCTGCAGTTTAGTACCATGCCTCGTACCGTCCTTGACCTAGACGAGTCCCGAAAAAAACAGGGCTTATGGCTAATTTTATTCTGTTTTTTTCGCCATATTGGGTGACAAGATGGCCCCGACCAAGATCAGAAAAACAGGGCTTAAGCCTAATTTTATTCTGTCTCAGAGACTGGTGAACGGTGCTCGTTGAGTGGCTGGGTGATTAACAAAGAAGTGTGTTTACACTTTGCGACACTGACCTTACCAAGACATTTGTGCTAAGAGTAGATGCCAGTAATATTGGAATAGGATCAACGTTACTTCAAGCTGATGAAAACTACCCGGAAATGCTTTTTCCCGTGGCCTATGCTAGACGAAAATCGAACGCTGCAGAACGCAACTATTCATCAATTGACAAAGAATGCTTGGCTTTAGTGGATTAATATTAGACAAACATAAAGATATGTTTTCAGGGACTCGTACGAAACAAAGAAGTAGGACACTAGGCAACAGAAAAACAACAGACGCGAGTGGCTTACACAGGGTTCGAACCCCGTACCTTCCGTACGACAACACCGCCTAGCTAAACAAGCGAATCACACTAACCTCGTATAGCTAGGCGATGTTGTGGTACGGGGTTCGAACCCTGGGTAAGCCACTCGCGTCTGTTGTTTTTCTGTTGTCTAGTGTCCTACTTCTTTGTTTCTTACGAGTGCCTGAAAACATACCATTATGTTTGTCTAATATTAATTTACTGTTTACAGGCCTCGGGTTTCCCTTCCTTATGTGTTATTATTGGCTTTGGTGGCAGGAGTAAAAAGACACCACGAATGTCTTTATGGAGTCTCATTCGTCGTGCAAACGGATCACGCACCCCTCACGTTTCTAGCAGCTTGTAAAAATCAAAATGCAAAAGTAATGCGATAGGCTATTTTGCTAAGTGTCTATTCCTTCAGGGTCGAGTACATCCCCGGTCCTGAAAATGTAGGAGCAGATTTTTTAAGCAGACATTCAGTAGAGGAACTCATCTAACGCCAGCAGATAAGAAACAATCTGAGGGAACATCGGAAGAAGGAACAGAGAAGGAACTAATGGACGTCACCAGGAATGATACACAGCAGCCAAATTATCATATCTCTCTGATTTAGTTGGGCAACTAAGTTAAGTTCGGGGTATCTGTCGCAGATTGAAGATAATTTGCCTATTTTAAATTTGCTGTCCATCCTGTATATTGCTTTATTTTCTGTCTATCCTTAGTTTTGTTTCTCACGCACTTGCCTTTCCCACCCTAACTCAGGTCCTAACTCGGGTGAAGCTTCGGTCAACCAGCGTCAATATCTGTTAGGATTTTCCAGACTCGGTTTCTAGATATTTATGGCCTGTCTTCTTTCCCATTGTTAATACTTTTGAGCTCGGAACCAATCCGCACGTACAATCGTGACATTCAATATGCAAACTAATTTGCGGAGATACTTTTGCCGGTGGATATCGTGGGAACTTAAAAATGTAGCGGGTAAATGGAAAATAATCCCTTCTTTCTTAAAGAAACTAGTTTTAAACTTCACTTGGTGATAGCATACTGAAGGAGAAAGACGCACTTCTTAGTCTTGTAAAGTAAAACTGTGCATTGGAAGACTTGAGTTAAACAAACAAAGTGCCCTCTAGTTTATTAACGTACACACTAAATTCCTGTGCTGGTATGTATTCGCTTTTCTAGTATATAGGAATTAGCTCAGATATATAGATTTGAGTTACATTAATATCATTGTCACCGTGAGGTTTGGTAGGATAATAATTTGGTTTTGTTGAAATAGGGGTGCAAAAAAAAAGGGTTTGGGAAATTTGAATAATTTGGGAAAAGGGCTATTTGTTCTAAAGATGGGAGATAAAAGATTGTGCACTTATGCTTAGAGGGAAAGGGAGAGAATCCCTTAGAGCTGAGTCTCTGAAAAATAAGGTTAGTTTACACTTAGTTAGTTTCATGAGTACACAGTTGTGGTATATAAAATTAGCATAACGATCGTTTTAATAAGCTTGAAGTAAGGGAATATAGCCTTTGAGCATAAACTACTAAGGGAGATAACTACAAATATTAGCGCCCCTTGCAGATTAAGTGAATGAAGAGCTAAACAAACGCACGAGAAAAATGAGTAAGATGTAAACAGTCATAGAATGAAACTCACTGACTTGCCAGCGCGGAATTAACCGTGAGTTTGTGATCGGTGAGTGAACTGAACAATGGACCAATCGTATTGACTGGAAAACAGATAACGGATCATGGGAATGAATTGAAGGACAAAAGAAGTTAGTCCTACCAGAAAAGTTGACGAGGCAAGACGTCAGGCTTTTCAGATTCCTGGATTTTTTGGTGGTGTTTTCAAGGACTTGTTGTGTTAGTTAAGTTTAGCTTAACTAACATTGTAACTTTGTTTTTGTGTACCATATTTGGTTTAAAGCCAAGAATGTAAAAATAATAATGGCTGCACCAGTAGTCCCAACTTTTGTAATGAATATGGAAGAAGATTTGGAAGGAGGAGAACTGCATAAGCCAGGAACATTAGTAATTTCAATCACAGGGCCACAGGCTAACAGGACCTCTTACTCTCTTATCGCCAGCATTCTGGCCGGACCAGCTGGGGTTGGTGTAAGTGGCGTCGCCACTTTATATAGATTTGCGGGGCCTTTTAAATGGTTCGCGACGCTGACGACAGCAGCGCATATGAAACACTAAGCTGGTCTGCATGGCCGAAAATTTGAGTGGAGCATCCCACAAATGACCGTATATATTGAACACTTAGATAAAGAGAAATCTAAGGGAGTATTGAATTGGATGCCCTCAACGGTGAAGGCAGAGGCGGCCAGGCGTTTAGCAGCGGCAGTGACAGGAGACAAGGAGGCGGAGGTCTTAAGAATAAAAACGGTCCACGATAAGTGGAATTTTATGTACAAGCCCTCGGACCACCAGATACCACATTTTGTGAACCTGAAAATGGAGGGACCCACAGAAAGGTTTCAACGGGTGTGGGTGTCCCTACCGGGGAGGAAAATCGCATGTGCCATCTGTGGGCAAGACATTCACTGGGTGAGTCAATGCCCAAAAAAGCGAGGGGCCCCCACCCAGGTCAAGCGAACGAGAGAAGAGGAGGCAGTCGCTGAGAAAACACCGGCGGAACAAAGCAGGGCAAATGAGCTCCCTGCCCCAGAAAGCCCAGAGTCCGGTGAAACCAGCAACAAAGAAGGTTACACAACAGTTCTCTCAAAAAAAAAGAAAAAAAAGAGAGCAGGAAGAGGCTCCTAATCCAGGCAACAGAGCCTATAAGATCGAAAGAGGGAAGGCGAAGTGAAAGCATGTCGCCATGCAAGCGATCCCCAAGCAGGAGAGACTTGCCACCATCACCATCGCCAAGGGCGCCTACACCAGAGCCCTCCCCAAGGTATGTGTCCATGCCTATTGTCGATGAGCCAGAGCTGACCGGGGTCCAACCTGATGGACCCAACCAGTCCCCAGCGAAGTAAACACAAGTTCAAGAGAGGCTGTACCCCACTTGGGCGTCTGCGACAGAGGAAGATGTTATGGACTCAATGATGTCCCAAGCTAGTCTGTTCATAGACGGTACAGACTTTGATGACGTAAGCGAATGAGCTTGCTACCACAAGTTCCTCTTTCCTGCACTGGGGCCCAGTGCAAGCAGTTATGTTCCAGCTTCAAGCAGGTGAGGCAAGTGTGTTCCAGAGGTCTGATGACGAACGGTGCATGTGTGGGCACGCCCAGGCTGCACCCCAATGTTGTCCTCCCCTGTGAGCCTGCCGGAAGTTTGAACAGTATACTACCAGTGCGTGGGAAGATGTGCCCCCTCCAGTGGACTCAAGTGAAGATTATGTATTTATTTATAGTAAAATGTAAAAATACCTATAGTTTAGGCAGTGTTACTTATGATTTAAGAATTTTGTGTTCCTTTAATGTAGATACGTTTTTTGTGATATTTAACACATGTTGACACCGCACACACCTACTTAACATGCGCACAGTTTTAATTAAGCAGACAACTCTTCCCCCCCCCTTCCTCGTCAGGGCGGGGGGGTCTGACAGCGCGGCTTTGTCTGCGCTTGGCCCGAATAATCAGGGCGGAACCACGAATAGCCAGCCCTCAGTCACTATTCGGTCAGGCAGTCAAGAAATTAGGTCACACGGTCAGCCCTTAAGCACCGCCTTGTCAAGTAATGTAAACATGAATGTGTCGAGTGGCGTAGCTAGGACAGAAAACGGTCAGCCCACAGTCACCGCTCTGTCGTGTAAGCTATGTGTAACAAGTGACCAGCCTACCACTTTGCCTGGTACAACCATTACAACACATGATAAATCTTTAGCTAGCACTTTATTGTGTAGTTCAAATATGACACGTGGCTCGCACACAGTCCCCACTTCGCCAAATATTTTAAGTAAGAGGAGCGGTCTGCACCCAGTACCCGCTTCGTCGGATAGTTTAGATGCGGCAAGTGACTACTCTGCCACTTCGCCAGGTAGACAGTTTATAACGGGTGGCCAACCTCAGTTTACCACTTCGTCATGCAGTCTAGTGATAATATCTCTCAATATCAATGGTTTGAGAAATAAACTAGACCATGTAATTAAACTGATGAAAAAAGATAAACCGGATTTCTTGTTTTTGCAACAGACCGGTGTTACTTCTGATTTTCATGCCAGTCAGATAGTAACTAAATTAGGACTTAAACATGGCTGGTTCGCCCGAGGCACCTGCCATAGTGGTGCTGCCATCCTTCAAATTAATGAAGATTGGGAAACAGTACATTATAGAACTGACAGTTGTGGCAGAACTGTCATAATCCAAATACAAAATAAAAACAACAAACAAGACATACACACACTTATCAACATATACGCACCAGCGACGAAAATTGACCGGCCTAAGTTTTATGACGGATTACACGACATCCTAACAGAACATTACAAAGGGACTAAGAAAATTTTAGGGGGGGACTTTAATTGTGTCCTGTCTGAGCTAGACCGGTCTAGTGGCTTCACGAGAGCACAGACACGAGAAAAGTCCTCACTTTCAGACGCCATACAGGAATATAGAACCCAACAAACAAGACTTTTAATACTATGACAAGACAACACCCATATCTCAGACTGGCCTCAAGACTAGATTAGATTTTTTTGGGGGACACTAGTAAACTTACAATATTCCCACAAACATATCACAGAAAAAACACTTAAAATTTCAGACCACCATGCAGTCTACATATCTTTAATCACGGGACACATGCACAAACAAGTAAAGAGATAACCGCACTGGAAATTCAACAACAACCTACTTAAAACGAACTTACTACACGGAGGCAAATAAACACAAATTATACAAGGTTATGAACAGGACATTCCCATAATAACATCGCACAATATTGGGATTTATTGTTAAAAAACACAATTGAGAGAATAGGGACAGATTTTGGCCACACTAATACATAGGAAATTTAAAAAAGAAGAGGGATTTTAGAAGAAGCAATTAGTTTAACTTAAAGTTTAGATAACATGAACCTCCACATCATTACTTAGAAGAACAGTTAGATGAATATAGACAGTATACTACCAGGGAGCACTACTTAGGTCCAAAAACTAAAAACACTATAACGCAAGAAATCCCTAGTAGGCATATTTAGCAGTTAGAACAGAACATTCCAAGCTGTTAGGCAAATTCATGAAATAATAGACATGCGAAGGACATCAGCTAACAGACAAACGCCAGCATTAGTCCACGCTTTCTTTGATATTATAAACAATTCTTACTAAAGGAAGAAACCACGGGATGATCACCCGTTTTGCCACGTCACTCGATTACGGAAACAACCGGCCAACTGGGATTTGGATTTGCCGTTGCCCTA